>OZ005662.1:149667927-150067927 GCA_963930645.1 Salticus scenicus
GATTTAAATTCTTAAATCTGTTTGTCTTCCTATCCGTCTTTCTGTCACCGCTCTAACACCTGTAAATATTCAAGGAATTTCTTCAAACTGTTATAAATTATTCAAGTTCATTATGAGATGTTCTTTACTGGAGATGTTCTATTGATATAGATATATTCTTCTAGATATATTCATTATGAGATGTTCTTTTCTGGAGATGTTCTATTCTTTAAAATATGGAATGTTTACCGTTAAAATTTACAAGAATACACTAAAGCTTTAAAAAAACTTTAAGGACTAATATTAGTTATTATGATTTAAATTCTTAAATCTGTTTGTCTTCCTATCCGTCTTTCTGTCACCGCTCTAACACCTGTAAATATTCAAGGAATTTCTTCAAACTGTTATAAATTATTCAAGTTCATTATGAGATGTTCTTTACTGGAGATGTTCTATTGATATAGATATATTCTTCTAGATATATTCATTATGAGATGTTCTTTTCTGGAGATGTTCTATTCTTTAAAATATGGAATGTTTACCGTTAAAATTTACAAGAATACACTAAAGCTTTAAAAAAACTTTTAGGACTAATATTAGTTATTATGATTTAAATTCTTAAATCTTTTTGTCTTCCTATCCGTCTTTCTGTCACCGCTCTAACACCTGTAAATATTCAAGGAATTTCTTCAAACTGTTATAAATTATTCAAGTTCATTATGAGATGTTCTTTACTGGAGATGTTCTATTGATATAGATATATTCTTCTAGATATATTCATTATGAGATGTTCTTTTCTGGAGATGTTCTATTCTTTAAAATATGGAATGTTTACCGTTAAAATTTACAAGAATACACCAAAGCTTTAAAAAAACTTTTAGGACTAATATTAGTTATTATGATTTAAATTCTTAAATCTGTTTGTCTTCCTATCCGTCTTTCTGTCACCGCTCTAACACCTGTAAATATTCAAGGAATTTCTTCAAACTGTTATAAATTATTCAAGTTCATTATGAGATGTTCTTTACTGGAGATGTTCTATTGATATAGATATATTCTTCTAGATATATTCATTATGAGATGTTCTTTTCTGGAGATGTTCTATTCTTTAAAATATGGAATGTTTACCGTTAAAATTTACAAGAATACACTAAAGCTTTAAAAAAACTTTTAGGACTAATATTAGTTATTATGATTTAAATTCTTAAATCTGTTTGTCTTCCTATCCGTCTTTCTGTCACCGCTCTAACACCTGTAAATATTCAAGGAATTTCTTCAAACTGTTATAAATTATTCAAGTTCATTATGAGATGTTCTTTACTGGAGATGTTCTATTGATATAGATATATTCTTCTAGATATATTCATTATGAGATGTTCTTTTCTGGAGATGTTCTTTACTGGAGATGTTCTATTGATATAGATATATTCTTCTAGATATATTCATTATGAGATGTTCTTTTCTGGAGATGTTCTATTCTTTAAAATATGGAATGTTTACCGTTAAAATTTACAAGAATACACTAAAGCTTTAAAAAAACTTTTAGGACTAATATTAGTTATTATGATTTAAATTCTTAAATCTGTTTGTCTTCCTATCCGTCTTTCTGTCACCGCTCTAACACCTGTAAATATTCAAGGAATTTCTTCAAACTGTTATAAATTATTCAAGTTCATTATGAGATGTTCTTTACTGGAGATGTTCTATTGAAATAGATATATTCTTCTAGATATATTCATTATGAGATGTTCTTTTCTGGAGATGTTCTATTCTTTAAAATATGGAATGTTTACCGTTAAAATTTACAAGAATACACTAAAGGTTTAAAAAAACTTTTAGGACTAATATTAGTTATTATGATTTAAATTCTTAAATCTGTTTGTCTTCCTATCCGTCTTTCTGTCACCGCTCTAACACCTGTAAATATTCAAGGAATTTCTTCAAACTGTTATAAATTATTCAAGTTCATTATGAGATGTTCTTTACTGGAGATGTTCTATTGATATAGATATATTCTTCTAGATATATTCATTATGAGATGTTCTTTTCTGGAGATGTTCTATTCTTTAAAATATGGAATGTTTACCGTTAAAATTTACAAGAATACACTAAAGCTTTAAAAAAACTTTTAGGACTAATATTAGTTATTATGATTTAAATTCTTAAATCTGTTTGTCTTCCTATCCGTCTTTCTGTCACCGCTCTAACACCTGTAAATATTCAAGGAATTTCTTCAAACTGTTATAAATTATTCAAGTTCATTATGAGATGTTCTTTACTGGAGATGTTCTATTGATATAGATATATTCTTCTAGATATATTCATTATGAGATGTTCTTTTCTGGAGATGTTCTATTCTTTAAAATATGGAATGTTTACCGTTAAAATTTACAAGAATACACTAAAGCTTTAAAAAAACTTTTAGGACTAATATTAGTTATTATGATTTAAATTCTTAAATCTGTTTGTCTTCCTATCCGTCTTTCTGTCACCGCTCTAACACCTGTAAATATTCAAGGAATTTCTTCAAACTGTTATAAATTATTCAAGTTCATTATGAGATGTTCTTTACTGGAGATGTTCTATTGATATAGATATATTCTTCTAGATATATTCATTATGAGATGTTCTTTTCTGGAGATGTTCTATTCTTTAAAATATGGAATGTTTACCGTTAAAATTTACAAGAATACACAAAAGCTTTAAAAAAACTTTTAGGACTAATATTAGTTATTATGATTTAAATTCTTAAATCTGTTTGTCTTCCTATCCGTCTTTCTGTCACCGCTCTAACACCTGTAAATATTCAAGGAATTTCTTCAAACTGTTATAAATTATTCAAGTTCATTATGAGATGTTCTTTACTGGAGATGTTCTATTGATATAGATATATTCTTCTAGATATATTCATTATGAGATGTTCTTTTCTGGAGATGTTCTATTCTTTAAAATATGGAATGTTTACCGTTAAAATTTACAAGAATACACTAAAGCTTTAAAAAAACTTTTAGGACTAATATTAGTTATTATGATTTAAATTCTTAAATCTGTTTGTCTTCCTATCCGTCTTTCTGTCACCGCTCTAACACCTGTAAATATTCAAGGAATTTCTTCAAACTGTTATAAATTATTCAAGTTCATTATGAGATGTTCTTTACTGGAGATGTTCTATTGATATAGATATATTCTTCTAGATATATTCATTATGAGATGTTCTTTTCTGGAGATGTTCTATTCTTTAAAATATGGAATGTTTACCGTTAAAATTTACAAGAATACACTAAAGCTTTAAAAAAACTTTTAGGACTAATATTAGTTATTATGATTTAAATTCTTAAATCTTTTTGTCTTCCTATCCGTCTTTCTGTCACCGCTCTAACACCTGTAAATATTCAAGGAATTTCTTCAAACTGTTATAAATTATTCAAGTTCATTATGAGATGTTCTTTACTGGAGATGTTCTATTGATATAGATATATTCTTCTAGATATATTCATTATGAGATGTTCTTTTCTGGAGATGTTCTATTCTTTAAAATATGGAATGTTTACCGTTAAAATTTACAAGAATACACCAAAGCTTTAAAAAAACTTTTAGGACTAATATTAGTTATTATGATTTAAATTCTTAAATCTGTTTGTCTTCCTATCCGTCTTTCTGTCACCGCTCTAACACCTGTAAATATTCAAGGAATTTCTTCAAACTGTTCTAAATTATTCAAGTTCATTATGAGATGTTCTTTACTGGAGATGTTCTATTGATATAGATATATTCTTCTAGATATATTCATTATGAGATGTTCTTTTCTGGAGATGTTCTATTCTTTAAAATATGGAATGTTTACCGTTAAAATTTACAAGAATACACTAAAGCTTTAAAAAAACTTTTAGGACTAATATTAGTTATTATGATTTAAATTCTTAAATCTGTTTGTCTTCCTATCCGTCTTTCTGTCACCGCTCTAACACCTGTAAATATTCAAGGAATTTCTTCAAACTGTTATAAATTATTCAAGTTCATTATGAGATGTTCTTTACTGGAGATGTTCTATTGATATAGATATATTCTTCTAGATATATTCATTATGAGATGTTCTTTTCTGGAGATGTTCTTTACTGGAGATGTTCTATTGATATAGATATATTCTTCTAGATATATTCATTATGATATGTTCTTTTCTGGAGATGTTCTATTCTTTAAAATATGGAATGTTTACCGTTAAAATTTACAAGAATACACTAAAGCTTTAAAAAAACTTTTAGGACTAATATTAGTTATTATGATTTAAATTCTTAAATCTGTTTGTCTTCCTATCCGTCTTTCTGTCACCGCTCTAACACCTGTAAATATTCAAGGAATTTCTTCAAACTGTTATAAATTATTCAAGTTCATTATGAGATGTTCTTTACTGGAGATGTTCTATTGATATAGATATATTCTTCTAGATATATTCATTATGAGATGTTCTTTTCTGGAGATGTTCTATTCTTTAAAATATGGAATGTTTACCGTTAAAATTTACAAGAATACACTAAAGCTTTAAAAAAACTTTTAGGACTAATATTAGTTATTATGATTTAAATTCTTAAATCTGTTTGTCTTCCTATCCGTCTTTCTGTCACCGCTCTAACACCTGTAAATATTCAAGGAATTTCTTCAAACTGTTATAAATTATTCAAGTTCATTATGAGATGTTCTTTACTGGAGATGTTCTATTGATATAGATATATTCTTCTAGATATATTCATTATGAGATGTTCTTTTCTGGAGATGTTCTATTCTTTAAAATATGGAATGTTTACCGTTAAAATTTACAAGAATACACAAAAGCTTTAAAAAAACTTTTAGGACTAATATTAGTTATTATGATTTAAATTCTTAAATCTGTTTGTCTTCCTATCCGTCTTTCTGTCACCGCTCTAACACCTGTAAATATTCAAGGAATTTCTTCAAACTGTTATAAATTATTCAAGTTCATTATGAGATGTTCTTTACTGGAGATGTTCTATTGATATAGATATATTCTTCTAGATATATTCATTATGAGATGTTCTTTTCTGGAGATGTTCTATTCTTTAAAATATGGAATGTTTACCGTTAAAATTTACAAGAATACACCAAAGCTTTAAAAAAACTTTTAGGACTAATATTAGTTATTATGATTTAAATTCTTAAATCTGTTTGTCTTCCTATCCGTCTTTCTGTCACCGCTCTAACACCTGTAAATATTCAAGGAATTTCTTCAAACTGTTATAAATTATTCAAGTTCATTATGAGATGTTCTTTACTGGAGATGTTCTATTGATATAGATATATTCTTCTAGATATATTCATTATGAGATGTTCTTTTCTGGAGATGTTCTATTCTTTAAAATATGGAATGTTTACCGTTAAAATTTACAAGAATACACTAAAGCTTTAAAAAAACTTTTAGGACTAATATTAGTTATTATGATTTAAATTCTTAAATCTGTTTGTCTTCCTATCCGTCTTTCTGTCACCGCTCTAACACCTGTAAATATTCAAGGAATTTCTTCAAACTGTTATAAATTATTCAAGTTCATTATGAGATGTTCTTTACTGGAGATGTTCTATTGATATAGATATATTCTTCTAGATATATTCATTATGAGATGTTCTTTTCTGGAGATGTTCTTTACTGGAGATGTTCTATTGATATAGATATATTCTTCTAGATATATTCATTATGAGATGTTCTTTTCTGGAGATGTTCTATTCTTTAAAATATGAAATGTTTACCGTTAAAATTTACAAGAATACACTAAAGCTTTAAAAAAACTTTTAGGACTAATATTAGTTATTATGATTTAAATTCTTAAATCTGTTTGTCTTCCTATCCGTCTTTCTGTCACCGCTCTAACACCTGTAAATATTCAAGGAATTTCTTCAAACTGTTATAAATTATTCAAGTTCATTATGAGATGTTCTTTACTGGAGATGTTCTATTGAAATAGATATATTCTTCTAGATATATTCATTATGAGATGTTCTTTTCTGGAGATGTTCTATTCTTTAAAATATGGAATGTTTACCGTTAAAATTTACAAGAATACACTAAAGGTTTAAAAAAACTTTTAGGACTAATATTAGTTATTATGATTTAAATTCTTAAATCTGTTTGTCTTCCTATCCGTCTTTCTGTCACCGCTCTAACACCTGTAAATATTCAAGGAATTTCTTCAAACTGTTATAAATTATTCAAGTTCATTATGAGATGTTCTTTACTGGAGATGTTCTATTGATATAGATATATTCTTCTAGATATATTCATTATGAGATGTTCTTTTCTGGAGATGTTCTATTCTTTAAAATATGGAATGTTTACCGTTAAAATTTACAAGAATACACTAAAGCTTTAAAAAAACTTTTAGGACTAATATTAGTTATTATGATTTAAATTCTTAAATCTGTTTGTCTTCCTATCCGTCTTTCTGTCACCGCTCTAACACCTGTAAATATTCAAGGAATTTCTTCAAACTGTTATAAATTATTCAAGTTCATTATGAGATGTTCTTTACTGGAGATGTTCTATTGATATAGATATATTCTTCTAGATATATTCATTATGAGATGTTCTTTTCTGGAGATGTTCTATTCTTTAAAATATAGAATGTTTACCGTTAAAATTTACAAGAATACACTAAAGCTTTAAAAAAACTTTTAGGACTAATATTAGTTATTATGATTTAAATTCTTAAATCTGTTTGTCTTCCTATCCGTCTTTCTGTCACCGCTCTAACACCTGTAAATATTCAAGGAATTTCTTCAAACTGTTATAAATTATTCAAGTTCATTATGAGATGTTCTTTACTGGAGATGTTCTATTGATATAGATATATTCTTCTAGATATATTCATTATGAGATGTTCTTTTCTGGAGATGTTCTATTCTTTAAAATATGGAATGTTTACCGTTAAAATTTACAAGAATACACAAAAGCTTTAAAAAAACTTTTAGGACTAATATTAGTTATTATGATTTAAATTCTTAAATCTGTTTGTCTTCCTATCCGTCTTTCTGTCACCGCTCTAACACCTGTAAATATTCAAGGAATTTCTTCAAACTGTTATAAATTATTCAAGTTCATTATGAGATGTTCTTTACTGGAGATGTTCTATTGATATAGATATATTCTTCTAGATATATTCATTATGAGATGTTCTTTTCTGGAGATGTTCTATTCTTTAAAATATGGAATGTTTACCGTTAAAATTTACAAGAATACACTAAAGCTTTAAAAAAACTTTTAGGACTAATATTAGTTATTATGATTTAAATTCTTAAATCTGTTTGTCTTCCTATCCGTCTTTCTGTCACCGCTCTAACACCTGTAAATATTCAAGGAATTTCTTCAAACTGTTATAAATTATTCAAGTTCATTATGAGATGTTCTTTACTGGAGATGTTCTATTGATATAGATATATTCTTCTAGATATATTCATTATGAGATGTTCTTTTCTGGAGATGTTCTATTCTTTAAAATATGGAATGTTTACCGTTAAAATTTACAAGAATACACTAAAGCTTTAAAAAAACTTTTAGGACTAATATTAGTTATTATGATTTAAATTCTTAAATCTTTTTGTCTTCCTATCCGTCTTTCTGTCACCGCTCTAACACCTGTAAATATTCAAGGAATTTCTTCAAACTGTTATAAATTATTCAAGTTCATTATGAGATGTTCTTTACTGGAGATGTTCTATTGATATAGATATATTCTTCTAGATATATTCATTATGAGATGTTCTTTTCTGGAGATGTTCTATTCTTTAAAATATGGAATGTTTACCGTTAAAATTTACAAGAATACACCAAAGCTTTAAAAAAACTTTTAGGACTAATATTAGTTATTATGATTTAAATTCTTAAATCTGTTTGTCTTCCTATCCGTCTTTCTGTCACCGCTCTAACACCTGTAAATATTCAAGGAATTTCTTCAAACTGTTCTAAATTATTCAAGTTCATTATGAGATGTTCTTTACTGGAGATGTTCTATTGATATAGATATATTCTTCTAGATATATTCATTATGAGATGTTCTTTTCTGGAGATGTTCTATTCTTTAAAATATGGAATGTTTACCGTTAAAATTTACAAGAATACACTAAAGCTTTAAAAAAACTTTTAGGACTAATATTAGTTATTATGATTTAAATTCTTAAGTCTGTTTGTCTTCCTATCCGTCTTTCTGTCACCGCTCTAACACCTGTAAATATTCAAGGAATTTCTTCAAACTGTTATAAATTATTCAAGTTCATTATGAGATGTTCTTTACTGGAGATGTTCTATTGATATAGATATATTCTTCTAGATATATTCATTATGAGATGTTCTTTTCTGGAGATGTTCTATTCTTTAAAATATGGAATGTTTACCGTTAAAATTTACAAGAATACACTAAAGCTTTAAAAAAACTTTTAGGACTAATATTAGTTATTATGATTTAAATTCTTAAATCTTTTTGTCTTCCTATCCGTCTTTCTGTCACCGCTCTAACACCTGTAAATATTCAAGGAATTTCTTCAAACTGTTATAAATTATTCAAGTTCATTATGAGATGTTCTTTACTGGAGATGTTCTATTGATATAGATATATTCTTCTAGATATATTCATTATGAGATGTTCTTTTCTGGAGATGTTCTATTCTTTAAAATATGGAATGTTTACCGTTAAAATTTACAAGAATACACCAAAGCTTTAAAAAAACTTTTAGGACTAATATTAGTTATTATGATTTAAATTCTTAAATCTGTTTGTCTTCCTATCCGTCTTTCTGTCACCGCTCTAACACCTGTAAATATTCAAGGAATTTCTTCAAACTGTTCTAAATTATTCAAGTTCATTATGAGATGTTCTTTACTGGAGATGTTCTATTGATATAGATATATTCTTCTAGATATATTCATTATGAGATGTTCTTTTCTGGAGATGTTCTATTCTTTAAAATATGGAATGTTTACCGTTAAAATTTACAAGAATACACTAAAGCTTTAAAAAAACTTTTAGGACTAATATTAGTTATTATGATTTAAATTCTTAAATCTGTTTGTCTTCCTATCCGTCTTTCTGTCACCGCTCTAACACCTGTAAATATTCAAGGAATTTCTTCAAACTGTTATAAATTATTCAAGTTCATTATGAGATGTTCTTTACTGGAGATGTTCTATTGATATAGATATATTCTTCTAGATATATTCATTATGAGATGTTCTTTTCTGGAGATGTTCTTTACTGGAGATGTTCTATTGATATAGATATATTCTTCTAGATATATTCATTATGATATGTTCTTTTCTGGAGATGTTCTATTCTTTAAAATATGGAATGTTTACCGTTAAAATTTACAAGAATACACTAAAGCTTTAAAAAAACTTTTAGGACTAATATTAGTTATTATGATTTAAATTCTTAAATCTGTTTGTCTTCCTATCCGTCTTTCTGTCACCGCTCTAACACCTGTAAATATTCAAGGAATTTCTTCAAACTGTTATAAATTATTCAAGTTCATTATGAGATGTTCTTTACTGGAGATGTTCTATTGATATAGATATATTCTTCTAGATATATTCATTATGAGATGTTCTTTTCTGGAGATGTTCTATTCTTTAAAATATGGAATGTTTACCGTTAAAATTTACAAGAATACACTAAAGCTTTAAAAAAACTTTTAGGACTAATATTAGTTATTATGATTTAAATTCTTAAATCTGTTTGTCTTCCTATCCGTCTTTCTGTCACCGCTCTAACACCTGTAAATATTCAAGGAATTTCTTCAAACTGTTATAAATTATTCAAGTTCATTATGAGATGTTCTTTACTGGAGATGTTCTATTGATATAGATATATTCTTCTAGATATATTCATTATGAGATGTTCTTTTCTGGAGATGTTCTATTCTTTAAAATATGGAATGTTTACCGTTAAAATTTACAAGAATACACTAAAGCTTTAAAAAAACTTTTAGGACTAATATTAGTTATTATGATTTAAATTCTTAAATCTGTTTGTCTTCCTATCCGTCTTTCTGTCACCGCTCTAACACCTGTAAATATTCAAGGAATTTCTTCAAACTGTTATAAATTATTCAAGTTCATTATGAGATGTTCTTTACTGGAGATGTTCTATTGATATAGATATATTCTTCTAGATATATTCATTATGAGATGTTCTTTTCTGGAGATGTTCTATTCTTTAAAATATGGAATGTTTACCGTTAAAATTTACAAGAATACACTAAAGCTTTAAAAAAACTTTTAGGACTAATATTAGTTATTATGATTTAAATTCTTAAATCTGTTTGTCTTCCTATCCGTCTTTCTGTCACCGCTCTAACACCTGTAAATATTCAAGGAATTTCTTCAAACTGTTATAAATTATTCAAGTTCATTATGAGATGTTCTTTACTGGAGATGTTCTATTGATATAGATATATTCTTCTAGATATATTCATTATGAGATGTTCTTTTCTGGAGATGTTCTATTCTTTAAAATATGGAATGTTTACCGTTAAAATTTACAAGAATACACAAAAGCTTTAAAAAAACTTTTAGGACTAATATTAGTTATTATGATTTAAATTCTTAAATCTGTTTGTCTTCCTATCCGTCTTTCTGTCACCGCTCTAACACCTGTAAATATTCAAGGAATTTCTTCAAACTGTTATAAATTATTCAAGTTCATTATGAGATGTTCTTTACTGGAGATGTTCTATTGATATAGATACATTCTTCTAGATATATTCATTATGAGATGTTCTTTTCTGGAGATGTTCTATTCTTTAAAATATGGAATGTTTACCGTTAAAATTTACAAGAATACACTAAAGCTTTAAAAAAACTTTTAGGACTAATATTAGTTATTATGATTTAAATTCTTAAATCTGTTTGTCTTCCTATCCGTCTTTCTGTCACCGCTCTAACACCTGTAAATATTCAAGGAATTTCTTCAAACTGTTATAAATTATTCAAGTTCATTATGAGATGTTCTTTACTGGAGATGTTCTATTGATATAGATATATTCTTCTAGATATATTCATTATGAGATGTTCTTTTCTGGAGATGTTCTATTCTTTAAAATATGGAATGTTTACCGTTAAAATTTACAAGAATACAGTAAAGCTTTAAAAAAACTTTTAGGACTAATATTAGTTATTATGATTTAAATTCTTAAATCTGTTTGTCTTCCTATCCGTCTTTCTGTCACCGCTCTAACACCTGTAAATATTCAAGGAATTTCTTCAAACTGTTATAAATTATTCAAGTTCATTATGAGATGTTCTTTACTGGAGATGTTCTATTGATATAGATATATTCTTCTAGATATATTCATTATGAGATGTTCTTTTCTGGAGATGTTCTATTCTTTAAAATATGGAATGTTTACCGTTAAAATTTACAAGAATACACTAAAGCTTTAAAAAAACTTTTAGGACTAATATTAGTTATTATGATTTAAATTCTTAAATCTGTTTGTCTTCCTATCCGTCTTTCTGTCACCGCTCTAACACCTGTAAATATTCAAGGAATTTCTTCAAACTGTTATAAATTATTCAAGTTCATTATGAGATGTTCTTTACTGGAGATGTTCTATTGATATAGATATATTCTTCTAGATATATTCATTATGAGATGTTCTTTTCTGGAGATGTTTTATTCTTTAAAATATGGAATGTTTACCGTTACAATTTACAAGAATACACTAAAGCTTTAAAAAAACTTTTAGGACTAATATTAGTTATTATGATTTAAATTCTTAAATCTGTTTGTCTTCCTATCCGTCTTTCTGTCACCGCTCTAACACCTGTAAATATTCAAGGAATTTCTTCAAACTGTTATAAATTATTCAAGTTCATTATGAGATGTTCTTTACTGGAGATGTTCTATTGATATAGATATATTCTTCTAGATATATTCATTATGAGATGTTCTTTTCTGGAGATGTTCTTTACTGGAGATGTTCTATTGATATAGATATATTCTTCTAGATATATTCATTATGAGATGTTCTTTTCTGGAAATGTTCTATTCTTTAAAATATGGAATGTTTACCGTTAAAATTTACAAGAATACACTAAAGCTTTAAAAAAACTTTTAGGACTAATATTAGTTATTATGATTTAAATTCTTAAATATGTTTGTCTTCCTATCCGTCTTTCTGTCACCGCTCTAACACCTGTAAATATTCAAGGAATTTCTTCAAACTGTTATAAATTATTCAAGTTCATTATGAGATGTTCTTTACTGGAGATGTTCTATTGATATAGATATATTCTTCTAGATATATTCATTATGAGATGTTCTTTTCTGGAGATGTTCTATTCTTTAAAATATGGAATGTTTACCGTTAAAATTTACAAGAACACACTAAAGCTTTAAAAAAAGTTTTAGGACTAATATTAGTTATTATGATTTAAATTCTTAAATCTGTTTGTCTTCCTATCCGTCTTTCTGTCACCGCTCTAACACCTGTAAATATTCAAGGAATTTCTTCAAACTGTTATAAATTATTCAAGTTCATTATGAGATGTTCTTTACTGGAGATGTTCTATTGATATAGATATATTCTTCTAGATATATTCATTATGAGATGTTCTTTTCTGGAGATGTTCTATTCTTTAAAATATGGAATGTTTACCGTTAAAATTTACAAGAATACACTAAAGCTTTAAAAAAACTTTTAGGACTAATATTAGTTATTATGATTTAAATTCTTAAATCTGTTTGTCTTCCTATCCGTCTTTCTGTCACCGCTCTAACACCTGTAAATATTCAAGGAATTTCTTCAAACTGTTATAAATTATTCAAGTTCATTATGAGATGTTCTTTACTGGAGATGTTCTATTGATATAGATATATTCTTCTAGATATATTCATTATGAGATGTTCTTTTCTGGAGATGTTCTTTTCTGGAGATGTTCTATTCTTTAAAATATGGAATGTTTACCGTTAAAATTTACAAGAATACACTAAAGCTTTAAAAAAACTTTTAGGACTAATATTAGTTACTATGATTTAAATTCTTAAATCTATTTGTCTTCCTATCCGTCTTTCTGTCACCGCTCTAACACCTGTAAATATTCAAGGAATTTCTTCAAACTGTTATAAATTATTCAAGTTCATTATGAGATGTTCTTTACTGGAGATGTTCTATTGATATAGATATATTCTTCTAGATATATTCATTATGAGATGTTCTTTTCTGGAGATGTTCTATTCTTTAAAATATGGAATGTTTACCGTTAAAATTTACAAGAATACACTAAAGCTTTAAAAAAACTTTTAGGACTAATATTAGTTATTATGATTTAAATTCTTAAATCTGTTTGTCTTCCTATCCGTCTTTCTGTCACCGCTCTAACACCTGTAAATATTCAAGGAATTTCTTCAAACTGTTATAAATTATTCAAGTTCATTATGAGATGTTCTTTACTGGAGATGTTCTATTGATATAGATATATTCTTCTAGATGTATTCATTATGAGATGTTCTTTTCTGGAGATGTTCTATTCTTTAAAATATGGAATGTTTACCGTTAAAATTTACAAGAATACACTAAAGCTTTAAAAAAACTTTTAGGACTAATATTAGTTATTATGATTTAAATTCTTAAATCTGTTTGTCTTCCTATCCGTCTTTCTGTCACCGCTCTAACACCTGTAAATATTCAAGGAATTTCTTCAAACTGTTATAAATTATTCAAGTTCATTATGAGATGTTCTTTACTGGAGATGTTCTATTGATATAGATATATTCTTCTAGATATATTCATTATGAGATGTTCTTTTCTGGACATGTTCTATTCTTTAAAATATGGAATGTTTACCGTTAAAATTTACAAGAATACACTAAAGCTTTAAAAAAACTTTTAGGACTAATATTAGTTATTATGATTTAAATTCTTAAATCTGTTTGTCTTCCTATCCGTCTTTCTTACACCGCTCTAACACCTGTAAATATTCAAGGAATTTCTTCAAACTGTTATAAATTATTCAAGTTCATTATGAGATGTTCTTTACTGGAGATGTTCTATTGATATAGATATATTCTTCTAGATATATTCATTATGAGATGTTCTTTTCTGGAGATGTTCTTTACTGGAAGTGTTCTATTGATATAGATATATTCTTCTAGATATATTCATTATGAGATGTTCTTTTCTGGAGATGTTCTATTCTTTAAAATATGGAATGTTTACCGTTAAAATTTACAAGAATACACTAAAGCTTTAAAAAAACTTTTAGGACAAATATTAGTTATTATGATTTAAATTCTTAAATATGTTTGTCTTCCTATCCGTCTTTCTGTCACCGCTCTAACACCTGTAAATATTCAAGGAATTTCTTCAAACTGTTATAAATTATTCAAGTTCATAATGAGATGTTCTTTACTGGAGATGTTCTATTGATATAGATATATTCTTCTAGATATATTCATTATGAGATGTTCTTTTCTGGAGATGTTCTATTCTTTAAAATATGGAATGTTTACCGTTAAAATTTACAAGAACACACTAAAGCTTTAAAAAAACTTTTAGGACTAATATTAGTTATTACGATTTAAATTCTTAAATCTGTTTGTCTTCCTATCCGTCTTTCTGTCACCGCTCTAACACCTGTAAATATTCAAGGAATTTCTTCAAACTGTTATAAATTATTCAAGTTCATTATGAGATGTTCTTTACTGGAGATGTTATATTGATATAGATATATTCTTCTAGATATATTCATTATGAGATGTTCTTTTCTGGAGATGTTCTTTACTGGAGATGTTCTATTGATATAGATATATTCTTCTAGATATATTCATTATGAGATGTTCTTTTCTGGAGATGTTCTATTCTTTAAAATATGGAATGTTTACCGTTAAAATTTACAAGAATACACTAAAGCTTTAAAAAAACTTTTAGGACTAATATTAGTTATTATGATTTAAATTCTTAAATCTGTTTGTCTTCCTATCCGTCTTTCTGTCACCGCTCTAACACCTGTAAATATTCAAGGAATTTCTTCAAACTGTTATAAATTATTCAAGTTCATTATGAGATGTTCTTTACTGGAGATGTTCTATTGATATAGATATATTCTTCTAGATATATTCATTATGAGATGTTCTTTTCTGGAGATGTTCTATTCTTTAAAATATGGAATGTTTACCGTTAAAATTTACAAGAATACACTAAAGCTTTAAAAAAACTTTTAGGACTAATATTAGTTATTATGATTTAAATTCTTAAATCTGTTTGTCTTCCTATCCGTCTTTCTGTCACCGCTCTAACACCTGTAAATATTCAAGGAATTTCTTCAAACTGTTATAAATTATTCAAGTTCATTATGAGATGTTCTTTACTGGAGATGTTCTATTGATATAGATATATTCTTCTAGATATATTCATTATGAGATGTTCTTTTCTGGAGATGTTCTATTCTTTAAAATATGGAATGTTTACCGTTAAAATTTACAAGAATACACTAAAGCTTTAAAAAAACTTTTAGGACTAATATTAGTTATTATGATTTAAATTCTTAAATCTGTTTGTCTTCCTATCCGTCTTTCTGTCACCGCTCTAACACCTGTAAATATTCAAGGAATTTCTTCAAACTGTTATAAATTATTCAAGTTCATTATGAGATGTTCTTTACTGGAGATGTTCTATTGATATAGATATATTCTTCTAGATATATTCATTATGAGATGTTCTTTTCTGGAGATGTTCTATTCTTTAAAATATGGAATGTTTACCGTTAAAATTTACAAGAATACACTAAAGCTTTAAAAAAACTTTTAGGACTAATATTAGTTATTATGATTTAAATTCTTAAATCTGTTTGTCTTCCTATCCGTCTTTCTGTCACCGCTCTAACACCTGTAAATATTCAAGGAATTTCTTCAAACTGTTATAAATTATTCAAGTTCATTATGAGATGTTCTTTACTGGAGATGTTCTATTGATATAGATATATTCTTCTAGATATATTCATTATGAGATGTTCTTTTCTGGAGATGTTCTATTCTTTAAAATATGGAATGTTTACCGTTAAAATTTACAAGAATACACTAAAGCTTTAAAAAAACTTTTAGGACTAATATTAGTTATTATGATTTAAATTCTTAAATCTGTTTGTCTTCCTATCCGTCTTTCTGTCACCGCTCTAACACCTGTAAATATTCAAGGATTTTCTTCAAACTGTTATAAATTATTCAAGTTCATTATGAGATGTTCTTTACTGAAAATGGCGTAAATACGAAAATTAAAATATGTACAAGGTCACACACACGCAAAAAAAAAAAAAAATATCCAAAACATTTTAATAAATGGAATTTTTATTTTTATACTTTTATATTGTACAAACCGTAATGAAAATGACATTTATCATACGTATGTACGAGGAAATACTTTCTAATAGACTTTGGTAATTATTAACATTAAGATGTGCAAAAACAAACAAAAATATTCAGTTACATGATAAGCTCTAATTTTATTTTACTGGATTTGCATTGTCGTTTGTTGTATTTTTTTTAACATTTTCTAACGCTGTTTAAATGTGGTTATGATTTGAATTTGTCTGTCTGTCTTTCATTTCGTTATTATTCTTGTGTTTTCTGTATAATATGGTATGTTTTGCGATAAGATTTACGAGGAAACACTAAATACTCAGATGCATTAAAGACTACGATGCTTAATAACACTGCTCTGCATGAAAATCGGCCGCAACACCCTTTCTACAAATTCTTATGTAAAATGGTCCCCTGAATCTGAATATGACGTCCGTTTTGCCCTATCACCCACCGTGTTTTAGATAAACACCCCTATTTTTATTATTTTTTAGTAATTTTATTGCTATGTATTTGATTTTTATGGGAGGATGATTATTTTAACTGTTAAATATTTTCTGAGGGGTTACAGATTCTTAATAACACACTGTTCTGCATGCAAATCGGCTCTATAACCATTTTTACAAACGCTTATATAAAATGAAATCTTGAATCCGAATATGATGCCCATTTTGCCCTATAACCCTATTTTTGGGTTTAGCCCCCTATTTTTATCACTTTCTGTAATTGTATGGCTATATATTTGATTTGTAGTTGAGGAAAGGATTATATTAACTGTTAAATATATTCTGGGGGGTTACAGTCGTGAACAATTCTAAAACATCATAAACATTTGTAACAAGGGGAAATTTAAGGGGGGATTTTCCACTGAAATTATACAGCTTGATTATAATTAAAATTACGATTTCAAAACGTTATAATTTTTTATTTACTGTTGAGAATGACTTGATATTTTACCAAAACAATTGTTAAGCAATGGAATTTTGTTTGGCGAAGAAGTAAAAAAGAAGTTCCAAAATGTACCGTTAATCATTCGTAAGATGTTTGTATCATGAAGCTTCTTCTCTATCACTTGATACTATCACTGTTTCCGCTGTAAACACGTATTCTTGTTTTTTTGCTAAAAAGTGTCGTAAACAGTTAAAGTCCATTGTTTTCTGCTATTCTATTATGTTGCTAACGACATTCCTGTGTATAATGAATCTATTTAGGCATTTCTTTTGAGATTACCTCGACAGCGCTATCTATAGGCACATTTTATAAATAATTTTCCCTTCGCGAAATAAAATTCCATTGCCTTACGATTGTATTAAGTCATTTTGACAATTAGTTTTAAAATTATAGCGTTTTTGAAAATGTAACTTTTATAGTAATCATCCTGTATATTATATTTATTATAAGTTATTAATCAATTATTGTTAGTATTTATTCTACATTACAGTGCGTTAAAAAATTATAAGACCACAAGCGCATTGGTGCATTTCTGAAGAAGAGAGTATAATATGCAAATTTTTAGTTGCGTATTTAAAATTGATCGGGAAACACATCCTATACTAATTCCAACTTTTAAAATTAAATTAAATTTCATTAAAACTCATTCATTTTTCTAAAAATTAAAGACTGTGACAGTTAAGAAATTGTAAGGCCACCTGAGAAAATTAGCATATTATACATGACGTGAAACTCAATGAAAAGCGCATGCGGCATTATTTCATAAAATCATTACCTAAGAAGCAAAGGCTTAGGTTTTGAATGTGTTATCTACTATTAATTTGACGATGCCTCGAGGTAAAGAATTATCGGAGTGCGAAGTGAGAAAATTTTTATTTTATAAAGGTTCTGGTAAATCTGAAAGAGATATTGCAAAGTTAATGAACCGTTCTAAAACTGCCATTCACAATGCCATAATTAGAAAAGATTATTCAAACAAAATAAAAAGATCTGGTTGTAAAAATATTTTGACAGCACGTGATAATAGACAAATTTTTCGGCTGTCAACTAAAAAAAGTCTTGAAATTTCGAATCTCGAATAAATTCTCGAAAAACATTTTCCAACTCGTGAAATTTCGAAACGTTTCAGCAAGAAAACTTCACATGTAACAGTCTGGAAGAGTCTTAAATTAAATATTAATACGAAATTTATGAAATTGAAGAAAAAACCAAAGTTATTGAAATACCATCGAGAAGAAAGATTAAAATGTCTAAAAATGTCATGTCATGGAATGATGAGTGGAAACAAATTATATTTTCTGATGAAAAGAAATTTAACCTTGATGGTCCCGATGGTTACAAACACTATTGGCATGATTTGAGAAAGGAACCAAAAGAATGCTTCAGTCGACAAATGGGTGGAGGATCAGTAATGATTTGGAGAGCTTTCATTTATGAGGGATTGTGTGATTTACAGCGGATTTCGGGTCATATGAACTCTATACAATATCAGTCTATGCTATATGATCATATGATACCGTTTGGACCTTTATTAGGTAGTGCTAACTGGATGTTTCAACAGGATAATGCTGCTTGTCATACATCTAAATCCACTCAGGAGTGTTTTAAAAAAGAAAAAAATACTGTTTTGCCATGGTCAAGTGGAAGTCCAGACTTGAACCCCATGGAAAACCTATGAGGTATATTATCTCGCAATGCGTATGCTAATAATAAACAATTTTCATCTGCCAATGAACTGGAAGTATCCATTGTAAAAGAAAGGACAAATATTTCTATAACTGAACTTAATCACCTAGTTACTTCAATGAAAAGCAGAGTGTTTGAAGTCATCAGGAAAAATAGAGGACCAATATCATATTAATTTTTTATACTATTTTGTTTTTTGACAAGTGGTCTTATATTTTGTTAACAGGTTATTTTCCACTTATTTCTAATATGTATTCTAATTAAACATTTATTGCATTATACCAAGTTATTGCAAACTAATTATAAAAAAATATACAGCAATATGTTATTTTATGTATTTAAATTATGATTAGAATTTTTATTTTTCTTATAATTTACAAAATTAAAGTGGTCTTATAATTTCATAACGGACTGTATATATATATATATATATATATTAACTGTTAGGATAATTCTTTTCCATTCTTCATGAGAAATTAATAATTGGTTAAATTTCTAATAATTGAGACTTTTATATCTATCTCCTCCACTCTCTCTCTCTCTCTCTCTGTATATATATATATATATATATATAGAGAGAGAGAGAGAGAGAGAGAGAGAGAGAGATTTATCAGTTTTCTAATATTAGTTTGAATTTGACATTTGAACACACACGCAAAAAAAAAAAAAAAAAAAATCCAAAACATTTTAATAAATGGAATTTTTATTTTTATACTTTTATATTGTACAAACCGTAATGATACTGACATTTATCATTAATATGTACGAGGAAATGCTTTCTGATAGACTTTGGTAAATATTAACATTAAGATGTACAAAAACAAACAAAAATATTCAGTTACATGATAAGCTCTAATTTTATTTTACTGGATTTGCATTGTCGTTTGTAGTAATTGTTTTTAACACTTTATAACGATGTTTAAGCGCTATTATGATTTGAATTTGTCTGTCTGTGTTCCATTTCGTTAGTGTTTTTGTGTTTTTCTATATAATATGGTATGTTTTACGTTAAGAGTTACAAGAAAACTCTAAATATTCAGATACATTAAAGGCTGCGATGCTTAATAACACTGCTCTGGATGAAAATCGGTCGCAACACGGTTTCTGCAACTTCTTATGTAAAATGGTCTCCTGAATCCGAATACGAAGTTCATTTTGCCCTATATCCCACCGTGCTACAGATACACACCTCTATTATTATTATTTTTTGGTAATTTTATGGCTATATATTTGATTTTTATAGGGGGGAGGATTATTTTAACTGTTAGATATCTTCTGAGGAGATGTATAATAACACACTGCTCTGCATGAAATTCGCAATGTCTTTTGTAAAATGACCACTTGAACCCGAATAGGATGCCCATTTGGCCCTATCACCCTATTTCTGGTGACAGCCCAATATTTTTATCACTTTTCTGTAAATTTATGGCTATACATTTAATTTGTAGTTGAGGAAACGATTATTTTAGACGTTAAATATCTTCTGAGGGGCTACAGTAGTGAGAAATTCTAAAACAAACATTTGCAACAAGGGGGAAATTTAAGGTGGGATTTGCCACTGAAATTATAAAGTGTGATTATAATTAAAGTTCTGATTTCAAAAAGCTATAATTTTAAAACTACTGTTGAGAATAACTTGATATTTTACCAGAACAATTGTTAGGCAATGGAATTTTGTTTGGCAAAAGGAAAAAAAAAGTAGTTCCAAAATGTACCATTAACCATTCGTAAGATGTTTGTTTCGTAAAGCTCCTCTTTTTTTCTTGTCATATCACTGATGTCACATCATATCTTGACATATCACTGCTTCCGCTGTAAGCACGTATTTTTGTCTTTTTGCTAAAAAAGCTCTCTTAAACCCTTAAAGTCTATTGTTTCCTGCTATTCTATTCTATTGCTAACAGCAATCCTGTGTATAATGAGTCCATTTAGGCTTTTCTTTTGAGATCACCTTTACAGCACCATTTATAGGCACATTTTATAAATACTTTTTTCCTTCACCAAACAAAATACCATTTCCTCACGACTGTTCAGGTAAAGTAGCAAGTCATTTTTACGGTTAGTTTTCAAATTATAGCGTTTTGAAAACGTAACTTTAATTATAATCACCCTGTATATTATATTTATTATAATTTATTAACCAATTATTATTATTATTTATTATACGTTATATTTTTTTGTTTTTATCTGTTAAGATAATCCTTTTCTATTCTCCAAAAGAAATTGATGTCAATAAAATTATCGAACAGTGAAAAAAGTTCGGGGATGGGGAATGATGTGCCGTGGAAACGGTGAATGATTGAGCAAAATGAGGATCATATTCGGATTTACGAGGTCATTTTACATAAGAATCAGCAAGAATGGATTCAGTGCTTTAATTAATTAGTGTAATTTTTTTTTTTTTTTCTGAACGCAGTGTGATTTTTTAATAATTTAAAACATTAAAGAATACTTTTTACATTAAAAAAAAAAAGAAAGAAAAAAAAAAAAAAAAAAAAAAAAAAGAAAGAAAGATTTTTTTAAATAAAAATTTGTTATTACCGAAACGTCAGAGGAGCGCTTCATGCGTAGACATAAAAAGTGTTTGGTTCCCTCGCGTGTGTGTGAAAATGTCTGCGTGTTCCGCAATAGCGGCCGCAAAAAACATTATTCTTATTTGCAAATTTGTACACATATTCATGAACCACACCGAGTATGGGCATATCCTGCCTTTGATTTGTGTGCAGGAACACACGAAATGTTTTCTTATTAATACGGCCTAAAGACAGAAATTATCTGTACCATGACAGCAGCCTCAAAAATCACCAGAATGGCATGTAAACTGACACATATTGACGCATTATACAGAAATGACTGTCTAGATTTTGGCGTCTATATTAATTATCGTTCTTGTACAATGATACCCAACAATATTTTTCATCACTACGGCATATGGACAGAATTTCGTTTAAATGTATTTTAACATGGTTACACAGCATTAAAAAAAATGAAATTAACATACTTAATTGATGTGTTTGAAATCACGTTTTCTGTTGGAAAATGTGGGCTTAGATATAATAATTAATGTACAGGACCATAGAAAAGTGTTGTCAAACGCAGTCATCAATAAAAATATGACATCAGTAAAATATGTCATTAGTAAAAATATGTCATACTTAGTCATCAAAATTCTGTTAAATTTCAAACAATTATTTATGAGCTACAAAGTTGTATAGTTTGTACTGGTGTATTTAATGTTTTATGGCTCGTTCAGAGGGACACATAAAAGAAATTTGTGACCTTAGCATCTATAGACATATTTTTTTAAGCGTATTTTAAGGTGTTTATATTGCATTTAACAAAATAGAATTATCATGCAATTTTAAGATACTTAAAAACATGTTTTCTCTAGAGAAGAGAAAGTGTACGCATAAACTAAATAATTTATTTGCAGGACCACTCAAAGGAGTACTGATGGTATTTTATAATCAACCAAATGATGTCAAATTTGGTTTAAATATTAATGAGTTTCATTAGTGTATATAATAACTGTGGCTAGTTTACTGGGACATACAAAATAATGTAGTATCATTGCGGACTATAAATGGTATTAATGGTATAAATGGGCATTATTACAGCTCTCACAACTTTTAAACAAAAATATTCTGTATACCCGTCTTTCTATAATAAATTAATACTAATTGTGACCTGTCTCGGATAATCTAGCGCGTCTGAATTTCGTTTGCTGAATTTCCGTATAATCTAACATGATTCTTCCTTCTTATCGTGTTACTGACTTATATGCAAAATTTTGAGCAAGAGTTCTGAATCACCCTGTGTTTCTCAGAATGAAGTTAATTACAATTTAAATACTTCATTTTTTAAAATTATTATTTTTTAATTATAAGAAAGAATTTCTTTTAGAAAACACTGATGATTTATAGAAAAAAAAATCACACATTTCCTTTACTATTTTTAAGCTTAAAGCAGCTATTAACAATTTTACTGGACTATAATATGGCCCAATGAATCACATTTGTCAATAAAATTTTCAATCATTCTAAAGATTTGCGTAATTTTATACTTGTATGGCGGTAAGATCACCAAAATAATTTGTTTGTATTGCTAATTTATATATTGAATCCAAATTTTTACTAAACATAAAAACATTATCTTTAGAACTTTACATTCATAAATAATGTAAAAATTTAGTAGTGAATAAATTTTTAAACAGCACTGTGAAATTATGATTTAAAATATAATGCATATGTAATTACTTTACATGCTATTTTAAATATAATTTAGCTGTATATAAAATGTGTGTATGCAAAGAAATAATATAATCTGCTTTCTGCATCCCGTATTTATCATTGCTTTTGCCATATATTCCATTTATCTATGAAAAGCAACACCGGCAGATATTTTTATTTTAATTCATATATATATTAATTTTCGAAATCATTTTAAGAATCGTCGATACAACCAATCTTGTGCCAATCTAATGGTCTATTTTAGATACCGGGTGCTGTTTAAAACGGAAGCTTATGAATAATCACCCTGTATTCTAGCTTAAATTTAGCTTAAATTTCAATATACTCCATGGCACCAACCTAAAACTAAGATATATAAAATTAAATATTTTTTCTTAATAAGACAGTTGAGCTCATTAGATGATCAGGAAAATATAATAACAATAATAGCAATTTTATACTAAGAATACTCGTATAGATAGATCTAAGCACTTTAGAAAATTATGGGTTCTTACGTATTATCGCAACCAGGTTGGCGCGATTTGTAAGTTTGAGTAAGAAAGTTAAGTTATTAGTATTAATTAAGTTATTATTATTATTAGTTATTATTATTATTAAGTTATTATTATTATTATTAAAATTATTATAAGTATATTATTATTATTATTATTATTATTATTATTAAGTTATTATTATTATTAGTTAAGTTATTAGTATTAGTTAAAGTATTTCACGGCATTCAATCTAACCAGTAAGCAAAATAATTTCTTTACGAAAAACCACGTATAACACGTAGGGTTGTAGTAAGTAGGGTCGCCAAATTTGGCGATTTATGCGAATTTTGACCTGATTGCGATAATACGTAAGTACCAAATTATGTTTATGTAGAAAATTAAAAAAATATTAGAAGATCTTCTTGCGTCGTGAAACATATATTTTCTTTATTATTGCTTTCGACTGAAGAAAAGATAAAATTTTTTACTCAATATTCTTTATTAAAAAAAAAAAAAAAAGAAGTGTTGTCTTAAATGTCCCTCTTTTACAATACTTGTTTCTTAAAAGTGTCCATTCTCATTGAAACTATTTTTTCTTTGAATTTTTAAAACGCAATTTTTAATGATGCTTTTATTTTCTATAAAGCAAGAATTAAACGAATTATTTTTAATACATAATTATCTTATGTGAAAAATAGATGCAAAGTGGAAAATTATTGTTTAGACAAATATTGTTGTTACTATGCCAACCACAACTAACGTAATGCATCTATAAAAGGACATTTATTTAGAAAACAGGAGGAAAGTGTATCAAAAGCCGTTTGATATCCATAAAAACAGGATACTTAATAAGTATATGCAATGAAAAGAAAAATCTCTATGAATGACTGCTCCAAATTATCTTTTCAAAGAATACTTAAAAAATTACGTTATATCAATAAAGTTCAGTGGTTTGACAGATATATTCGTTTACTTATAATCTTTGGTATTGATGTTTGTCAATCAAATAATATTTTACGAATTAAACTTTCTAAAACGTTTTCTAAAATTTTCATCAAAATCGTATGGGCAATTTCATTATACTTTCAAATAATAAGAACACTTAACGATTTTGATGACGTATCGAGAAGAAAAATTTCATTGGCTTCTTTAACTATGTTTTTGAGTACTTATCTGACATGGTACTATACTTTTCATTTCCAGTTAAAAATCTGTAAAGTAATAGCCAATTTAAAACACGTTGCAAAAACAATAAATGTTGCCACTCCTGAAAAATTTGTAAAACGTTGCTTAATGTTTTTGGGACTTTTGTGTTTTCTTCGATTATTTATACTATTCTATGACAGAAAAGAATTAGCGAAAATATCTGGACACTTATTTTTCGGAAAATTGGATACCTATAATATTGACTGGCATTTTATAAAAATAATAGAGTATTTTGTTATATTAATAAGACTGTACGCTGTTTTTCTTTTCCCGTATTACTTTTCGTTACTTTTAATTATTCTGTTTCGCTATGTGGCATTAATTTTGAAGAAGTACGCTTACATTGCGCAAAATGCTATACAAAGAGGTAATATAACATCAGAAATGTGTAACATAAACTTTTTACAATATAGTGGCATGTTATTATTATTTAACACTTTAAATGCAATTTTCACTGTTCCCATCTTTTTCCTGTGTATTTTCAATGCGACCGGTGCTTTTCTTGGAACTACAAAGATTTTAGGTGTACCATATCCTCCAAAAGTCATTTTTGTAGCATCAAGTAGTTTTTTAACATATACAGCAGTTGTTTTATTTGCTTCTGCTGTTAATGAAGCCGATAAAATAGCTAAACAAATCAACATCGACAGGTTATGTTTATTAGGTCCTGATGAAAGAAAAGTGTCTCCTGTAAGCATTGAAATTTTATCCCAAAAATATCAAGAAGCCCCATTCGCATTCTCCGGTTGTGGGTTCTTTCATCTTACAAGAGGTTTTTATTTGACTGCTATTGGATGCTTACTCACTTATTCACTGCTGATAATAAGCATATGATAGCAAGGAAGTAAAACCTAACGTAAAATTGGTGTTTAATTTTGAATAAAATTGTATAAGAAAACACTAGAAAATGTGTAATTAAGTATAAAACTACTTTAATATAAGCCTTCAATCTGGAATTAAATATTAGCTTTATACAAAATCAGTAATTTTCAAGCGAGTTTAGAGATTCCTGGATTGTGAGTTCACAGTTTCTATTTCGAGCTATTTTATTTTTTACAATTTGTTGATATTGGTTGAAAATTCACTATTTAAAAATAAAATAGGTACGCAACTCTAAAAATTACGTATTATCTAAGAGGTATTATCTAAGATCATTTGAATGAAAATGATCACACTGAGAAAAAAATATATACCACCTTCATCTAGAATGAATAAATTTTTATTTTCTAAATCCTTAAACTAGAAACATAGATTTCCGAGCTATGCATATAAGGCACGCCAATAAACTGAATAGACGAAATGGTCGAGAATTTCTAATTTATACATTTCTAGATGGTGAAACAATATTCTGAATAGTCTGAATCTTGTATTACAAGAAATTCTCGCTTGAATTTCTAGAATTGGGTCATAAACCAAGATTATAGTTGCTGAAACCCGCCTCTTTTATTCACATTTATTTGGAGATATTTTCAAATAGGTTTGTCTTTGATTATATAGGCAAACGCTCAAGAATTCTAATAGAGGTCTATAGAATACGCTTTCGAGGGGGACTACAAAATTTTTTATAAGAAATTTATAAAAATAACATAGAACTATTTTTTCTAGAGTCACAATTTATATTCTAGATGCCAGTTATAGAATTTTTTCTCAGTACATCGGCGTGCCTTATACTCATGGCTCGGAAATCTATATTTCTGGTTTAGGGATTTAGAAAAGGGCCACCTATTCGTTCTAGATGAAAGCGATTTTTTTTTCTCAGTGCAACTCATAACTGTATATCCTTGAATATTATATATATACATACAGTAGCCTCCGCTTTATAAAATTACGTTTGTTTTCATCAAAACGATTTTATTAAGCGGCTAATTTTTATATCCGGCGAACATGCCCGAGCTCAATAAAAGAGTATTCATTACATAAGCATGGAAAGAAATTCTTCTTCTCCCTTCCATCTATCAACTAGACATCCGTTGAAATTAAGTTTTTGCTACTTATCATTCATGTAAAATTTTCAACTTTTAAGGACAAAATTACGTAAAAGATTGAAATTTTCTTTGACCTGGCATTCTTGTTACCTATCTAAAAGTACTACGTTGATGACTTCTGCTCTCATTCATTTTCGCTTGCGATTCACTCATCGGTTTCGTAAAATTTAGCACTAATATCTTTATTATGTTTACATGAAGCAAACTGAGAAATTCCAAGATTCGATGTCGCCTTTCTTTGACTACACATTTGAAGAAAAACTTTACTTTATCATACTTTACCAAATCTTTACGCTTTACCTTCAAAATAAAAACTACCCGCTTACATATCTTGCAACTAACTTGCTTCAAAATAAGAACTAGAAACTCTATTTGAATATTTTAAGACAGAAAAAAAAATACTCATTAGCCATTCATATGAAGAATTCATTCCTTGAATTCATAACTGCAACACATAGTGAGACATGTTTTTTTTTCATTTTTTTTTTTTTTGAGGCGTAAAATTTTCGACAACGAGTAATAATGTGATGTCTTGTTATATTTTGTTTCCTTTTTTCTTTTCAGAAATCCGGTGAAAAAATATAATTTGTTGTTTAGCTTACATACATGGTCATTTTTACTGTTGAACAGATTTTTTTTGTTTTTATTAACCGTCGATGCTGATTTTATTAAGAAGCAGTTCGTATTGATTTGATTCCGGACCCAGCAATTTGATCAGATTAAGCGGCTGATTTCATTAACCAGTGATTTTAAAAAGCGGTGGCTACTGTATATATTAATCCTGCATAATGTAATAAAAAATTATTATTATTAATATTATTATTATTATTTTTGCAACTTTTTTGAGAAATCTTATCTCTATGAATATGTGTGCTAGTCTCCTACAAATGAATTGAAGAAGCTTTATAAGCACATGCTACAGCCAAAACGCTTTTGAAGCATAACTTTTTACTGGGTGATTCCAAAAATTCCCTTTCTTCGTTAATTTTTTATTGATCACAATCTAATCTTCATGAAAGCGTTATAACATGTCATTTTCACGTAGTATAATTTATCATGAATATTTCTTAATACTTCATAAAACGTCTGAAATCAAAAGTGTGCGTTCATTTATGGAAATCTAGTGTATGGTTAAACTGTTACATTTTACGCAGTATATAAAGATACTTTGCATACTTTGAGAAATTACTTTTATAGACCACGTCCTTAACAAAACTCTTAATCAGGATTTGTACACAAACCAGTGGCGCTATATATATATAATTGACTGAATTACAGAGAATGCTTCAAACAGTTAATTTTTGATGCATTAACTTTTACAATGTTATATTCAATCTCAATAAAAAATTAAAATTTACAGTGGAACTAAATTATCTTAATTTATATCTGTACATGGAAGCCAAAAGCAATATGCGAATTCTCGTAAAGATACTAATGAATAACTTGTTCATTTTACTTTAAATCTACTATACCGTGGCTGTGGATGTTTACTGAGTCTATATATTTGGATTAAGTAATCATTACATATTCGCGCAAAATAATTTTTTATTTATTTATCATTACTTATTACTATTTATTAATAATAGTATTCATAAAAAACTAAATGTGCACATCTATAAAGATATTTTTTCACTTAAGGCAAAAATATAATAAATTATTAAAGTGATTTATTCTCATGGATTGTCAAAAGAATCTTTCTTAAGTTTCGAATATATTGACTGTCTCTTGCCATGACATCATTAAAAACAATCTGTCAATATGTAATACAAATAATAACAAATATCACCAAAACTAAATGCAAAACTGGTGTACAAACGATAAATAGACAATAAGACTTCTTCCAACACCATAAATTTTAAGCCAGCACAACCGGTTTCGAAACGACGTAGCATTCCTTTATCAGGTGCAAAAAATACGTGCCACTGTTTTGGAGGCAAAAGCAAGACTGAAAGCAGGGCAAAATCCAGAGGGGGGGGAGCAACACAAACAACCAATAGGAAGCATCATGCAGGACCAATCAGAGAGGAACACACATGCACACACAAAACAAAAGGAGGGAGGGAAGGAATAAACAATTAATTTAATTTGATTTTTTAATGATTTAATGATTTATTTATTTATATTTTAAATTAATATTATACTAATAAGTAAATTTAATAAAATTAATTAAATTATTAGTATTATTATTTATTTATTTTATTTTATTTTTTTATTTTTTTTTTAGAATTCTAAAAAAAAATATATAAATAAATAAATAATAATAATATTTTATTAAATTTATTAAATTTACTTATTAGTATAATATTAATTTAAAAAATAAATAAATATATAATAAAAATAAATACATAATTAAAATAAATAAATAATTAAATCATTAAAAAATAAAATAAATTTAATTGTTTATTCTCCCCTCCCTCCTTTTGTTTTTGTGTGTGCAGGTGGGTTCCTCTCTGATTGGTCCTGCATGATGCTTCCTATTGGTTGTTTGTGTTGCTCCCCCCCTCTGGATTTTGCCCTGCTTTCAGTCTTGCTTTTGCCTCCAAGGCAGTAGCACGTGTTTTTTGCACCTGATAAAGGAAGGCTACGTCCTTTCGAAACCGGTTGTAATGGCTTAAAATTTATGGTGTGAGAAGAAGTCATATTATCTATTTTTTAATAACAAATATGTAGTCACTAAAGCTACGTATCTCATTCCACCTCTCAAATAGTCATTGGGCATTTGAAAAATCAATTTTTTTTAAAGTTAATGACGACTGACTAACTGTAATTGTGGTCACAAATATTAAAATTGGCACAACATAAGATGAAACTTTTTCATTGACTAAAATAAATTAAGTTAATCAATTAAAATGTAATATTTTTTTCTCATAAACTTTGGAAAAAAATGACCTCATTTTTTGCAGAAATATGTTATCTCTTTAACTTGACGACATAATTAAAAAAATTTTGGAGTTAGAAAACGCAAAATAACATGTACAGGTTAACTGAAACTACATGCCTAATCCAGCTTCTAAATAATAATTTCGCGTGTTATAGAAAATTTTTATTTGTTACCTTTTGCCATAAAAATTCAATTTGTGAGATACATCTATAGATATAACGGCATGAGATAAATAATAATAATAATAATAATACAATAGTTTTTCTCTTTCGATGTGTATAATTAATCGTTCTCCATTTTTTAATTTTAGATTTCTTACTATATATACACTGGTGGGCAATTGCTAAGGATGGATGACAATAGCTTAGTTATTGTCATCCTTCCTGAGCAATTGTCTATCAGCGCATATATATATATATATATATATATATATATCGTGGTATCGTCCGACTACAGCGGCGGCCCCGTCTCCCCCTCATTTTGCCTGCAATAGTATTTTTTAAAACAACAACGGCGAAGTTTTTAAAGTAAACAGAATAAATTTGTAAAGCTTCGATAAATATCTGTGTACGTCTATTTTTTTAAAGTTAAAAATGGAAACAGTTCTGCTACATTTAAAGTGCAATTCTTCAACAGAATTTACACATTTTAAGCTGGATCTCCGAATCACCCATGGGGTGAATGCACTGTAAATAATCTTACTAACGTTCCTCCAGAACACTGTGTAAGTTCCCTCAGTATGCGCGTATAATGGGATAAGATTTTAGAATACATCATGCCATTGAGCAACTTTACACATCTTCTTTGAGAAACGTTACAAGACAAGGAGAAACCAATTGCGTGACTTGCAATGGCGAACATCTGATAAAAAGCTGACCAATCGGGTTACAATGTCCATTCCACTGACGTCATAGCCGAGCGGAATCAAAATGGACCCAACTCTGCTAGCGACTGTGAGCAAACCTTTAATTGTGGGGAGAACGAAAATTAAAGTGTACATATTGGAAATTTGAAATGATTTAAATATAGGTAAGCATGAAGAAATTCTTAATCGTCACTAATTAAATATTTATATTTTCTAAAAAGTTTTTAAGGGTTATTCCTAGAACTGCTAAATATATAATGAAAATAAATATGAATATTGTCTTGCAAGAGAACCTATTGTTGTTAGTTAACTTTTAACGAAATAGATACGTACATAATAATTTTGAAGATTCTAGTAACTGTAGAGTAATTTTTTTTAAGAATTTTATATACAGTTCTGATTTACACCATATTAAATTAATTTATGTGATGAAAATTGTTGTTGGTGTTGTTGTTGTCGTGTGCCACTCGGAAATTCCGAGTCCCGGTAGTGGAACTACCGGACTTATTTTAAGGCATGAGGGTTGCGTCTTCCGTTATTAGGAGCGCCTCACTGGGAGGAAGTACGATGAAAATTGTTATATAATTATATATATATATATATATATATATATATATATATATATAAATATGTAAAATTCAGATGATTAATTTGTTTTACAAACTATTCAAAAAAGTAAATTGATGGCGCTTTGTCAGGAAAAACTCTGCGAACTAAAAATACTTAACCTGTTCCTTTAGAGGCATCGTTACAAAATGTTACAAAATTTTCCTGACAGCCAGGAAATATAACTTTTAGGTATATTAACAAATCATTTGGTTGACATATTCAAGTTTAACAACAAGTTTCATTTGTAAGGCACTTCATCTATCTTGTACTTCCCCTTTACTATGGTTTAGAAGATCAGGATAAAATCTTTACATCAGATTGACCTCAGGTTTGACTGGGCCTCTGATCAAAGCTTTACGTCAGAAAAGGACAGGCTTTCCATCGGTGTTACTCTCCGTTCTAAAAAAAAAAAAAAGAAAGAGGAATAAAACTGGAATTTCGTCACCTGATTCATTGGCTGAACTTCGACATCAGGTGAGAGCTAGCATATATGAGGGTGACGTCTAGATATCTGTTGATCTCTGAATTTATCATCTAGACCGTTAAGCTCCAGGATGGTTGAACGGTGTTATGTTTGTCAAAAAAGGCACGGTTGAAGGCACTTTCCACATTGCACTGAAAAGTAGGGCAATAAAACTATAGATGCTGACGGGCTTATAATCTGGTATTGAAGCGGTGCTGAGGCCGGCACACTGTAGATTTTGTAGAATCAGGTGCTACAAACGCCTTCTCGATGTGGCGTCCACTGGATGCTGAAGAGAGAGTGGGCCGCTTTGGAGCTTTCGGGCGCCGGAGTGCAGTCGCTGGTCTGGTCCGAGCCTGGGACAGCTAGGAGTTTCTCTGGCTGTTTTCTACTACATTCCTTTGATGTCAATGAACGAGGACGTTTGAGAAATGGGTTCCAAAACTTTTTCTTTTTCTGCTGCAATGAAAAAAAAATGAATTAGTGTAGGAGAGGTCACGTTTGTGACCAGTCTGTCTTTGGTTTTCGTGCTGGGGGGAGGAGGTGGTTTGAGTGTTCGCATATTTCTTCTCTACCTGCCTGGTAGTGTTTGAAGAATCTCAAATTTTTTTGCTTAAGGGTTGATTGGGCATTGTTTGTGAATTATTTAAACTTCTGTCCTCGAAATTTTCATGTGCCCTGGACTAGCAGTTTGGGATGAATAAAATTTTCGATCTATTGGATTGGAAACTGATGTGCTTAGTTCATCATTGCTGTCAACAAGTTGCTTAAAAACGCGCACTTGGTCAACATTAATTGCTGTTGGTGTACCATTTAAGTCGATTTCTAAATTACTGTTTCCAACTTTTAAAACTTTGAAGAGACCGTTAAATTTTGGCCCAAACTTTCAAACAGATTTAAATTTCCATGAACTTAGAAAATGTGCTTCTAACAGAATTTCGTCCCTAATATTTACTTCTATGGTACGGCGGAGATTATAATAGTGAGCTTGTTGCTTTTGTGCCTTTCGTAAATTCTTTTGTAGTACAGATATCAAAGTTTCGATGTTTTGTATCATGTATTTTGATGCATGCTTATGTGTCATAACCAGTTTTTGAAATGGAGTTAGGAATTTTCTCCTCAAAAATAGTTCAGCAGGGGCCTTACCAGTAGCATCACTGACTCATGCGCGGAAAGCGTGACGAAAATGATAGATGAACTGATCCCAATTTTCATAATTTTGACCAATGTACGTCGAAAACATTTGAATTAATGTTCGATTTATTCTTTCAGCCTGATTTGCTTGGGGCCGATGAGAAACCGTAAAAGTATGTTTTATTTCGAGTTAGTCGCAAAGTGCAAGAAAACTTCACTAATAAATTGAAGACCATGGTCCGTTACTATTTGAAGGGGGGCACCGTGACGATAAATGTAATTTTCAAACAAAGCAGTTATCAATGCTTGTGCTGAGGCGGCCGACGTAAAGGCACAATTTCTACCTATTTACTAAAATAATCCACCATTACTAATACACATCTAAATCTGTTAGTATTATAGAAGGTATAGAGACCTATGAGATCAAGTCCGAGAATTTGGTTTGGAAATTCTACTTTAACAGGAATCAAATTACCGACCGGTTTAACATTTTTATAGTTATATTGCTGGCACGTGACAACTCAAAACACAATCACGAACCGACTTTTTCATTTTTCTGAAGTAATAGGCATCCATAGGTCTATTATAAGTTTTCCTAATACCTAGATGCCCAGAAGTAGGTAAGTCGTGAAACTCAAAAAGGATGGCTTGGCTATAAGATTTGGGAATTACTACTCGTAATTCTACATTAGTTGATAACAATTTAGAATAAAATAATAAGTCATCTATCAGACAAAGTGATTGGGACCTTTAAATTGCTATACCCGATTCTACTGTAGAAACAGAGTCTGGATTTTCAAGATATTTATGTAATTTACCAAATTCTGGATCATCACGTTGCTCCTGAATTAAATGTTCACGGTTGTTTAAAACTGATGTTGGCATGAGTGCTACAGCACTATTTACCTTACAATTATTAGTTTGAGGCACTATAGTTGATTTAACCTCCTTTGAATTTGAAGAAGGACGGTCATTATGATGGTTTCTCGAAAGAACATCAACTACCATATTTTCAGATCCAGGGCAGTGTTCTGTTCGTATTCTAGGGCTGACTTTCATGCAGACCATAGTTATTATAGATCTGTTATGCAACCATACCTTTGCGATCTTTTGAAAAATACATACAGTCGGCTGCAAAATTATTCGAGCACTAGCCAATAATTCCTATATTTAAAAAGTACACTTAAGACTGTTTTGCTAAGTAAATCCTTGTCGAATCATGTTCTTAGACTGATTAAGAACATGACTCGACAAGGATTTATTTAACAAAGCTGTATTAAGTGTACTTTTTTTGGCAAGGATTATTGCTAGTGCTCGAATAATTTTGCAGCCGACTGTATATTCGAATTCTACATTCTGCTGAGAATGTATCTCTACCATGGGGTAATCTATGACCCTACATATGGAAAAACACTTTATTGTTTGTATATTACTATTACATGTTTATTTTTATTTCAAATTAAAAATATAAAAATAATTCTCATTATATATATATATCCGAAATTTTATCCTATACAGTTGGTAACAAAAGTGTCCGAACACTAGCAAAAATTCCGATATCAAAAAGTACACTTAAAACTGTTTTGTTCAATAAATCCTTGTCGAATCCTGTCTTAGTCAGTGTAAAAACAGGATTCGATAAGGATTTATTTAACAAAACCGTATGAAGTGTACTTTTTTTACATAGGAGTTTTTGCTAGTGTTCGGACACCTTTAATACCGACTGTAATTCCACATTAAAAATTATAAAAAGGTAAAATAGTACCACCTGTTAAGCGATAATTCCCCAAATGTTATCAACACAACTTAGTTTACGTTCCTACATTTAAAAAAAAAAAAAAAAAAAAAAAGTTTTAAATTCCGTTAACTGGTTTGTGAAACACTGTGTCCGCAAGACTTTGGTTTTACACAGACAGACAGGCATTTCCTAAAAATTGTCAAATCATATTCATGCCATCTTAAAACGTGCAAATGAAACGAAAATCGGAGTGTAAAAATTTTTCCGAATATTTTCTCTTATGCATGTATACACAACGAACGGAAAAAATCAATTAAATTCCAAATATTTCAAATTCGATTATAGAAACTGACAAATACTTTTATAATAGAAATTATTATTATTATTATTATTATTACTATTATTATTGTTTTTAAGTATCATTTTCTATATAAAACATTTCAGATTTTTCTTTTGAAATAAATTGACCTTGACGATGTTTTGGAAGAAAGAGAAAAAAGCTGTTTTGACAGGATAGATTTTAGCATGTCACATCATTTTATTTCTATTTGATGTGTTATATACAATTTGCGAAAGCCAAATACTTTAATATAAATTGCTTTAATAAAATTACAATTGATTTTTTTTCTTTTTAAGTTTATGAGAGTTCTTTAAACGTTGTTACTTTTAAATTTTGTTACTTTTAAAGATTGATTAGTTTTTATTTTTATTTTTATTTTTCACTTGTCCGTCGTTATGTTTAAAGATACATAAATCTTTATTATAAAGTAATTTTTCTTTTTCTTTTTTTTTTTTTTTCTTTTTTCTTTTTCTTTTTTTTTTTTTTAATTACAATACAAATTTTAATAATAAAATGGCATTTCATTTTATGAACGGTTAAAACCAAGTTACTTTTAATTTACAAGATACAGAAAAATATTGAATTATTTATTTTTCAGCGGAAAAAGATATTTTTTATTCCTTTAGAATTTACACCTCAAAATAAGAGAAATTAAATCATGAGTTTTTCAATATATTTCCCATTTGAGAAGACAATGACTTAATAGGGACTTGACAATGACTGTTAGTATTTTTTCCCTGACGCATCCACTACTACTTTTATACAGTAATCTTTTAAAGTAATTACCCACAAAGAATTTTTATGGAGTAAGTTTAAGATTTAAAATTGCGTTTGTAATTAATTTTTCTTTAGATAAAGGTTAAGTATATTATTAAAAAATAATAATAATAATAATAATAATTTATATCTATTAAGATAAATAAATATTTATCTTTGAAGTGAATCAAAAAAGAAAATGTACACTTTTATTTATTTATTTATTTTGTAAATAACGTGTTTAAGATAACTAACATTGGCAAGTAAGAAAAAGTTATTTAGTGTTTTATGTCATCAAATATTTGCTTTTATTGCATATTTCAATTCATTTTGTAATACTTTTACTGCCATAAATACTTTCAATACTAAATAGTTAAATAAGTAAATTTAGATTTTATTTTTGAATATTTGCTAACATCTGTTTTTAAATCTTTGAATAATTTGTTTTAATAAAGGAACTTTTAAATTCCGAAGTTTAAAAATACAAATATATCTAATTAATAGTGATATAATAAGTTGCAGAGAAATAGAAAATCTCTACGAAAAGATTTTTATTTGCATAATTTTTTACATGGTTTATTTAAATTTTTAAATGTAAGTATTTCTATATTTAAAGTAAATTATACAATGTATAAACTATAAATCTATGCTCCTTTTCAAAAACAGATAAAATATGGTTAAAGTTAGCACAAATTCACAATTATGATGATCAACACAATTAAAATAGAAATTTTACATTATTCATTTTTACAGGATGTTTAGTAATTCTATAGACAAATTTTAAGAGCAGGTAGAAAAATTAGTAAGGAGTCATATTCACTAACGAATTCCTGGTCTGGAACGACAATTTAAGCGAGGATTTAAAGTATTCTCATCAGAGCATTTTTCGGTTTGAAAGTAAGTCCAACCTTTAGGTTGGTTGGTTCGTTGGTTGACTTTTATTGGCGCAAAATCCGCAGTGGGACATGCTGCGCCAAACAATTAAATAAAAAACAAGAAGCAGCTTCTGGATGGGTGAACCCATCCAGATTGTCTAAAGAACTGATAGAAAACTGAAAAAAGAACAGCTAAAAGGTAAAATCAAAAAACGTAAAATACAGTGTAGATAATAAAAGCAGATGTAAAATATAATGAAAGTGTAGATAATAAAAACAGATGTAAAATATAATGAAAGTGTAGATAATAAAAACAGATGTAAAATGTAAAAAAGAGTGTAAATACTAAAATTAGATGTCGTAATAAAAACCAGCATCTTTTAACAAATTTGTCAATTGATGATGAGGAGTAATACCTAAAAGGCTCGTCAGGTTTGGTGAGGATGAATTAAAGTGATGTCTGTAAAGATGACGAAGACAAGGGCAGTCGGTGAGCAAATGGCGAATAGTCAGCACACAGAAATGACACTTCGGACAATCAGGTTCCTCTTCCCCAAGTAGTAAATATTTATGTGTAATCCTAGAATGCCCAATTCTAAGACGAGTAATTATGACATCATATTTTCTAGGATAAGGGTAGGCCAGATTGCAATTTCAGGTTTTATTTCTTGTAATTTATTATTATATTGATTACCCCACTCCCGTTGCCAAATAGTTTTAAAAGTGCTTCTAAGTGTGTGCTTAATGTCATCGTATGGTACAGGACAATTTAGGAGAATAGAAGCCTGCCTTGCGGCTTTGTCCGCTGCATCATTTCCTTTAATGCCAACATGGCCAGGAACCCAGCAAAACTAAATGTCAAATCCCTTTTTCAGAAGGTCGTTATAAGTTTTTAAAATTGAGATAAAAGAGAGGTTACAAGAACTGGATGAAAGAGAATCAAGAACACTCTTTGAGTCAGTATAGATTATGAATTTTCGATTGGAATGAGATTAAATATAGTTAAGGGCAACCTCAATAGCAAAAAACTCTGCAGATAAAATAGAATAAGAGTTAGGGAGTTCATAGCTAAAAGTAATGTTGTCAGAAACAACACCACAACCAACCTTACTGACAGTCTTAGAGCCATCAATAAAAATTTCTGTATAATCCATATAGTTGTTTCGATGAGCAGTGAAAAGGGTCTTAAAGATGGAAGCATCTGTGTTAGCTTTGTCAAAACCTTTAAAAGGATAAATGCAAGAAATAATTTGGAAATTCCAGGGCGTTATATTTAAAAGATCTCTAAGACGAACTTTGGTGGGAAGATGGGAAATGCTTGGAAGATAGTTCTTGATTCTGAGACCAAAATGTGGGATGCATGATGGACGATTTAAAAAGAGACTGTCATTATTACTATGGATATGAGGATGAAGCGGATGATTAGGATGTGATAGAATTCGATAGTACAGTTGCAAAGATAACTGTTGTCTAATATTAGTGAGGGATGGCTCTACACAGTCTGCATATAAACTGAGAATTGGAGAAGTTCGAAAAGCCCCTGAGCAAATCCTAAGAGCACTCTGATGCACAGTGTATCTTTTTTAGATAAGAAAATGGAGCTGACCTATAAATTTTACAGGCGTAATCTAACTTTGAGCGAATAACATAACGGTAAATTTTAAGTAAGGAATTGCGATCTGCACCCCAAGATGTATTCGAGAGTACTTTTAAAATGTTTAAAGTTTTGTCACATTTCGTCCTTAAATATGATATATGTGGTTTAAAATTAAGTTTTTTGTCAAAAATAACACCCAAAAAACGGGCAGAGTCAACAACCAAAATAGGTCTGTCATTTATAAAAATCTGTGGATCAGGATGGAGACCCCGTTTGCGACAAAAGTGCACACACTGTGTTTTGTCGATAGACACAGTAAAACCATTTTCTTTAGTTCATTTTATGATGTTTTTTACAACAAGTTGTAGTTGGCGTTCAATGAAGCGCATGTCATTTCCCTGGCAAGAGATTTGCAGGTCGTCAACATAAAGACTACCATGGACACTTTGTGGTAGTTGTTCTAGGATATTATTGATTTTTGAAGAGAAGAGTGTGACACTCAGGACACTGCCTTGAGGTACACCTACCTCCTGAAAGTAAAAATTTGAAAAAACTGAACCAATACGAACTTGGAAGCGTCTGACTCTCAAAAAATTCTCAATAAATATAGGAAGATTCCCCCGAAAGTTCAAATTAAAAAGGTCTTTTAAAATGCCATGACGCCAAGTCTTGTCATAAGCCTTTTCCATATCGAAAAAAATTGACACCAAATGGTTACGTCTTGCAATAGCTTTCCGAATATTTGTCTCCAATAATAAAATATTGTCAACCGTAGAACGGCCCCGTCATAAACCACTTTGCCAAGGGGAAATTAAATTATGCTTTTCAAGAATATAAACCAGTCTAGTATTTACCATTTTCTCAAGCAATTTACATAGGCAGCTAGTTAGAGCAATCGGTCTATAATTTTTTGGATCGGTAGCATCTCTGCCAGGCTTTGGAAAAGGAATAACAATAGCATCGTGCCAAGCAGCAGGAAATATATGCTCAGTCCAGATTCTATTATAGAGAAGAAGCAGGTTATTAAGGGATGCTTTGGATAAATGGTTGATCATAATGTAAGTAATTCCATCAGGCCCTGGAGCAGAGTTATGACAACGTTTTAAACTGTCTCTCAGTTCTCTTCCTGTAAAAAAAGTATTGTAATCTGGTGATGAGCGGGACATGAAGTTTATTGTTGAGCGTTCAGAATTACGTTTAAAATACAGAAAGGGTTCAAGATAAGAATTGGTACTAGAGATATTAGATAATGTTCTACCAATGGTATCTGCAATATTTTTGGTTGAGGTAATAGTTTGGCCATTTTCTTTTAAAAAAGAGATGCTGTGATTAGTATAAATACCCATTGCTTTCTTGACACGATGCCATAATTTTTTGCTGCTGATATTGGAGGTAATACTTGAAACGTAATTAACCCAGGAATCTTTCTGAGCTTTTCTGCGTATTCTCCGTGCGCTGGCCTTTGTTGTTTGAATGCAATGCAATTTGCAGTTGTTGGGTAACGCCTAAAAATACCCCATGCTTTTTGTTGCTTTCTCTTTGCAATGTTGCATTCTTCATTCCACCAACGCTTTATGTATTTAGCAAGACGACCAGATGATTTTGGAATCGAGATGTTATCAGAGTTGATGATGCAGTTAGTGACATCAGCAACTGCTTTGTCAATATCACCCTCAATCATTGATTGTGTAATAGTAGCTTTAATAGTAAAGGAGGTCCAGTCGGCCCTGTCATAAATAAAACGTGGATTACCAGGATGATGGTCGTTAAAATTATAAAAGGATAAAAATAAAGGAAAGTGGTCACTACTATGTAGATCGTTACACACAAAAAAAATTAATATGGATATAGATTGGGAGAGCAAATGGCAAGGTCAATTGCATGGAAAGTCCTAGAAGGCTCGTGAAAGTAAGTATTGTCCCCGTTATTTAATATACACAAGGAGTTGTCAGTAATAATATTTTCAATGATTTGACCACGGGGGTTATTATTAGGGTTTCCCCATAGTGAATTATGTCCATTGAAATCTCCAAAAATTAAGAAGGGAGTTGGAAGTTGAGAAATAAGGCTATTGAGGTCATGCTGGTTTATGGATGCATTTGGTGGAAGATAGAGAGTGCAAATGGCCATTAATAGATGACAGTGTAACTGAATGGCAACAGCTTGAATGTTTGTATTTAAAGGTATATTGGAGTGTGGTACATCATAAGAAATCAGAAGGGCGACCCCACCTGTAGCTCTGCCAGACTCTGTAAAATCTTTCCTGAAACAGGTATAGCCACGAATTTTGACTTTATCGTGTTGTCTTAAGTATGTTTCTTGGAAAGCAAAGTAAATTGGATGACGATCAGAGATGATCTCTCTGATTTCATCTCGTTTATTAATAAAACCTCGGCAATTCCATGAAATGAAATTGGTCATTTTTTTTTTTAGATTATGACATCTACGTCATTGTTCTCTGATGCTGTAGACATAACGTCCTCCTCATCAGAAGGATGGAGGCTGATCATATCACTTTGTTTTAGAAGGTTTTTATTATTTTTATTTGTAGTGGGAGTGGTCAATTTTGTTAGTTTCTTCTTCTTGGTGATATTGAGACGAGAGGGTGAATTAGAATGTTTTAGAGAGGCAGAGTTAAGACTTTTTTCAGACAATAAGGTTTTAACAGTTTGTGGCGTTTTCTTTAAGGTTCTTGATTTGGATGAAGATGATTGTAAAAAGTTAGAAGCCTGATTTGGATTGGATTGTAAGTTTATGGAGTTATTTTTTACAGTACTTGTTGGTTGGCTGGTTTGATTAAGTCATTCAGTCTGTGTTTCTATTGTACGATAAGTCTTTTTGTTTGAAGTGACGGCTGCGTATGATTTACCAATGGTAGGCGTCCTGGATTCTACTATTTTTCGTGCTTGAGGATATGAGATATTTTCATTTATTTTCACAGTTTGGATCTCTTTTTCTAATTTCCACTTTTCACATGCTTTTGAATATGCGGAATGATCTTTTTTGCAGTTAATGCAGCAGACGGGAGCTTCGCAATTTTACTGTCATGGCCCACTGCACTGCAGCGAGCACATGTTGTATTTCCACGGCAAGAGGTCATTGAGTGGCCGAAACGTTGACATTTAAAGCATCGCAGGGGAGTTGGAATGTATGGTCTAATAGGGCATTTTAGATATCCGACTTTTATTGATTGTGGTAGTTTAGGCGAGTCAATTGTTAGAATTAAATGCTTGGTGGGAATTTGTTTGACCTCTCGAAAAATAGAAATACGACGAACAGCAACAACGTTTTGATCTTTAAGATTTTCCAAAATTTCAGTTTCAGATACATATTGTAAGTCAGTTTCAGAAATTACTCCACGGCTAGTATTCAATGTTCGGTGGGCAGATACAGTTATGGGTATATTACCAAAGTTATTACATTTTCTTATATTTGTAGCTTGTTTGCTGTTTGCCACTTCTATCAATAACTCTCCTGAGCGAAGCTTTTTAATACTTTTCGGTTCACCTACCATCGATTGCAAAGATTTCTGGATTAAAAATGGAGATGTTTTAGAAAAGTCACCGTCATTTCGTTTTATAATAAAGAAACGTGCCTCATTACTATCGAAGATATTCTTTTCATTTAATGAAGAAGAAAATTATTCCATCCAATCCGCCCAAGAATTAACTTTTGAGATTTGATTAGATTGGCCCGAGCCAGACGCATTATCCGTAATTCCTTTATTTGTAGCCATGATCAAAAGTAAGAAAAAGGTGGTGAGGGTTTCCTTAGTCCCACAAGTGAGAGTGTTTCATCCAACACACAAACGCAAAGGGTTTTTAAGAATCCTCTCTGGGACACCCATAACCACTCACCAGCTACCAGACCGATGACCCAGCTTAGGAAACACATGTGGTAGTCGTGTTAGTCCGGTGTTTCTCGTTCGAGTAGTCACCGTTGTCTCACCTTCACCAAGGGCACCAGTCTCCCAGTGTGATCCCAAGGCTAGACTACCGTGAGACCCTCACCAAATCGCCAATCCAATAACCATCCTACATCTACACCGGACACAGCTTAATTAATAAATTAGTAATTTTAAGGTTTTTAGCGTAACAAATGAGAACAAAATGTGAGTAAAAACAAGGTGAGTAGAAACGAAGAAGGTCAGGGAACAAGGTGAGTAGTTTCATTTTTTGTTTTTTTTCAAATTTTATAATTTTTAAAAGATTTTTTGTTTTATTTTTTCAAAGAACAAAACAACAGGAACAAGTAAGTACCAAAAACTTATTGGCAACAAAAGCAAAATAAACCAAACCAAAAGTGAAAGAAATAAAAGGGAAGCGGAATAAAACAAAAGAAGGAGAGGGAGAAAAAAAGATCACTCGGTCCCGGGATGCGTGACTCCCCCTGAATACCTGAAGAAGGTACCCCCCTGGGGGGTCCAACCTTTAGGTATTCCTATGAATAAAACAAAATTTTACAAAAAAAAAAATTCTCGTTTTCTTATTTAACTCTTTATGTGCCATCAGCGTACATACGAGACAATGTCATTTACCGTATCGTTAATGACAATAAGATAAAATTTAAAAGATTTAAACATAATTTGGAGGATAGTCTAAAGGCGGGATTAAGTCTTGAAACACGTTTAGGTGTCTAACTTTTCACATTATGTAGGGCAAGTAGGCTACCATTTTATTTCTACAACTTGATGGCAATTATAATGCATTTGGGGCAAATGGGATAACGCCCCCTGTGGATGTTTATTCAACAGCTACAAAAAACTTCAATATCTTCATAATAATAAGAGTTCATGTCTTTATGAAATCCACACCCTTACAAATAAGCTTACTGCAAATTCAAAATAGTCAGTAGAATTGGCAGTTCAAATAATGATTCAAGGGGTAAATGGAACACATGTGTTAAATTTGCTCCATCTGTAATGGTGTATTTACAGCAATTTTAAAACATCATTGGACAACATGGCCATCGCACTTAATTATCTTAAACAGCATGCCTGTGACATCAAATAAAGTTTAAACGACAATATATTGTTATCACATTCTGATAACTCCAGCTAAAATATATATATATATATATATATCCATGATTTTCGATAAATTTTGACTGATTAAAAATTTTAAATTTAATTTTTTTTCTACTACTTTATCTCTTTTATATATATATACTAGCAGAACCGGCCACGCGTTGCTGTGACTAAGTTATATGTTGAATTATCTGTAAACTATTTAGTACAGTCAAATTATTATTTACGAACAAAGACGAAAACGTTGTAGCCGATGTAAAAACCCACAGGGTTGAGATTTGAAACTTAGGTCAAAATTTGGAAGCGATTGATAAAAATTTTCGTAGTGTTGATATTAAGCACAAATTAATTTTATTGTAGGGTCCTATAAATTTTAATGGAGAAGTGATATATATTATTTCTAATGCTACTTTGGATAAAATTGCTAAAATGACTAATATATAAATTAAATTCTATTAAAATTCTATTAAAATAAAAGTATAAAAGAAACAGACGATTTTAAAATCAATTTTTATGGAGGAGTGAAATATAATATATGCTATAATGGATAATTTTACTATAAAATGACCTCATCATTTTAAATATTTTAAAGAGGGCAACAGCTGCAGTTATAAAAAGGAAAACAATAAGGCTAAACCAGAAAAATAAGTAAATTTGATAAATATTTTAAAACTTTAAAATTGGAAATCTTATGAAATATTGGACATTTAAAGTAAATACATGTATCATTTTAAATAGAAAAAGATTTTAGAAAAGTTTAGTGTATTTTAACGAAGTGATGAGAAGTTTTTGAGTATGTTAAAATTTTAATAGTAAATTCAAGTTAATAAAGATGGGAAACATTGAGGATTAAGATAAGAATAATTATAAGATTAAAAAAAAAAAAAAAAAAAAAAAAAAACTTTTTATATACCATGCTTTTAAATTTTAATATACTAATAATATACTAATTAAAAGGAAAATGATAAATATTCTATCATAGTTTGAAGTCAAATTTGTTTTCAAATGTCTAAATAAAATATCTGATGTAAGATACTAATATTTTGCAGCGGAATAGATTTCATTTCTGTCATCCTTGGCGAAAAAAAAAAGAATATCGCCAAATTATCTGGCGAAAATATTTAATTCCTTTCAAAAATCATGGTTATTTTAACAACTTATATTAAAAGAGTAATGAATAATATGAAACAATATTTCGTACAATACATCTTACATGTCATACATATGTACAATGAATAATACATATTACATTTCGTACAATGCATACATCTGGCATGTATATTTTCGTGTTACGCTTTTGATCGCCAAATAATAATAATAATAATAAAAAAAAGCCAAGGGCGACAGAGTTTTGAAATTTTAAATTAAAATTTTGTCAATTTGACAGCAAAATAATTCAATCTAACACCCGCGATAACTAATACATATCTATACCCAAATATAAGGATTAAAATCGGGAAATAAATTTCCTCGATTTTTAATAATTTCTTACAAAAAATCCAGTGGGCAATTAACATAGGAAATCTTTTTCTTGGCTGCACAGACGGTCAGTGAGTCACACTTCGCTTGCGTATAGAACTCATAGATATTAGTATAGCATATATAGAATAGAGTGATCATTGGGGAGATAAAAGTTATTCCTTTTCATTTGGGAAAAGACGACGTTTTTACCAAAATATGGCCGTCTTTCCCCGAATGAATACACACGGGAATACATACTAATATTTTAGCAAATAAAATTTATGAATAATTTATTTGCTAAAGGGGAATGGAAGACTCCAGATACAGTTTCAAATTCATATTTCTTTCTTTCTTTTTTTTTTTTTTTTTTTTTTTCAATACCACTTAATGGCTGTTTCCAAAGCTTTTATTTATTTTTTTTTTTTTCGGCATCAAAAATCTTTGTACGATAACATGGGGATGAGAGATCTATATATATTACTATATCTATGATAGAACTACATTAGCACTTTATCAATGTGTATAAAATCTTTAAATTGATTATGACGTCAATTTTCGTGAGATGCATAATTTAACTTTTTATAATTTTTTAACGTTCACATTTGATTAAATGTATTTATTTTTATGTCGAAAGAAAATTAACTTGTATTATTATTATTATTATTATTTTTTTTTGGCAACAATTAAATTAATGGAACTCACAGATATTTTGGAGCAACTTTAATAAAGGTCTATAATTAACAAATAATTGCAATAAAACAATATTGTGACAATAAATTGAGATAAAAACTATCCTATCTCTCAAGTTGGACCTAACTGCACACAGTGTGCAAAATTTCATTAAACTCGGTTCCTTAGTTTAGGAGTTTACCCCGGACAAACATCGTGACACGTAATTTATATATATATACAGATATATATATATATAATCTGGCCAGAAACTACGAGAATTTAAGGCATAAGCTTTCGATAATATTCTCAGGGTTTTAACAATCCCCTTAGTCAGAATAAATTCTCAAAAATTGGATTAATGTAATATTATATTTAATATTCAGTATCCCACTTACCACAGCGTCCTGCTTACCCTGTTTTATCCAACTCAAAAATGAAAGAAATGTATAATAATAATAATAAATAAAAAAAAGTACTTGAAATATGTTTAGTACATATTTATTAAGCAATAATTTTATATGCTTTTTAAATTCGATTCGTTTGTACTTAATATCGATATCGATATAAATATATCCTTATTTAGTTTCCAAAAGATATTGAATACTTTGTTAATTATAATTTTTAGGAAAATTAGTCTTTCTCTTATCATACGGATTTCCTTTCAAGGCGTCTTCATAATTCTCTTAGTGTGAATCGATCGATCTAAACGTCAACGATCTTGATGGATTCGATTATAAGAACATTGATAAGAATATTTCATTCAAAATGAAATACGTTGTATTTCCCATGGTTTCTGCTTAAAATTTCGTCTTTCAAGTAATCTCTGTCATAGCTTATAAACTCACTTATCAGGATTAAAGTTCATTGTTATCACCTGGTTGTCCTTACAAGATTTCACCTTTATGTTTCTCATAGTTTCTACTACAAGTTTCTTCAAATTTTTTTTCCAGAAAGTGGACAGCTTATGTACATCAAGTAGCCTATGTTTACCTGAAGTTCGTAATTTTCTACTTTTGAATGCCGTTTTAAATATTTTTGCACAATATTATGTCAAGCTGTGTTTTTAACTTAAATTGTAAAATATTATCAAAGTATATTTAAACTAGAAGAAAGAAACATTTTTGTGATTCCTGAAAGTGATTTAAAAATTAAAGCGAAATATGTTTTAAAAATGTTTTTAATTAAATACGTGTTTAAACTTATATTTTTAAATACGTCTTTGTAAAGTGTTTTGTCAATGCAATTCATTGAAAATGATTGTCATTCATTTTTACTGGTTTAGACAAGTAAAATCTCATTTTGTGAGTGTTTTCATTCTTTGCCAATAAATAATTCTGCATGAAGTAGAGTGAAATGTGTCAAGTGTGAAATATAGTGGAATAAACCACTATCACCATCATCATCATCACGGAAGCTTTGGGAGTACCTCTAGTGATCTACACCAAAGCTTACCTCCACCTGAAGATGTAGAATAAGCCTGAAGATGGGTTGTAGGAACAATCAAGTCGGGATTCTTTGACTGAGGTAAGTACAACAGGAGCTCCATAGTCACTAGATATCAGCATAAACGTTACACTTAGCATAAATAGCACGTTGAGAATTTATAAGTTCTACTTCATTATTATTATTATTATTATTATTATTTAAATTATAATAGAAACAATTTCAAACTATTTTTACGAATTAGATCACTGTTTCCCATGCCAAATAATTTATTTATACACATTGTATACAAGTTTTTCTTCTCTTTTGTTTGCGTTTTAGATACATATATAACTACGGATGTATTGCTTGAAAGTCATATATGTTATACAATTATTACTAGTACAGCAATCCAAAATTTTTTAGACATGTAAAGCGTCATCACGATTAACGACTTCTAGTTTTGAATAATAAGAAATATTTTATTTTGGAATCTAAGAGTTTACAAATGACGGGAAAATCTTCGTCAAAAATGAGACTCGATATTATATTAAATTTGTTAAGAATTTATGTATTTATTTATTTAATTATTGGCTTGTGAAAACATTTGGTACATTATTAACTATTTATAAATATTAATCAAGATGACATATATTTAATACTCCGTTAAGCATTTATCTCTTATAAATCAGACTGTGAGATATATGACCTTTGACCATTGTAAAAATATTTTTTAAATATTGTTTTTTTAGAAAAAATCTGTAATTAAATGCATCATGATATATTCGATGATAAAAATATTAAGAAGAAAAAGGAAAATAATTTTTGTGCTCCTAAATGGTTTAAGTTTATTTATAATGCAATAAAATTTTTTCGTTAACTTAAAAAAATCTCTATATTTCTAATTCAACTTTCCATCATAACAGATGTTACTTCAATGAAAGTCCGATGTTTATAACAACTTGTAATATACACATTAACACGTTAATCGCCACGATAGTATCAGAAAAATTTTCACATGGGCCATGGTAACTTTATTAGACAATTTAGTAAAAATGCGTGTTAAAAATGCGTCAGGCACATATGACTGACATGGCGATTAACGTGTTAATAATTACTCGGCGTATATCAGATTCTTTTAGGGTTATTTCCTAGTTAAAAATGCGTGTTAAAAATGCGTCAGGCACATATGACTGACATGGCGATTAACGTGTTAAAAAAAAACTTCGTTATACAAAGTATAAGGAAGTATTGCAATCCCGATTTACGAAATGGATTTTGTATCTATCATAGCTAAAAAAATGATTGTAGAATGTTTTAAATTTATAATTGTAACTTTCATGACGTCTAGTTTTACATCTTCAAATACAACGTCGCACTAGTGCTGCGCAGATGGACAATTGGCGACGATCTGGGACACACCCCTAGAGGTGGTCCTGAGACATACCATTACAATTTTGATCCTTTTCGGAAAGGATGGCTCTCCCGCTTCGGTGACCCCCAGAGGTATAATTTTTGATGGGAACATGGAGGACATTGCGGCCACGACAGATTTTACGTGCACCAGCCGCCATTAGTGTACATGACGGTCTTTGGCCGGCTCGAGTAACGGACCCGCAATCTTCCAATCACGAGGCCGGCGCTCTACCGACTGGGCCATCGCGGCCCGGTCTTGAAACGAGCTCCCTTTTTAGTGATATAGAAGCTTTTATATGATTTTTGTGACGACTATATGTATATATATGTTTGTGTGTGTACATTTTGCATAGCTGAAAAACGGTTGGACGTAGAACGTTACAGATTGGTATACCGGTTTGTCGTAACATCTAGTTATCTACCTCTTTTTTTGATCGCTCTGTGACGCTCCGTTTTGGAAATATTTACGAATATTATATTCATAATGACAGAGCATAATTACGTTTTGGCCATTATATATGACCTACCGTCATAGAAATTTCATAAGAAGCAAGTGACAGAGCCCGTAATGATATATTATGAAAGTAGTCGATATTTTTGCTTGTAAAAAGTATTTTGTAAAGGCATAGGCAGGTTTTAGTCGACAAAAGAACTTTATTCAATGAATACTCTGGGAACAGTTCAATAACACTTTTTCTCCTACCATAAAATTCAATAATCAACAAATACTCTCGAAATAATCCAGTGAAATAGTCTTTAGTACTATGGAAGTCAAGTAAAAAAGAGTTAAATGAGAAGAGGATTATTTCTAATTCAGAAACAATGATAAAAAAAAAAAAAAAACAGTTCGTAAGTTCTGCGCTAGAAATCAATGAATCATTTCAGAAAATTCTAGAACTCTACTGCTATTTAACTTAGAGTTTTCAAACTTCGGTAATCCAAAATTACCATTTTTTCCCAGATTTGAATGCTAAAGTGCCTTTGACAATGCCTACATTTGTGGAAATAAATATATCTGCCATCTGTTTTCACTTTTACTGTAATACAATACACAAAGTAGCAAGTAAAGAAATGGGCAAATTCTAGTGTAAGATTATCAATAAAACTCTTCTTTTTTATCATCTTGTTAGTCATTTATAGAACTGTCAAAAACGTTTGTTTTGCAGTAGAAACCACTCAATGTGTCTAGAAAATTCCAGAACTCAGTTCTTAAAAGTTAGAGCTTCCAAACTTTAAAAATCTTAATCTGCATTGTTTCACCAAATTTAGTCGCCAAATTCGACATCAAAGCACCAAAATAAACGCCAAGACCAAAAAGCGTCGTTGGCGAACAACGTGGCGACTTGACGAGATTATAGACAAATATTGGCTTGAAATATTGTTTCAGGGTAGTGGGAATTAGTAAAAACTTTCTCAATTTGAAAGTATTTAATTGTTTTGTTTTAAATGTATCGTTTCTCACCATTAATTTTCGTCAAAGAGAACAAAAGTAGGCTATCTACACTCGAGAAGTTGTGTATTTGCCTATGAGAAATTCTGTAATAATTTGTGGTATGCTGCTTATGAACAAGCTACTATATTCGTTCTCTACATACTAACTTATTATCGTGGCATTTGGGGATAGAGTAATAGGTTTGTTTTGGTGGGGGGTTATTTTCAGAAATGTTCAAGTATTGGAACCTGTCTGTTTATTTACGAACCAGTTACCTCACATAAAAATGTCAATCTTTTTGAAAAAATATGTATATATTAATGATCGTAGAACGAATTCAAGTATTTTCCCCATTATATATTTTTTATTTACGTATAATAATAATAAAAATAATTATTATTATTATTCTACACCTGACAATTCGGCACCATCTACATATCTCCTCTAAAACGTTCTCCAAACCGATTGTATTTACTTTGTTTATCGACCAAACGGAAATGTTTTTGTCCAAAGAAAAAGAAGCGATGTGGAAACTATAGCGGGCTTTGACATGAAGCGATTTTTTAATCGGATCATCTCTGTTAAAAACACTTTTATTTTGTGGTGAAAACTCAACCTAGTAAAATTTACTTCTTCTTACTTTATTGGAAAAGCCATTGTTGTAATGTATGTCGATATGGACATTTTATATCGTAGCAAAGTCTACTTTTATAAATGATATTAATGTCACTTTTACGATATCCGTTAAATAGACCCTTCATTATCAAAAATCGTACAGTCCGATTAACTTCCCAGTGCGAGTAACACAAACTTGTGCTAAAAAGAAAATTTACGGCTTCTTTATCTAAATATTGTAGAATTATTAATAATAATGTTAATATATAAAGTATGGTGCTTGAATTATTTTTAATTGCTGAAAAAACAATTTTTGTGATCAGTGCAAAAATAGCATCGTAATATCTCTATGAATTTTTGTGAGTGCAAAAAGATATAGTTTTTATAAAAAGGATATTTCACATCATAAGTTATCTTTGGATTTCGAAAGTGAAAAAGATAGATAGATATAGATATAAGAATAATGTGCAGTTCTCGATTTTTTTTCGTTTCATGCATGTATAAGATTATACCTATATATATATATATAGTCATACGCATTGTAAGCTGAAATATTTGTGCGTATATATAGGGGAACATCTCCAGTTGTGGGCATTCTTCGGTTGTGGTCATCCCACCATATCTTTTAACAAAAAGTAAATATGGTGGATTTGAGTACTGTCAAACATGTATTGTAACAGTACGCAGTTATGGCGCTAACACCGAATTGAATACACGCAATTGCTTAGTAAGTGCAAGCATCGAAACAAAATTTCGAACAAAAAGCAACACAAAATTTCTGAATTTTTTCAATGTGCAATAAATCGAAGTGAATTAATTAAAAAATGTGAGTGTAATATATATTCATTCAGTATATTCAATATATTTTATAATGCAATATCGAATTAAGCCAAAATTTCGAATGAAAATAATTTTTTCTGTCTGTCATTATGAAATTGACTGTCCTTTCCGGTTGTGGACACCTTCATATAACTGGTTGTAGGCACCCATGTTTCTTTCATTTAAAGCGTGCTTTTGAATTACAAATTGAATTGTGAAATATAGTCGTTTAAAACAACATGACATGTTTTATGTATTTTTACGCTTTTTTGCCATGTATACGCCGGAAAAGTCAATCGATCCAAAAGAAATGCATTTTAAGGCGATGGTTAAAGCCATTTAGGACTGCTTAGTATATACGAAATCCATAAAGTAGACTGACCGAGAATATGGATCCCCTCGCAGCTTCTGTGTCCATGGAAAAGAAGCCTAGAAAAAGTAAGGGTCACCTGTCAAACTGCTGACCAATAGCGCTAAAAATAGAAACATTCACAATCAGGAGATGATGTCGATTTCTGCATCATTTGTTTGGAGCACTTGCTACCATGCGGAACAAAATCATATTCAGTCAAATGCAACGAGTATGATCGTCTGGTACATTTGAAATGTGCCAATATACATGAAAATTATTTTTTTTACAAGCATTGCACTTCTGATTTGAGGAATGAAGAAGATGACGGATAAAATTGGAAAAATGCCGTTTTCTGTTATTATTTTGGCAACTGAATCCTTACAAAATGAATAGATTTTGTTGTTTTCTGTATTTATGGTGGTTTTTCTTATTATTTTCCCATTTTAAGCGGATTTTTCAAGTGTTTTCACAATTGGGTACAAAAGTTTTTTTTGCAAAAAATGATCACTTCACAAAATTGGTAATAATTTTTTCTGGTTGACGAAATCAATACAGTTACTTCATCAAACGTTAGCTAATGATTCTAGTTTTCCATTGGTATTCATATATTTGCATAATATCTATTTTATCAAAAGTTATAAGCTAAAGTCAAAACTTTGCCCACAACCGGAGATATATGTATATATATATAACCGGAGTTCCCCTATATATATATATATATATATTATATATATATATATATATAAGTGTGTGTGGGGGTATATTTTCCTGAGTTCTCAAATTGAGTGACAGTCAGGAAGGGTGGTTAGTGGCATGGAACGCTTGACACGATATCTACAATTAGGTAAAACTAATACGTAAACATTTCAGTTCTTGTTAGAAATTGAAGAACCTATTATTTGCAAACTACACTACTAAAGCAGAAAATACTGTTTTAAATTCATTATGGAACATGTCTTTTACTAAGGAACACACTCCTCAATATAATGACGAGTAAACAGTTTTTACTCACTGTAATTAGACAATTTTTCTTAAAAAATCATGTTTACCATCTCAAATACTATATAACGTCATTAAATAAAAATATATTTACATTGATACGGGTAATATTTCTAAGCTACTGTTTACTCAAGGTATTTGCAAGATAAATGAAACATTAGTATTTATTTTTTTAAATGACTTGAAATCTGTTGTCAGCATGTATAGTAACAGAAACTCTTTTTGAATTATCCTGATTAAAATTAATTCAGCTAAATTAGCTATACCCGTCCCTTTACATATCGTGAACTTAAGCTACGCATATGAACATTAACTAAACATATTAAATATTATTAACAATAATTATATATAATAATAATTAATTATGAAGAAAAAATACATTTCTCGATATCAATATCAAGTGTTTATTATAAGTAGCGAATATGTCATTAAACTTCCGATAGCAGTAAAATAAAAACCTCTTGTAAATTGAAAGAATCCCCAACCGTAGAATGCAAATGCCGGTTCATGGTATTTTTGTATTAAATATTCTGTGCTGATTGTAGAAATTTTTCTTTCACCAGGACCTAGATAATACAACATTTCAATATTAATTTGTTTAGCTATTTTATCAGCGTCATTAATAGCAGAAGCCAAGAAAATAATTGCTGTAAATAACAGAAAACTGCATATCGCAAAAGTTGTTATTTTGGGGGGAAACTTTGATTCTAAAAAGTTTGTTGTTCCAAGGAATATAGAAATTGCATAAAAAACACATAGAATAAAAATTGGAGTAGATAAAATTTCATTTATATCGTTATACAATTCTAAAATGCCATTATAGTGTAAAAAACTGTTATTGCAGATTGCTGAAGTTATATTACCCCTTCGTTTAACATTTCTGGTAATGTCAATGTACTTATTCAAAATAAGCGTCATAAAAAGGAATAGCATAAGTAATAATAATGAAAAGAAAAACGGAAAAAGGAAAATTACATAGCTTCTAATAAACAAAACAGAGTATGCAATAATTGCTGCCAAATTTGAGTCAATATCGTCAAATTCCAGTCTGCCGAAGAAAATATGTTTAAAGGCTTTCGTTGATTCTTCTTTGTAACGGAGAATTACAGATATTCGAAAAATATACAGAAAAATCAAAAGCAACAGGCAGTGTTTTACAAAATTATCAGGTGGTGCAACATTGATTGTATTTGATACATATTTTAATTTAGTTATTGCTTTTCGAATTTTCACTTGGAATCGAACAGTATAATACCATATCAAAAATGCACAGAGAACCACTGGATTCGCAGCCCATAATATTTTTCTTCGTGATATGTCGTGAATTTCATTATATGTTTTCATTATTTGGTAGTAAAATGTAATTGCCCACATGATTTTAGTGGAAATACCTGAAAATGTTTTAAAAGATTTATTGTGTAGAATAATACTTGTCTCACAAATATCAATGCCAAAGATATGAAACAACCAAATGTGTCTGTCAAACCATTTAACTTCATTCGTGTCTTTCCAATTTTTAACTTTCTGTTTTGATGTTATTTCAGAACATTTAATCCTATATTGCTTCATGTTAAATTTCATACCATTTGCAATGTATGTTTATCAGTTTATTCTAATTCATGATTCCATTTCGTAGATACTTTTTGATACATTTGTAAATATATAATTATGGACTTTATGCACCGACCATCATTACAGATGCATATGTATGAAAGTCTTTACGCTATTCTCTGAGCTTGAAATTTTTGTTTACTGCTGTATCAACCAATAAAAGTCGTTGAAATCGGTAAATACTCGGAGCAGTTGCCATTCGTGAATAAAAACCATTGTTAAAAGAGCAATTGTGGTTGGCATAGCGATAATGTATATATTTTTTAAACAGCTTTCTTATTTTATTTATTTATTTTATTTTGCATTGTTGTTGTTACATAACATAAATATGCATAAAGGTTTTATTTCATTCATCGTTTATTGAATGAGAGTATTATTAAAATGAAATTTCAAAATTCATATATTGATATTTTGAAGCAAATGTATTATTAATATGAAATATTAGAATAAAAATTTTTTTCATGCATCAACATCAATACTGTGCATGTACTTCGTGAAAATAATTTTCTTTATCCACGAAGTTTTACGTAGATTTATCTTATTGTAAAGTAATCTAATTTTTTAAAGTACTAACATTAGTTATCTTTAATTCCCTGAGAGTACAAGGATATTCAGTTTTGTATTATCTCCATAGAGATACACGTTATTTAACATATTATGGTCGAGATCCTTTTTATATTCTTAAAAGGAAAATTATAGTTTCAAGCATTTATTGACTCAAGCATTAACTACGAACTTTTAGAGGTGGATGTAAACTTTTAATTAAGATAATTAGTTTACTATTCCAGTCTTAAAGTATGATTTACAACATTGGTTCTTTAAGTAATTTTGCAACATGCATAAATTTCTGAGCAAAGGAAATATCAAATTAGGTATTGTTATTATTCTTGAATGAAAATGAATAGGAAGGCACTGTGAGTGATTGTAAAAAATATTCGGTAATGCTTTTCAAAACTGGCTCAAAAGTCAAAAGAAGCAATACAAGAAAGCATAATTTTCCCTTTTTTTCTAATTTGAAATGTAAAAAAAAAAAAAAAAAAAAAAAAAAAAAGCCTTTGTCTTAAATTTAGAGTAAAAATTGATGGAATGCTAATTGCCAACGAAATTTCCTATACATATCACTGTATTTTATTGCAGTGCAAATTTTTTGATAAATGTATAGTGCAGTCACTTTTCCTGTGCCTAGTATTGAATGCGATTCTAAAGGCTTGGAGGGGTGCCGAATTGCCCGACGGTTACAAAAGAAAGTCATTCGGCATTCCCTTATTCCTTATCTTTTCTTAACCAACGGGTTGTCACCCTTACTTCAGCAGCACTGAATTCGTTGGGTCAGCACTTGTGCATAGTATTCCATGATCGAAAAAAATGTAGTTGAAGAATATAAGTGCATTTTTGTTTACAGATTAAAATTATATTTATTATGAAACATTTTTGTTTCTATTTTAATTCTTGAAATTCAATACACAATCACCTTTTTTCCCCTTTTAATGGAAATAATATTATGTAGAGCAACAGAAATAATTATTATTAATATTACGAATTTTATCTGTGTGTAAACAAGAACGTTTTCTTTAAATATCTCTATACTACACCGCTAAAACAAATTAGGGCAGCACATCGTTTTAACGAAATTAAGTAAATACTTACACCGATAACTAATGTCAAATGAAATCTCCATAATTTAAAGCATGGTCAAAAGCAGAAGAAAAATTTATATGGAAATCAACGTTCATGATGTCAATAACTAGAAAAATAATATAAGTGCAGAAATCGTGATTACGCAGAAGCTTCTTTTTTTCACTGTCTCAGTGGTGAAATTCAACCGTTTGGTATTTGTTTTGAGAAAAGATAACTTGAAAATTTCATGACAACGTGATCTAACGGAATCAATGCCTTAACATATTATCGGGAGACTTGTATACGGTCAAACAAAAAAGTGTAGCGGATGCTGTTGGAGTGGTAAGAAGTGTCATTTCAAGAAGGTGGAATCTATTCCAAGGAGCATGGAACGTTAGATGTAGACCAGGACAAAGTGACAAGGTCGTCCACGTGCTACCACAGCAAATAATAACCGATATATCTTGTTAAGAGCTTGTCGAGAAAGAAAATCTAATCTATTCAGCTGCAAAGACAATTTCTTTTGGCAACGGGACAAAGGGTCCCAAGCCAAACAATCAGAAATAGGTTTCATCAGGGTGGTCTCTATGCACGTAGGCCAATGGTGTGTATTCCGTTGACAGTAAGACATCGTGTGGACAGAAGAATGTAGGTTGCTGAACATCGAGATTGGGTGCAAAGTGATTGGAGCCAAAATATTCACTTTAGAGTGTGATACCAGACCTGTTTCTGCTGAATGAGAAAGGGACACTCGAAATAACCCTATATTCGTTCGAAAAAGATCACATTACAGACGAGGTGGTTTGATGGTTTGTGCTGGAATTAGCATAGACGGACGTACGGACTTGTATATAATTCGGAATAGCATTTTTACGGACTAAATGTATGCACACGAGACTCTAAGACCTCATACCGTACCTTACGCTCTATCAATTGGCGATTTCTTTATTTTAATTCATTAGCTTAGCATACGATTACTTCATACAGCTTGTCCATTGGAGAACTTTCTTGAAGCTGAAACAGTACAGCGTATGGAGTGGCTAGTATGTTTTCTCCTTCTAAATCAGATCGAGCGTGTTTAGGACACACTCAGACGAAGCGTTCCTGCAAGACCAAGGCCTCTTTTACTGTCCAAGGCTTGAAGATCTCACTTTTTCGAGAGTGGAACGGTATTATCCAAAATCTTATCCATAACCTCATCGTATCCATGACAAAAAAATGTGCGGCAATCGCTGAAGTTTGGGGGGAAGGGGGGGGGGGGCACATGCCATGTTAAACATCCTGTATCGTTTACAAACATTAAGTTTTTTGTCATTTACATGTCATTTACATTGTTGCCCAGGAACATCGTTTCATCTTTTTTCTATCATTCCAAAGAATTAAAGTTCCCATGCAACTGTTTTTTGCTTCTTTTTCTTCTTCTCTATTGCATTTTACTGCATGTGTATTCTCCATTTTATGCCCATACATAGCTATCACACAACGGTTTCTTCACTTTCTTGTTTGCTCCTCTAATTTTTTTGAGCAGTATATGAACGACGAGTTGTGTTATTCATTCATTTAATCTCTAGTTACATATCGCAAAATTTCTTTTTGTAATATTTTTACCAGGAATACTCCTAAAGAAACCATTTTAGAATTAATTCCATTGAGAAGGATTTCGATATAGTACATTTCGATTATTAAGAAAATGGACTTCTTAATAACTGTTGACAAATAAAGAGACATTAGTACTTCTGCTGATTGTGAAACACAATTCTCGATATTTCTACACCGACATAGTTATTAGATGTGCTCGTTTTCTATTGATTTATAGCTTTATTAATTATAATCAACTTTTTTGACAGTTTCTTTTATGTTCTTAAAGATTATAATACTGTTGTTTGATATACTAGATATATATTGCTCTTAACATAAAAAAAAAAGTTTGGGCAAGAATTCTATTTCTTTAAGGCAAAATCTACGAAACAAAACTGGTTTTTATTTTTTTTTTTTTTCACTTTGGCGCAAAGTTAAATTATACTAGAAATAAAATTAAGAGAAAATGTGTAAAAAGAGTTTTAAGAATTTAATATAGAAACCGTTGTTAAGGGTGCAACATCGTCACACACACCGTCAACAATTGCCCGTTGCGTAGCTTTAGGGCGATTAAAAATAAACCATCAACCTCAACTTTAAATGGGGTTGTTAATTTGTATTGCTTCGGCCATTCGTTTAATAATAGGATCATGATGGGTTTCGATTAGCATAAAAATTTTTGTGTATACTCAAGTGCATTCATTTGAGTCTTAAAAAAGAGCTTTATGCTGTAATATATAAGATACATTTTATGGAAATTTATGGTTATGCAAATTTCAAGTTCAAGGCTGGAACATTTGAAATTGTACATGATAAAATATAAACATATTAGTTAGAAATATTTTGAATATCCGTGAAAGCGTTCTTCTGATACATAGTTATATGTGTATATACATATAATCGTTTGTCCTGAATGAGAACGTCCTGAATGAACGTTTGTCCTGAATTGTTTGCCCAGCTTAAACTGCTGAACCTAAAAGCATGAAACTTGGTGAAAACTTTCCTTCTGCGACGTCACTCATATTACAAATTTCGTTCCGCAAGGGGGGAAGGGGAAAACATGGTTACACAAAAATCCCCAACAAAAAAAGCAGATATTCGTTTTTTTTTTTTTTTTTTCTTGCTTTAAAATATAGCGAAGACAAATCCGCGTTTGTAATGGTCGATAGATGGCGCTTTTTCAGCTTTTGTTGTTAGTAAATATAATAGCCACGTGTATTTATTATTGTTCTATTTGTGTTAATACTTAATATTCGTGCTATAATTTATCCGCCATTACATCATGGAAAATTGATTGCTTTTGGAAAAAATACTTCAGTTTATTCAAAGTTCGATCAGAAGTAGATTTTTAACTGAAGCTGAACAAATATTAGTTTCAAATCATCTGATTAATTCTTTACTTCCATTAGCCGAAGCAACTGAAATTTTAAATTTGTCATTTGGAAATAAATGGAAGCTTAATTCTGGATTTCTTGATACTTTGGAGTTACACTGTAGCACACAACAGTAGGTGTTTTCTTTTTTACCGGATTTCTTTATTTTTATTCAATAAATATATGTGAAACTAAACATCGGCAAGCAATGGCGTTTCAACGAAAGCCGAAAGCTATTCATGTTAATTGTAATTTCACCTTAGCCCACCAGAGGGCGTGCCTTTCATTACAATCGCGGATACCTAAAAACCAATTTCTGGAATTTAAAAATTTCGTCACCAACAGAGGGGTGGGGCAAAACGTAATTTCACATTCGCAATACGTGATTTCACGTTACCCTTTATATCTCAAACAAAAACAAAAACATATAACCGTATGATTTTTACTTTAAAATATAAGAAACACGAAAACCTAAAAACCAATTTTTCGAATTTTATGTATGTGTCACCCAAGGGGGAGGGGCAAAACATGCTTTAACACGGTCTGAAATGTGATTTCACACTATCCTTCATATCTCAAAGAATAAATCTGATATCCATTTAAATTTTATCAAACGCAAACGCCTAAAAAACAAGTTTTTAAATTTTAGAAATTTGTCCCACACGGAAAAAAAAGGAGCAAAACGTGATTTCACATAACCACTTCACTTGTGCACATCCACCACTAAGTTAACATGCTGTGGAGTTTCTGGGTGGGACTCGGTCACGAATTTTGCTGTGAAAGGTGGTTCTAGAGCCTTTACACACATTAAGTCAGGGATTTACAGAATTCTCCCTTACCCCTGAGAGGGCGGACGACAAAAACTTGTTTGGGAGCATAACTCAGTTCCAAATTGCTTCACGGTGAAGAAATTGCACATAGCGAGACTAGACTCACATAATATTTTCGATTTTAAATAAAGAAGGAGAAAAATCTTTTTTTTTGGGGGGGAGAGGGGATAGTCAGCAAAATCCGGACTTTACTGTAAAATTCTTCCAAAAATGGCACAGAGAAGTTGAAATTGGCTGTTCCTCTTCGGAAGTCTATTTCTACAAATAAATTTTGGTGTTTCTCAATTTTTGATTTTTTTTTATTTGAGGGGGGGGGGGATTTACAATTGGCCAGATTCGAGAGATCCCGTTTTTCGTTAATTTTTCCTGGGAAAACTATGCGGACTTCATTCACAAAGTTTTGTGTAAGAGTTGGCTATTTGCATAAAACAACAAGTATGGCGAGATTTTGCAAAATTCCCCCCATTCCTCCTATGGGGGTAGGGCAAAGAACGGTTTCCCATGTATAACTTAGTCCCAAATTGTCGCAGAAAGACAATTTTTTTAGTAAACGCACTATAAAGAGATTTTGCATAGTGCCCCCTTCCCCATTTTGGGTTCGGGTGGGGAGGAGCGTAAAGAACAGGTTTGCAATTATAACTTGTTTCTAATTTATCCCAGAAAGGTGATTTTTTTGGTGTATTGATTGGTTATGTGCGGCTAAAACACTTTATAAATGGATTTTATAAAATTATTTTGGGGGTAGGGCTAAAAAAGGCTTCTAAGCGTAACTCTAATTAAAATTATCTCACAAAAGGAATTGTTTTGTTAGGTGGGTGTGCTATATGCTGAACTCGCATTACAAAGGGATTTTGCGAAAGTGGCGCATTACAAATTGATTTCCCCCCCTTTGCGGTCGGGGAGCAAAGAACACGTTTCCAATAGTAGATTTTGTTCTAAATTATTTCTTCGGAATGTGATTTATTTATGTGTGATTTAGTTATGTATATACAACACGTACTATAAAGGAATTTTGTGAGTTCTCTTCTCTGGTTGCTCGAGGTTGCAAAAGAATGGAATTTTTGACGAAATTCAATTATATGTATATTTTTTTTTTTATCTTTTTTATTTTATGAGAATTTTATAATAATGAGTTATTTGTAATTTTGAGAATTAATTTAAATAGAATGAACAGTGAAGCGGGCAACGCCTGCTTGTATATATGGTAAAGCTAGGAGTGTTTGGCAAAATTTACCAAAACGATATAAAACATCCAAATATTTATTATTTGCTAAACTATTGGTGCATAATTTTGATCCTTCTTTTATGCATTTCCAATACTATTTTGTTGTTCTGCTGTAATTTAAAACAAGAGTTATAATAAAACCAAGAGAACTATTTTGCGCAATTAATTCTCTCTATAGGGTAGGAGTGATTGCGCATTTGGTAGGAGAGGTTGCGCTTAACTACAATTACGTTCTTAATAATAATAATTGCGCCTAAATGGCATTGTTGTAAGGCATTTGTAAAAAAAAAATATTTTTGTATTGAGAGTGAATATTTCAATTCAATAATTAAATAATCAGAAAAATAAAAAATGTTTTCAAGAATAACAAAAATTTATTAAAAGAAAAAAATATTTTAAAAAAAACAGAAAAGAGAACAAGACCAGATAAAGATTGCAAATAACATTAAGTTACTAGATAACACGTTTAACATAAAATCATTGCTGTCAAAATTTTAATTTTTTACGAAGTATTTTTTGTCCTGCCTTTATTTCACATCCCTTTATGTATAGACATTTTTTTCCAAAATATGACTTCGATAAAATGAGAAAAATTTACAATTAAAAAGTAAATGGTACGAAATAAACACGAAGTTAAAAATACTCCAGAGTAAATTAAAATGCTAGCAGTTATGCTTAAAATTACTAAATATTCTTTTCAGCTTTGACAATTACTTGTTTAATAACCGAATCTTTCATTATCCACAGTCGTTGAACTTATTTTTGTAAATGATGAAGCTATCGTGCAATTTTGCCACAAGTTAACCGGTTCGAGATAGATTGCACATCGTATCTGCAATGCATTTCCGAGTCTAAAAGACGAGTAGTGTGGGCAATGATGTATGTCTAATCCCGCCCAATTTAAGCCCAGAATCCACTCACCATTAGTTAGTTTTTTTTTTTTTTCCCCTCGAAATCTTTCACACAAAAATATTCAAAATGTAAAATCTAAATGTCACTTGGTTAGAAATCTTGTTTCAACTTTTAAATTCCTTATGTTTCTTTATTTTATTTTATTTTATTGAAATTTAGACGATTACAGTCCTTATTTTATTTATTTTTTTTTTTTTGAGTAGGCTGATAAAACATGAGCATCATACTTGAAAATATTGCAAAACTAAACAGATATATTATAACATTTAAATACTTTGCGATAAATTTTATATAGGCTAACATCAGATCAGCATTCAAGAGCTAAATCTCATCAGAGGTGTGGGTTTAGTAGATTTGGCCACTCCCAAATATTGTACAGTTTCAGATTTTGAAGAGAGACTACAAAAGATGCGCCATCTCGAATGGGTTGAATTAGTCCAGTCACTTGTCGAACTTTTTTCTTGACATTTAACATACTCATCCTTATTGTCTTGTTATTAAAAATAAGCTGATAAATCTCTAATAGTACAACATTTTAAATGCGCAATCTCTCCTAAATAGCAAATGTTTAAAACTCTCCTAATTTTGTAGGAGAGATCGTGCAGCGTTTTATTAAATAAATATTCGATTTTAGAGAAAATCGCAATACTTGTAAATTTATTCTAGGTTTTTAGGTTATGAGAAAGTGTTTAATTTAAAAATATTTTGTATTACTACCATTCTGTAGATATTTCTAGGAAGTGTTATTAAAATTCAAGCATTTATTTTTGAAAACGAGACAAAATAACTACGTTTTATCTTAGACTCTTGAAGCAATCAACATGCACATTCAAGTCGACACTTCACTGTTGATAATGTACTACAACCACCTGAAGTCGCAACTCGCAAACTCTACGCTTTGCCGTCGATCCCTTACGTCGCAATCTCTCCTAGATTTACCTTATATGTATATATATATATATATATACATACATATGCATACTTGCCAACCATCTCATTATCAACCGTACAATTTTTAGTACCCGCCTTTTTTTTTCACACCAATAATTTTTTTACAGTAAATTTAATCTTATTTAATCGTAACAACATTTGGAGAGGATTACTCTAAAAATATAGTGGTGTGAGAAAAGGGGCGTTTTTTCAGGGGGCGTCAACAATTGTACAGTTATTAATGAGATGGTTGGCAAGTATGCATATGTCTTAAATTTTATTAAATGATATGTTATATAAAATAGGTTTAAAACGGGAATAACTTGTTTCTTACATTAAATGACTTACAAAAAGAAATTTTAAACAGTAATATGTTCGCCTCTTAAAAGTACTAATAGATTTAAATTACCAGTTTGAAGAAGGGGACAAAACCCAAAACTCAAAAATCGAGCAGGTGCGCGCACACACACACACACACACACATACACACAGACCAACAGCTAAAAGCATGATTTTCGGATTCAGGGGACCTTGAAATGTGTAAATATAACAAAAAGGCAATCTCGAAAATTTAACCAAAAAACAATATGGGTCCCATATATATGGGTAAAAGAAAGTAAGAAATGACAAATTCCATGTTTTTATATGATAGAGTTTTATACTGTGAGCAAAGGAACTGGAATAGACACGATAAACTGTAAAAAAAAAAAAAAATGTTTTAATAAAGACATTTTTTTTTTAAATATATATGCAGGGTTACTAAACAGTAACTTGTTTAAAGATTATTCTTTATAAATGAAGGTTTAAAGGTATTTTTGTGAGATTCTTTTTAATGGCTAAACAAAGTATACTTTTAAAGTCTTGCTGCTTTTTGACACTATATTGAAAATGCAGTGATTATATGAGTGTTACAGAAAGACAATAAATTATAAGATTTTACTTCAACATAAAAGAAAAAGTATAAAAATCATTTTTGAGAATCTTTTCATACATAATTAAATACAAAATGTTTTATAAAGTGTTGTCATGAAAGCAGATATATTGAAAGTTAAACGACACAACTGATATGTTCTGTTCGAAACGTATTCATGAACGCATAATTTTTCTTTCTTGTTTTTAGGAAAGAAAGAAAGAAAAAAAAAGTAGTTGATTTTCCTTTGAAATCTTTATAAAAAAAGTCTAAACTCGAGAAAGATTTTTTTTTTTTTTTCCAAAAGCATTCTTTTCTAATAATATGTACCATGTTATTTTTTTTATAGATAAAATAAAAGGTGGAAGTTTCAATTATTATTATTTATTTATTTATTTTTTTGAACAATATAATATATATATATATATATATATATACTTTTTTTTTTTTTTTTTTTACCGTTAAAATAAAATTGGAAGTGTTTAACTAAACTTTCATCTCAAAATTACAAGCGCTGTATTTTTAAATTACAAATTAATGGTTTCTTTTTAATTAGTGCATAATTTATCTTAAAAGAACTATGATCAAATACATGTAAAATCCATTATCTCACACATTACGAAATATTGAACAATATATGTCTTCTTCTTCTTTTTTTTTTTTTTTTTTTTTTTTTTTATCTTAAATTAAAATTTGATTTAAAATAAATTGAATACATTATAAATGTTTAGATAGATAGATAGATATTCATAAAATATAAAATTGGCAAATTTAAATGTTTACAGTGCAGTGATTTTGTTAATTTTATTATATTTTAAAATTAACATAAAAGACTTTAAATTAAATTATTTGAACATTTAATAAACAAATGTTCTTTATTTTAATCAAACATAAGTAAAAAGAAACTCCGAGTACAAACAAATTAAACAATTTCTTAAATCAGTAATCATTCTGTTACAATAATCATATTTATTTATAGATAATCAGATATTTATGTAAAATAAAAATTTCAAATTAAACTGTTTATAATATTATGTTTATTAGATTTTACCTATTATAACATTAGATTACGACATTATAAGATAATTTGGTCGAACAATCAATAATTATAAGCATTTTTTTTTTTTTTTTTTTTTTTTTTTTTTTACAGCATATAAGACAAAACTCACTGGAAGCAAATACAATTTGTAATTTTCACTACACGCCAATAACAATTACATGCAACCAATCACCCTCCCAATTTTTTTGGCAGCACAAGACTAAACAGCAGACCGTGTCCAAAGCTGAATGCCTTATCGTTTAAATTCCATGGTCCGTCGTTGAATATTCATATACCAGCAAACACCATCTTCGTGAACGTCCCATAGGTATCAGCTGTTGGAGGTCCCATCATTTTATACATAAATCAAAAATTGTTTATATTATTACATTGTCTAATAGTATTTATTGTTACAATATTTACAATTCAATTAGTTTTATCACTATTCCTTTTTTTTTTTTAAGTCATTTTTTTTTTTAATATTTCCTTCATCAAACATAAAACAAACTTTTGTTAAATGTAAGAACTTCTTGAGTTTAATTGCTTCATACTACACCCATTTTTTAACAACAAACAAAACCTCCACAGTTTTGGCAGAGCGGGAAATATTTTATTTATTTTATTTATTTTTATTTATAGCTGTTGATTTTAGGCGCCAATCCAAGTGTGTGTAGGATGCGTAAGACGTATTTGAGTTACTCATTTCGTATTTAATTTAAAGTGATTATATTATTCTAATATTCTATATATGCATATTGTCACTATAGTTGTATACGACAGACGTCTATATATCCATGCGTCAAAATATTTAAAAATCAGAGTCACGACTGGCATGATCTGTCCTAATCACATGAGTCCTAACCACACGATCAACACAAACTTTGAATTTCAAAAAAAAAAAAAAAAAAATTAAATACTTTGAACATTTCTTCTCGATTGCTAGCTTTAAACTTATATTGTTAGTACCATTTTTCTTTAAACTATTGATTTTTTTATAATTGAAAACGTATTGGAATTGATATGAGTATTCAATCTAGTTATTTCTTGAGTGATTAAAAAAACCTATTTATTGATATTTTTTTCCTAAAATTAAAAAAAAAACATAATTTTTTGCTTAAATTATGCATTTATAGAAGAATTTTTGTCACATTTTCACAGCACACTTAAAGTTTTATCTAAGAGCTTTCAACTTTAGTTTTAAACTATTTTTCTAGACATTATCTTTTTTTTTTTTCTAAAGCTAATTTTTCATTCATGAAAAATCTAAAAATGTTAAAATATTCCTTAAAAATAAGTTTTACATGCAAAAATACTTAAAATTTACAGGCACCACACAATTTATATTTCAAATGATTCATGAAAAGTTTTAAGAAAATTATACATAAATAAAACTTTCGATAGTTCGTTTTAATTTGTTTAATACTTTATATATTTATGTTTTCTTTGTAACTGCTGTTAATGCATAAAATTAGAGAGTATAATTTAAAAATCGTTGAATTAAATATTGCCTGAGAAAAAGTCATACATAAATGTTAGAATTTCTTTAATGTATTTTTCAAATTCATCCTTTTCACACACAGATTTTAATTGAAAATAATGTGTAATCTAAAAATTTAATATTATTGCTTTCCTCATTACATTTTAAAGTATTAATTATTTTTTCAGTTTTCCCTAAACAATGTCCACATTCAGAGATTCAAAAATGCTTTTTTTTAAATATTTTTAATTATTAATAATTTAATAAAGCTTTGAAAAGTTTTAATTTTTTCAACAAAAATAAAACAATAAAAAATAAATTTATATATGTAAAGAAATGGTTATCGGAGTAAAATTATTTAAAATTATGTTTATTAATTTATTTTTGTGCTCTAATTCCTAAATTTTCAATTCCTAAATTCCTAAAATTTTGTTTACTTTGGAATGTTCGTATTATTTTGAGAGTGTAGTAAATTGGAAATTCATTAAACATTGAATTGAGTTTAAAAAAATATATCAATATGTATCTTTATTTTGTTAATATTATAAAAATAAAAATATAATATATATATATATATATATATATATATTTAATTTATTTTAAAATATTCTTAAAATTATCATTATTATTACTGTTTTGTTTTTCATGCTATATTTTAACGATTATTATGTATAGTTTTAAAATAAAATTATATATATATATATATACAGGGTGAGTTTGACATAATCTGACAAAAGAAAGGAGGTGATAGAACAGCCCATGGGGAGCATAAAAAACCATAGAATCCCTGTCCTATCTCTAACCGTTTCCGAGTTATGGTAGACAGAAGAAAAATCTGTTTCTTTTTTTATCCCGTCTGAAAAAACCCAATTTCATGAGCTTTCTGAAAGACTTATACCCAAAATAAGCACATATTTGGAAAGAGCAGAAAAATTCCTATCGGATGACACTATTTACATCAGGATACATTAATGTGATGGCGAGCTACAAGCGCTAAAACATTGGCGAAGTTTAAAATCGAGTTGTCGCCAAATTCTTTAACAGGCAATTCTGCAAACACCGTTCACGCTACAATCGGTCAAATTTACCAAAAACTTCTCCATTCCACAAGATTTAGGATGAGCCCGCAATAAACCATATCGGTGTTCTAGTTCAGGAGAAATTTAGCCTTTTGTTTGAAATGCATCACTGAAAACGGCGTTCGTCGAAATTGGGAAAACGAAACGATGGTGAGTAAATGGAACGTATGCAAATTCGTGACTATCTGCATATGAACTCTTAGTGATATGCAGATGTATTCCAACCTTCCTGTGTGCGCATACCACTCGCGGTTACAAAAGACGAGTAAATTTGTAACAGCTCATTAGCTCGTCAGCTTCTTTTACGTTTTATGCTGCTTATTGCTTTAGCATTTTCTGGACTTTGCCTGAGCTCGGCCGATTCTTTTCACGCTGCTCTCACGTCTACTTGCTCTATCTTAGTTCGTACTTAGTATGTTTTCCTACACTGGTACGAATTAACCAAGTTGGTTCTTATTCCGTGGTACTTTTTTTCTTCTACTTTTGTAAATTAATATTGAAATTTTATCCCTTTTTGTTTACCCTTCTGAATTTTATTTTCAATTGAAGTCATCACAGGGATAAAATTGTCATACTTTCCAACTTGTAAACAGATATGCCTATTTTTACAAATGCAAAGTACGCGGATATGCATTTTGTGTATGGATTTTGCGATGGTAACTCTAGGTCTCGGAGAGACGAAGAACAGTACCGTCTACGTTGTCCACACCGTCGCGTGGTATTTGCCGCAATTCATCGAAGGCTTAAGGAGAGTGGGTCGTTCGGTAGGGTGTACAAAAGGAGCCATGGTCGCCGCTCCGCCACCACTGATGAGTCCGTACTCGACCGAGTGGAGGAAAATCCAAATATTAGTTCACGCATACTTGCGAGAGAAGGTGGAATCTCCCAAGGTAAAGTGATGAATGTTTTGCTCAAAAACCAGTATCATCCATACCACTTCACACCGGTACAAGAATTACGCCGCTCAGATTTCCAAAAGCGGGTAACATTCTGCCGCTGCCTTTTAGGGCGAGATATTGAGGAACACCATTTCCTTAGAACGATACTGTGGATAGATAAGCCACTTTTCACTCGGAATGGCATGTTAAATTTACATAACTGGCATCATTACGCTCAACAAAATCCATTTGTAACACGAAACTCATCATTCCAGGCGCGATTCAGCTCAAATGTTTGGCTTGGAGTGGTTGGCGATCGCTTGATAGGTCCACATGTATTCCAAGGTCATTTGACAAGCAATACATATTTGGAGTTTCTGGAACACCATCTTCCAGGATTACTTGATGTCATTCATGTACCCCAACGAGCAGAAATCCTTTTCCAACACGATGGGGCCCCTGCACATTCTTCGAATGCCGTTCGGGACTTCATGACTCAGCAGTATCCAGAATGGATTGGTCGTAATGGACCAATTCTTTGGCCACCTAGATTGCCAGATCCCACTCCATTGGGCTTCTACGTTTGGGGTTTCCTGAAGAAAGAAGTTTACCACACAGAAGTTGCCAGTTTGCAAAATTTAATCAGCCGGCTCGATGATGCAATAATAAAACTGAGGGATGAGCTTTCGCTAAGAGCTACTGTGGTTTCCGTTCGTAAGCGGGCAAAGGCATCATGTATCAGGTGTGGGGGTGACCAAGTTCAGCTGCACTAAATTTCACACATTCTTTCAAATGCATATCTGCTTTAATCATAAACGTGAGATACGTCATTTTTTTTTTTCATATTGCTTTATGAAAAATGCTTCATTTTTTTTTTCATATTCCTTTGTGAAAGACGTGAGAAACTTCATACTTCTTTTGTTTCCATTCCATTGTGTTTGTAAATTTAATACAACTGTTACTTTTCTTGTTTGTCTTTAAAACTTTCTTTTTTGCATCTGACAAATTAGCGGGCTGAAGGCGGACATAAAATCAGGAACGACCATGGCACCCGTGAGTCTCCTTCTCGAGGAACGTCGAGTTCAGTGATGAATGTATTTCAAACAAAAGGCTAAATTTCTCCTGAACTAGAACACCGATATGGTTTATTGTGGGCTCATTCTAAAGCTTGTAGAATGGAGAAGTTTTTGGTAAATTTAACCGATTGTAGCGTGAAAGGTGTTTGCAGAATTGCCGGTTAAAGAATTTGGCGAAAACTCGATTTTAAACTTCGCCAATATTTTAGAGCTTGTAGCTCGCCGTCAAATTAAGGTATCCTGATGTAAATGGTGTCACCCGATAGGAGTCTGTCTGTTCTTTGCAAATATGTGTTTATTTTGCGTATAAGCCTTTCAGAAAGTTCATAAATTTGGGTTTTTTCAGACGGGATGAAAAAAAAAAACATATTTTTCTTCTATCTACCATAACTCGGAAACGGTTAGAGATAGGACAGGGTTTCTATGGTGTTTTATGCTCCCCATGGGCTGTTCTATCACCTCCTTTCGTTTGGCAGATTATGTCAAACTCACCCTGTATATTTCAATGGTCATACATGAAAATATGTCATCAGGTTATTAAAATATTATTTAAAATTTTAACTTAATTTTTTAAAATAATTTTAATTCTAGTTTAATTATGTGGAAAAACGTATTACTGGAAATTTAAAGAGTTTAAAATTTACCGAATGCATAGACACATTGCATCCTTTTAGAATTTTCATAAACAAATATTGTATTATTTCATTTTTGAAGGATTAGTTTTTTTTTTCCTTTAAATTATATGCTTTATTTAAGAAAGTTACGATGAATATAAAATATAACTTTAAAAACGATTCTATTTTTTTTTTTTTTTCAAATATCACCTGAAATATGATTTATAAATTTTTGACTAATAAAATATAAGTTACAAGGCCATTAATAACAGTGAAAACCTTTTGTGAAGGTAAAAAAAATCCATGCATTAAGAATAAAAGCTGGTGAGCGATTTATTCTCCAAAAATTCACAGCTTTATCTAAAGGTATTTGTTTACTTGTTTTTAAAAGTACTTCCAAACATTTCAAGTTTAGTTCTTTCACGACTTCCTCAATTTCATTGACATTGGCAGCTACCCAGACAGCACATCGCCTCCCCATGATATCTCTAAGATGTCTTCTGGATGAAAAGACATCCCAGAAACGTCCTTAAGATGTACTGGGGATAAGTTAAGCCTAACTGTGCTGTTAGGGTATAAATATAACTGAGGACATCCATGATACATTTATAATTACCATGCAAACTGACGGAAATAATGTATTATTTCTTATAATAATCATTAAAAACGAGATTGCAATTGTACTAGAAAATGCAATGAATATACCTACCGAGAATACAGATTCAAACGATCGAAATACGTGCAATGTTGTTTTCTATAAATCAAATTGTTTCATTATATATTCTTTAGCTCCATTCTTTAAGGCAGTTTTATTTCTTTGAATGTAATATGGTAATATTTCCTGCATATTTTTACAAAGAACAACATATAGGCTTATAAAACACTGAGGAAGGTGAGTATAAAATCTTGGTCTATCATAGATAATAAAAGAGATAAGAATTTCTGAGATTCATTATTACTCCTGATGTAAAAAAAAAAAGCAAGAATCCGTGTAAATCTTTCTTTACTAAAAGGATACAGATAGCAAACTATCGAAAGTGAATATGAAATAAATGTAAAAATAATGAACATGATTTGAAATTTTTTAGATATTTGTATATTAAATAATCTTATTAACTTATTCATATCTTGAACAGCTTTTTTTATTTTATTTACTGAGATAAAAACAAAACACCAAAGTGAACAAGATATGATTTGTAATGTTACACTAGAGGATAATCCTTTTAGTTTTTCGGATGAAAGTGTCCCCAAATTCGAAAGTATAAGCATAAAAATAAAGATAGTACTCAAACATATGTAAATAATGACAATTAGTTTTATAAATGATGTCATTATACTTTGAAATTTTCCAAATGCTCGAAAAATCCAAATTAATATTTCCGTTGTATTTGAAGGACACATTTTTTTATTTTTTATTATTTATTTATCTTTATATACCCTTTTCAAGGAAACGTCAGTAAAATATATAGTAAATATTAACAGTTTTTATGTCATTATTTTACATATTTGCGAAATTATTTCATCAAAATAAATCCTCATGATAATTTTTCTCCAACACGGTATGTTTTTCAAGTATGTTAATACAAATATTTCTTTCTTTCTTTCTTTTCTTTTCTTTCTTTCTTTTTCTTTTTTTTTTCTATTTTTTTGAAAAATTCCTTTTTTCTTTTAACTTGAAATGTCTTTCTTTGCTAAATTTCTGTATATATGAAAATTTAAATTTAATCTAGTTTTCTTCTTTTTTAACAAAGACAGATTTCGTTTCCATAAAGAATGAGTTTTACAATTTACGTAATCTTTATTTTCAAGATTCACATGAATTTGGTGTTGTAGCAAAATTATTTTCATTTGTATTCACATAAATTAAGTTTTGGTTGAGTTTTTACTTCTTACTAGTTCTGCGCTACGGGAGATTGGTGATGATTTGCGACTCATCCCTAGGGGTGGTCCAGAGGCATGCCATATCTAGTTTGATTTTCCATTATTTTTTAGAATCATTTAAGTTGAAATCATTAAAAGCACGCTCTCGTATTTTTAAATATTATGTTTTTTTTTTTTTTTGTTATCTTATAATTATTATTAAAAAGCATACCAAAACATATAAATTTAAACATTTGTCCAACATTCCCATATCATAATCAGTATTTCGCAAGATCTGATAATGTAAAATAGATAATTAGTATTTTTAATAATATTTATTAACAAATATAATACCAAACATTTTTAAAAATAAAAACGAATTTGATTATTATATGTCTGCTATTTTTACTTTAAACTTAATATATATTTATATATAAAACTATTTATGTATGACATTTTTTTATTTTTAAATCCATTCATGTTTTGCAATGCACAGTATGTCGCTCTCTTTCCACGTTAGTGCTTTAAAAGCTAAAAAAGGTAAAGACGTAAAATAATACATACATATATATATATATTTATATATATATATATATATATATATATGTTATTGATATTTTTGTAATATTTTTGTATTTTTTGTATGATTCCGGTATTTTGTATTTTTTTTAAAACAACTGTTAATGAGATTTGTAATACATTAGTAAAAGAAATACATAAATGTACCCATTCGTGTAGAACTTTTACACATTTATGCTACGTAAAGAAAAAAAAAAGGCATCCTAGGACAGCATGGCGCGTAAAATTACGAAGTAATTGCTGGTAAAAAGGGTATTGCAGGATAAGCATATGAAAACTGCACCAGCGTCGAATGAAGAGTTCTTGCCTGCTATTTATTGTTCTTTATCTGAAACATCTTTTGCACACAATTTTAGACTTCTACCCCCAACGATTATGGAGTAATGGGGGTGGCAACCTAAAACGTTAAATTTAATTTAAAAAAAAAAACTATTCAAGATATCTTAACGAGGTTGAAACTATTTATAAATGTTTATGAAGTACATAATATATATATTTTTCAGAATTTTCACTCGATTTTAAACGGTAGAAAATGATAAGTATATTTTTGATGGGCGATTTTTTATACTTTCCACCAAAGTGACACCTACCAAAAAAATACAGTTTATTTGTTTATTAGTTAGCAATTACATATAAAAATTACAGAAGTGTCAAATTGGTAGAACGTAGTGAAAAAAATAATAATCACTTAATAATAATACCAATGATATTATATTTATTTTTAAAAACTACTTAATATCAATAAATAAACAATGAAAGCAAATATAAAAATGCTCTATTAACATTTGTTATTAAAATGTAACAATTAGCAATAATAATAATAAAAAATTATATTTATTTATTATCAGGGATCTTACATCTCGCCCTTTTTTCAAGACACTTTTAAGGATGAGAAATTTCCGTAATTTTTGCTACCTTTATTTTTACATAATAGTCTCTATCCTGTTTAATCACGTCACAACACTTCAAAAATACTGATATAAAAATTCCTATATGAAAATAGCATAGATGGCAAAATTTTATTTATTCCGGAGTATTTTTTAGCCCCGCCTTTTTTCCATACCACTTATTTTTTAAGGATAAAATTGCCTGATTTTATGGAAGTTATATATTCCCTAAAATTTTTCTATAAATAAAGGCGGGGCTAAAAGTACTCCGGATTAAATCAAAATATTGGCATCTATGAAAATAGCAGTTTAGCAAAAAAAAAAAAAAAAAAAAAAAAAAAAAAAGGCGGGTGTTTTCCCCATCTCCGAACGTGTAAAAGGGGGCATGGAATATGAGCTATATAATTAGCTGTAAATATAGCTGCCAACATTTTATTTTAATTCGTAACATTGTTACGCAGTTACTGATAATGTTACAGAATGAATTAGAAGTCTCTCAGTTTTTAAATCTTTTTGCGCTTACTTCAATATATAAGTTGTAACAACTTTGCTAGAGAATGAACCCCTTGACATACAACACAGAATTTTATACGTCTGAAAAGTACTATTTAATTTGGCTAAAGTATATTTATAAGTTTTACCGTTCTTTTAAATAATAATACTTTGATAAAGGTCTACCAATTCATTTATTCTACATGCATAATGTTTTATTCATTTATTTATTTATTTACGAGTGTGATTTTTATAAATCATCTACTATTGTTAAACGTAATCAGATACAACTGATATAACATCCTTTATAAATCTTTTACATAGCTCCGCCCATCAAAAATGACATAGTTCGTACAGTCCTTGAAACTTCTTAATTTTCTGCACCACTATTAATATTTAGCAATTTTTTATATTTAAAATGTCTTAAAATTTAAAAGGAAATCTATTCCATAAAAAAACTTGTGGTAGAATTCTTGAAAAAAGGCGTGGCCATTATGAACTATGAATGGAGAAACAGCTCTTGACAGATGCATGAAAAAGGCGGTGCTAAAAATACCCCGGAATAAATTAAAATGTTGGCATCTATGCTATTTTCATACAGAAATCTTTATATCAGTATTTTCATAGTAATATGTCGTGATTAAACGGGATAGAGACTAGTGTATAAAAATAAAGGTAGCAAAAATTAGAAAAATTTCTCATCCGTAAAAGTGTCTTGAAAAGAAAGTTTAGATGTAAGATCCCTGATAACAATTAAATAGAATATTTTTTTTTATTGCTAATTGGTACATTGTAATAACAAATGTTAAAAGAGCATTTTTATATTTGCTTGACTTGTTTATTTATTATTATAAAATAGTTTAAAAAATAAATATTATATCATTGGTATTATTACAAGGGTGCAAGAGTTTCCGTCTCAGCACGGAAAACCTATACCAGCGTTCTTTTATCAATAATTTATATCATACATGTGGTTTAATTTATTGCGATTGAAAATAATAGAAGTTATTGATAACGGGTGCTGGTGTCAGTCTTTTATTTTGAGAGTGAAACACTTGCACACAAGTATTATTGTTAAGTGATTATTATTTTTTTTCACTACGTTCTACCAATTTGACCCTTCTGTAATTTTTTTATATAATAGCTAACTAATAAACAAATAAACTGTATTTTTTTGGTAGGTGTCACTTTAGTGGAAAGTATAAAAAATCGCCCATCAAAAATATACTTATCATTTTCTACCGTTTAAAATCGAGTAAAAATTCTGAAAAAGATATATATTATGTACTTCATAAACATTTATAAATAGTTCCAACCTCGTTAAGATATCTTGAATAGTTTTTTTTTTTTTCAAATTAAATTTAACGTTTTAGGTTGCCACCCCCATTACTCCCTAATCGTTGAGGGTAGAAGTCTAAAATTGTGTGCAAAAGATGTTTCAGAAAAAGAACAATAAATAGAAGGCAAGAACTCTTCATTCGACGCTGGTGCAGTTTTCATATGCTTATCCTGCAATACCCTTTCACTTTAGAAACATTTCACGCATTCTAGAAAATTGTTTTACAATTTTATTTAAAACATTTATATTTCGAAAAGTTTCACGACACACTCCTCTCCCTTGATTTATTTGTACATTTGAAACTGAAGTAGAATGTTAAAATATATTTCTTGTAAACTTTTTAAAACTGTTTATCCTTTTTAAATCCTTTATATATTCCTAGTCTTTCTAAAACATATTTATTTTTACCAACAAAGCAGAAAATAAACTTTGATATTAAGAACGGAAAAAGTATATGTATAACATAAAACTTTCCCTTTCTCTTAAAATTCCCTTTAAAGCAAAATTGTTCAGGTGTCAAAAGTTATAATGATCTTTACATAATATACATGTTGCTATTGTAGTGTTTCAACAGCACTAAAAGTATTCCGAAAATCAGAATTACTGCTTTCCCTTTTCTTTCATAACAGTATTAAATTTTCAGCTTTTAATTTTTCGCACACCAATCTTTCTAGCTTCATTCAAAAGTTTAACACCATTTAAAATTATATACTATAACAATAAAAAAAAACTAAACCTGTTTGGATATGGTTGCTATGCTACTCCGTGAAATGTTCAACAATAATACCTTTTAAATTAGTTGTTTATCAGTGAGAATAAAATTATACTTATAAGATTAAAAGTCATAAATTGTTTCCATTTGATAAACATATAAACGATTCAATAAATTGTATTTTGAAAAAAGAGATATTTGTAAAGGTTAAAGTAATAAAACTCATTGATATTTTGCAAAAAAATCAGTTAGTTTAAATGCATTGCACTGAAAAAAAAAAAAAAAAAAAAAAAAAAAAAACGGAATTTTTTTTTTGATTAAATTTAATAAAAATAATTTGGTGTGTCACTCACACGACTTTCTCTTACCCTGAAATTTAATACTATAAATACAGGTTGGAGATTAAGAGGTAAGATAACGAGTACTGTTATGTAAATTTATATTAAACAATTCAAATTACGTTTCGGAAGAGTTTTATATGATAATTAGTTCTGTGTGAGGGGGGGCTACCACTTCCCTCAAACTCCCGTTTCATTATTGCACCTACATTTACTACCAATTTAATTTGGTTGATAAAAAAGAATTCTATTTTTAAAAAAATATTTATTAAAATTATTATTTAAAAAAATTATCAATGATTTCCATATTTTCCAGTGGCATAATACTAAATACCCCCCCCCCCCCAAAAAAAAAAAAAAAAAAAAAAAAAAGTTGAATTTATTCTCAGTATTACATAATATTTTTTTTTTTTTTTTTGGTAAAAATTAAAAAAATGGATAACTTTATTTTAAATTATCGCAGATCGATGGTTCAATCATTCGTTTTAAGGGAATTGGCCAGCTCTTTTGAAAGATACCCATCATGAAAATTTACTCCCCTCGAGGGGAGGCGAGGCTCTTACATACACATTTTTTTTTTCACAGTTAACTATCTCTATTACAAAAAATATATATTCGTTTCATTTGGTTTAGTGCACTCTATAGATGTTAAACTCTACTTACCTGCAATTTCCCCCATAGACGTAATGTATTTGAATACTTTTTAATGTCCCTGTACACGAACCAGTTGCTTGATCCAAGTTTGAACTTTCTGCCATAATTTGTTTTTGAGATATGCTGATAACAGACAGACACACACACAGACCATTTGCTAAAAACATGATTTTCGTATTCAGGGGACCTCAGAACATGTAAATATAACAAAAGCTCGTGTTCGAAAAATTCACAAAAAAAATACTTTCTCTACCTTATGGGTAAGAGAACGTAATAATGAGTCGCATAAGGAACAAGTATTAATCTACTTTTAAAATAGTTCTAAAATGTCAGAACTCATTTATAATACATATTAATATTATTGGACATCTGCAAACGCAGAAGAAATGCATTAAATAGTATCATATTCCATGTGAAACCTGTATTTGTGCCTATAAAAAGTGTTGTGATGTAAATGAATAATATATTGTGTAATTGTTTTCTTTTTATAAATAAGCAAATATTCTAAATAAACGAATTTGCAAATTAATTTATTCGATCTTAAAATAAATAAGTTAGATAACTATTTTAACCAATGAATAATAACTTACAGTCAATGTACATTTTGTAAATTTCCATTTTTAGCACTTTCATAGATTTTTCAAGGCAACGGAAACTAAATTCTTGTCTAACATAACATAATTCTAACGTAGTGCAAATTTGTTTTAGATCTGGAAAGATAAATTTCGAATTTTTATTATTTTCGTTTCACTTTGAGAACACAGTTGGTCTGTATTCGGTCTTTTTTAATCATGTATAACTCCTACTATTCAAATAAACGATTTGTAACATTGATAATATAATCCTTTTATTGTCACATTAGCATTTTTTAAAAAGTATTTTTCATATTATTTAATCGTAGTTATATTTGGAGAAACTTCCTCTAAAAATAATATAGTGTGTAAAAAGGGGCGGGTACTAACTACTTTACGGAATATTGATTAGAATGTTGTCAATTATGATCAGGCATTGCAATCTAAATTGGATACCTTTTGGTTACAATATATGCATTAAAGATTTAGTCAGAAATGTGCTTTGCTGGAAACTTCTCACGAAATAAAACTTGACGAAATCGCAATGAAAACTGCAACCTCGCTCTAACTGCACAATTTGTGCTTGGATGGGACATGAGAACGCCAGAGATAATCCTCTCTCCCAATTTTAGGATTACATGTAGCCAATTAAAGACCTTCAATTTTTCTCCTCTTTTGTTACCACCACTCTGCTCGTTGTTAAATGTAAATTCCACGTTGACAGCCTCTACTCTTATAATCTACAAATATTCAAATACATTTTGCCAAATTATTTTCTCAAAATAATGTCTCATATACAGACTAGAAAACGGAACTTTTCTTTTGTTTATTAATTTAACTATTAACAATTTTCTCTATTGGACGGCTAATAATTTTCTGTCGTGTAAAATAACCTTTATAACAAATATATGCCAATTTTATTTATTTATTTATTTATTCTTCGTGTAGTTAGAAGTTTTTAATACATTCATTAATATCACACAATCAACAGATTGGGAAGAAAATCATGTATATTGAAAATTCATTTTTCCAACTGAGTGAAAATAATGCCTGGACCGGGATTAGAACCCCGGATCTTTGACTTACAAAGCCAATGCTCCACCAGTTGAGCTCAGTTGGTAGAGCTTTGACCTTGTAAGTCAAAGATCCGGGGTTCGATTCCCGATCCAGGCATTATTTTCACTCAGTTGGGAAAATGAATTTTCAATATAGATGTTATTAAATTGTATTTATTAGAAACTTCTCCGTAGACGAAACATTTTAAAACTATTTTGTACGACACTTTAAAAGTTACATTTTAAATCTCAATGAAAAATTTTATTTAATATCTCCATGTGATAGAATATTAGGGTAATGAGTTTTTACTTACTTCTAAAATTTGTTCTTAAATTATGTTGATAAAATATTACAGTCGCACAGACAAACATGTCGATCAACCGCTAAAAACCTTATTTTTATATTCAGGGCATATCTAATATAAAATAATTATTAATTGATTAAAATTTCAAGAAATGTGGTGTAATGTGTACTGAGAAAACAGAACATAAAGCAGCGAACTCTGCGAGCAATGACAGCTCTTATCTACCTAGGAACTAATTTAAACATCGGTTTGATGACATGAAGGGTAGAGTACTTCAGGAAGCTTCAACACGTTGCCACAGTTCATCGGTCGTAGTTACTAGTGAATGGTGGCGTGCTATTCGCATTTCAACGATTAAACAGTCGTTTTCATTGGTGCAAGATCAAGAGAATGCGCTGGTCAGAGCAGCAGTCAAACGCATTCTACATCAAGATAGGTTCGGACAATACTAACAAAGTTAAGTCGTGCATTGCTCCGATTAAATGTTGAGCTACAGAGACCTTGAATATAGGGCAGAACGATGGATCTTAACTCGTCAGTAATGTAATAGCTGATATTCAGAGTGCCGGAAACTAAAAAAAGAAATGATCGAGACGAGTATCATATGATACCACATACAATCACCCCAGGTGGTGACCAAGTACGCGGCTACCAAAACTTTAATTACCCTCAAAGCTGCATCACTGATATGGGCGCCTTTAATGTGTGATCAACGACGAACCTGGTTGCGGGGATGGCGTGACCTCGCGTTTCCGACAAATCACAATCTCGTTTACATTATCAAGTTTGCGTCATCCATATTTAAAATCTTGGTGAATAATGTACACTGCCAGCTGACATTCGGCATCGCCATAATTTCCATTTCTAAAGTAATAGTTATTTCTAAGGTAAAATGTTTTTTACCACTATATCGTATAGACTAGAAACTATTAATAGTATTCACAGTATTATAAAAATGATTAATTAATAGTACGCTTATTACTTATTCATGCATATTACTTATTCATCTTATTCAAAATTTTATTAAGTCGCCTTTAATTTATCGGAATATAGTTAAAAGTAAACCTAGCGAGAAAATAACTCATTTGTAATAATTTGACCATGATTTCATTATTATAGACAGAACGAATTATATTGTTTAAAAAGAATGCATGCCAAAAATACATTTTCCAAATATTTTTCTGGATGATTAATCTTAAATTCATTAAAATTACTAATATTTGCATAACTTTTTCTAATAAAGGAATATATTATTTAAAGTAAAAGACAAAAGGTTTTTTTAAATGCAATTTCGAAGTCTTAAAATCTACATTAAATTGAAAAATCAAAATAATTCAATTTTGATTTAATTATTTTACAGTAAATGATTAATTTTTTCAACAACAAATTTTCCGTATGAATAATTTAAACTATTTAAATTATGCTTGAATTATGTTCAATTAACATATGTAAGTAAATAATGTGGAATAAATATATCTATATTAATAAAATCAGAGTTTTGTCTGTAAATTTGTCGGAATCGAAAAAATTTGCGATATCTTCACGTTTCACACCCCATGAAAGCCAAAAATGACTTCAGAAAATTTCGCCTGTGTGTGTGTGTGTGTGTGTGTCTGTGTGTGTGTCATCGTGTCCGAATGTCGCTTTTTTTGTCCGGGCATCACTTGAGAACGGCTGGACGGAATTCAACGACGCTTGGCAGGAATTTAGGTCTTCACCCAACTTAAAATTATATCTATCAACTTTTCAGAAATTCCCCCCCGTTTCCCCTCTAGGGGGTAAAAGACTAAAACACGTTTGTCCGGGCATCATTCGAGAACGGCTGGACGGAATTCAACGGCGCTTGGCAGAAACTTAGGTCTTCACCCAACTTGAAATTATATCTATAGATATTTTCAAAATTATGATTAGTGTTTAAATTGTGTGTAAAAAACGCCTGCGCATGCGCCATAAATATTTTTTCACTAAAATGCTTTGAATGAAAAAATAAAATACAAAAATAAATTTTTAAGTTAAAGACTTTTGTATTCGCATGATTTTCACTACAAATTATGAAAAGATTGAAATGAAGTTTTGCCATCTGAGTTTCATACTTTAGTTAATTTTAAAACATCTAATTGTCGTATCGAAAAACTGTTTACACCCCAGGATTTAGAAAAATCACCTCTTTCATTTGGTACTGAATTTGTAACGATAGGTCTGATATTTCTAATTTATTTTTCCCTTTTTCCGTTTTTCCGTTGCCACTTAAATTTCACACTTTAGTTATTTTTTAAAAATCTAATTGTCGCATCGAAAAACTGTTTGCACCCCTGGATTCAGAAAAATCACCCCTTTCATTTGGTATCAAATTTATAAATATAGGTCTGATATTTCTAATTTATTTTACCCTTTTTCCGTTTTCAACCCAGATTCGATATGGAACAGCTTTAGTATTGGATCCCTTTGGCAAAATTTGAAATTCGGCACCGAAGTAGCTCGGACGTTTCTCGCCAAGATCTTTAATTGCACAATTGAGATAGCCAATTCAGTTCATCGCAAAAATGGCTTAAAATATTTAAAGTCACCAAAGGGTTCCGATACTTAAGCTGTGCTTTTTTTTTTTATTTTTTTAGTGCTAGAGGCCTATTTCAGTCGGTACAGTTGTCGAATTTTTATAGGTCACTCTTAATTAGTGCTAGAGGCCTATTTCAGTCGGTTTATTGAATGGGGATTTATTGAATGAAGTCCCCCCAAGGCACAACTTAGACATGAGTCCCCCCCCTGGCCCAACTTTGAGATGAGTCCCCCCCAAGGTACCCCTATTTCAGTCGGTACAGCGTTGTCGAATTTTTATAATACACTCTTAATAGTGCTCAGAGCCTATTTCAGTCGGTTTATTGAATGGGGATTTATTGAATGAAGTCCCCCCAGAGCACAACTTTGACTTGAGTCCCCCCCAGGCCCAACTTTGACATGAGTCCCCCCAAAGTACCCCTATTTCAGTCGGTACAGCGTTGTCGAATTTTTATAATACACTCTTAATAGTGCTCAGGGCCTATTTAAGTCGGTTTATTGAATGGGGATTTATTGAATGATGTCCCCCCCAAGGTACAACTTTGACATGAGTCCCCCCCCAAGGCACACCTTTGACATGAGTCTCCCCAAGGCCCAACTTTGACATGAGTCCCCCCCAAGGTACAACTTTGACATGAGTCTCCCCAAGGCCCAACTTTGACATGAGTCCCCCCCAAGGTACAACTTTGACATGAGTCTCCCCAAGGCCAAACTTTGACATGAGTCCCCCCCCAGGCCCAACTTTGACATGAGTCCCCCCAAGGCCCAACTGTAACATGAGTCCCCCCCCAAGGTACAACTTTGACATGAGTCCCCCCCCCAAGGCACACCTTTGACATGAGTCTCCCCAAGGCCCAGCTTTGACATGACTCCCCCCCAGGCCCAACTTTGATATGAGTCCCCCCAAGGCCAAACTTTGATATGAGTCCCCCCCCAAGGTACAACTTTGACATGAGTCCCCCCCCAAGGCACACCTTTGACATGAGTCCCCCCAAAGCACACCTCCCTCTCATTGGGAAAAAGAGAAAAAACGTTGTTTTGCGGCTGTAAGACAGTTTGGACTTCCAACGTTATTTGTTACAATATCTGCAGCTGAATCACATTGGTTTGATTTAATGAAAACTTTATCATGGAATTTAGATCGTCACGAATTAACTAAAGAAGAATTTGTCGATATTAAAAAGTTTAGCAGTAGGCCTCTGGCACTAAATTAAAATCTGTCAATGTCAGATTTTCATGTTTTAAATAATGAAATAATGTCGTGTCTGTATAATTTATTATTTATAATATTGCCTATTAAAGACTTCTGTGGTCACGAAATTTGGTGCGTAAATTGTTTGTATGCACCCGGCACTTATTGTAACTGCATTTCACGAAATTCGAAATCCCCCCCCCCCCCTTCTCGGAGTCGGAGGGCAATAAACATGTTTTTCCGTTTGATTTCGCTTTGAATTATCTTAGAATGGCGAATTTTGATGTGTGGATATTGATTAAGTGTACGCATTATGTACATTAGTGGGATTTTGCAAAACTTCGAACTCACCCGCTGAGGGTGAGGAAGTAAGAAGTGGTAAAGTTGTGCCGAGGACAGTGGGGACCCAGACTCCTCACATTGGGAGCGAGAAAACTTCTACCAATCACAGCGAGAACTTAGGTTATTAATAAAGATATGGCATTTTGACAACTCATTTAAGTTTAATGTCCAGCGAAGCGGGCAAAGCCTGCTAGTTTGAAATATTTGCGATGAAAGACATGCATTCCTATCTCTAATTTAAAATAAAGTCATGATTAGAATAAATTTGATGTATTTTTATTTATTTATAAAATTTATTTCTATTATAGCCTATTTCTATTATAGACTTTTCCAACAGACGTTTTATGATAGTAACCATATTAACAAATAACCGCGTTATAGAGGCAAACTGTTGCGTTCTATAAAGACGACCTTCAAAAGGTCAACAAATAGTGGGAGAAAAGCATGAATTTACATGTCGATTATGCAGAGAAATCTTAAAAATCCACTAGATTAGATTTTTTCTATATTTTTCTATATAAATATATCTAGAACAAATCATTTATTAAAATAATTAATTAATAAAAATATTTTTCTATATGAATACATGCGATTTTCACCTTACAGAAATATAAGACTAAATTTTCAATGAAAGTCAATTTTTTGCCGACATTGGTAGAAATGATATATATATATATATATATATATATGTAATTTTTCTTTTTCTTTTTAATGAAAAAATACAATAAACTTGTTTCAAATTATTCAGACCTATGGTTCAACAATTCGTTTTAGAGTTATTGAAGAGATTTTTCGAAAGGTACTCATATTCAAAATTTACACGATACAGGATCCCCGGATTGGAAGCGATTCTCCTACATGCACAAAATTCGTTTTCTAGTTTACTATTACTTAAAATAATTTTTATTAATATCGGAATAATTCATTAAGAAAATTAATAATAAGTTTGTACATTTACACAATTGTTGTCCTATAGTGCTATATTAAATACTTAAAAAAATGGAATAACAGTGCATCCAGTTGAGCGATTAATCCAAAAATGTAACTAGTACTAAATTATTTAAAGGTCCAACTAAATACAATATTTGGTTTAATTTGTTTTTTGTTTGTATGATGCAGCGTTCACAAACTTTGTGATACACACACGTAGTGGCAGATACGCAGGCAGGCAAACAGATATTTTCTAAAAATGATTAAATCGTGTCAGGAGATCACTAAACGTATAAATTTAACAAAAATTGATGTTCGAAAACATTCATGAATCAATTAGTTTCTTATTAGATACATGTAAAGAAAGTAATAAAGGTTATTATATCTCAAGTTACACATTTCAATAAGATAACACGCTTGGATGAAATAATATTAAAATATAAAGATATATTAAAATAAAGAAATATGTGTTGTTACCATCAAGTTTTATTTTTAGTTAGATTTTCACAAATGGATGAAAATAACAATAAAGTAAGTGATAAAAGAAAATAAACAAACGTTGTAATTAAGCAAAAGTCATCTATTTAGATACGCTAGCAGAGCTGGGGGAAAAATTCATTTCAGTAAATGATCAAGTAAGTATAAAAATAAATAGAAAAAAAAAATTATCAAATAAAATATTTGTATAAAATCGGAGAACTGAATGAAATTATTGATAAGCCAACCGAGCAAATAAATAAATAAACAATTCATTAAATAGTAACAATCTTCTGCGAATTACTGAAAATAGTTTCATATGATATTTAATTTATACCTTTATTTTCAACGTTCAAACTTTTGCCCGGTGGCTGCAATGCGAATCTGGACTCTTGTTTGAATTTTACGTAGCGTACATGTCACCCACTACACTACAACATGTGCAGTATAATGTTCAAACAAGGGTCCACTTGAGTATAGCAGCTGGCAGACAAAAGTTTGAACATCTTAAATAAAGGTATTTTGTGATGTTATTCTCTCTTTCTAACATCGCTTTCTCACCTCCTATTGTAAAAAATTGCAAATAAAATCATGTTTTAAGTGCTTTGTTTTTAGCTTCCGTGTCTATAAACTGTCTTTTCGTAGTAACTCGACGATGCTCTACAATTTCGTATTTCACCCTTTCCCCAATCTTGTATCGTTTTCGAAATAGGCTTGCTAACTCCGTCGTTTTTCCCCAGGTTGCGTTGTAAGCGATTTCATCTTGTAGCATATATACACTTCAATATACTTAGATATTTCTTTTATAAATATAGTTGCAAGCCGATCAGCAGTTGATCGGGTGACAAAGGACATTAGTGTCCCCTCTGTATATATTTGTTTCTGTATGTAACTGTGTATCCACAGAAGATACTTTTTATTTCTGTCATACTTTAAGCTTAATTTTTTATTTCTTTCTCGTATTTTGCAGTCTTTATTTATCATTCTGTGATTTTCATCAATTTTAAGTTTACTTTTTCAACTCGTACTCATATATCTTTTATTGGAATTGTAGAGAATTGTTAGCGATTTTCTGTGAAATAATTTTTCGCGATTTAAGAAAAAAAAAATTCCTCTGGTTTCCCTTACAATTATTGGTACCTCTTGAAAAATATATAGCTGCTTCTTTAAGTTGTTTTTCATTTATTATTTCATCATCTCTTAGTCTAATTATGCTTATTTTATAAAGTAATCTCACATTGATAAATTTGTCGTTTATATTTCTTCATATGTTTGATGGAATATATATATTTATTTATATAATCGTTCATGTGATTCAATTCGTAATGTGATAAAATTAATACACTAGAACTCTAATATCAGTAAACTGATATACAGAAATATCATTTTAAAATTCTTTAAGTGAAGCAAAATGTTAATTAATTGCGTATAACCATCACAAAATTAAAGTTATTCAAAAATTCTTTAGTGTCGATATAAATAATGGTTATCCTACTGTTTTTTATTTATATTATTACATAGTTATTATTATAGAGTTTATAGTTTATACTATAGGAAAATATTTAAAATACATAAAATATAAATGATATTTGTATTAAAACTATATCATTTGTTTAATTATAAATGATAATTAAATCTTGGTAAAATTATTACATCTATTATGTTATTTTCCTTATAAAACGAATGACGCTAAGATATTCTATTGTTTTAATTGGAATCTTTTGTATTTTAAAATAGATTGAGATTCTCTGACGTGGTTGTTGGAACTATACCCACATACATTTGTGTTTTGAAATGTATTGAGATGATTTGTAGTGGCTGTAGAAATTTCCTGGATATATAACTTGATATATGACTGGAATATTTTAAGATCGCGTTTGTGAAAATTTGATCAAGTTTTGCTAGTTTCTTTTCATTAAATTCACCTTGATGTGCATTGCCTTGAATGTGCTTTTGCGTTAAATTGTTTGCTACGCGGGGGGGGGGGGGAGTTAAGTTATTTTAAAAGCATACTGTAACAGCTCGTATACCTCAAGACAATCGAAGCATTTTTGATGGTTTACACTGTTAAAAATTTCAGATCTAACTTGAACCACTTTATGGATTAAGTTATAAACAATACCACAACATGGTTCAACATCACTTTTAAGTTTTCTACTTTTCACGATTGAATTTAAGTTGCACCAAAACTTGGATCCACCATATATCAACTCACAAGGGAAGTGTGAATCAGTAAAATTCCTATTGAAACCAAACCAAGCTTAAAATATAGAGCGTGGTCAAAAACATAAGGTAAAGTGCAAATTTTGTGCAAGAATTCAAACATGGGCCAAGATAAGAACCAAGAAAAATTAGCTTCTTTTTTTCAAAATCAACGAAACAGAATTAGTGTGGCACGATACCAGAATGTTTGACTTGAGACAAGAAGGTCTTCAGTTCGACCCCTGTCTCAGTCGAATATTGACTTTTTTTAACATAATACCAATATTTGGTTCGACATAAAATCACCAAATCATAGTAAAAGGTTAAAACATCGGGTGGTTGCAGCTACTTCAGTACCAAGTTTTTGTTCAAACTATCACAAAATTTTTAACAGTGCAATTCCTATTTTCTTAGTTTTTGGATTAAGTTTTAATTCATTTTTTGTTTGCATGTAAATTTGTTAAAAGTATTTTTGTTATTAAATACAGAGTAAGTCAAAATGAATATAGCGATTGCAAACGGCTATAACTATTTAATGAAAAAGAATTTATCAATAAGATTAACAGAGAATGTAGATGGAACTTCAAAAAGTTTGTATACATACGTCATAGGTGTTCTATGTGACTTCCCTTGGTCACACGGACAACATCTAGCCTGTAGTCCATTTCACGTCATACATTCTAAAGCATTTGTTCAGTCACCGACGCAAGCGCATTACAAATGCGCTATAGTCCATAGAAATCGCAGAGTCTCAAATTACGCATTTGTAATGCGCTTGAGTCGGTGACTGCAGACATGTTTCAGAATGTATGGCGTGAAATGGACAACCGTCTAAATGTTGTCCGTGTGACCAAGGACAGTCACATAGAACATTTATGACGTATGTATACAAAATTTTGGAGTTCAGTCTACATTATGTGTTAATCTTATCGATAAATTCTTTTCCATTAAATAGTTATAGCCGTTTGTAATCGCTATATTCATTTTGACTTACCCTGTATTTTTTATGCAATGATTAAAAACAATTTTTCGTATCTTATATGTATATATATATATATATACAGCCACGCCATTTTTAACACCCTTTCTTTTCTTTTCTTTTTTTTTATTGTTGCAATAATATTTCGCTTGGGCATCTAAAAATATATCTGTTCTAAATTAATATTACAAAATAAACATTTAAAAATAAACATGTACTTATAGTGATAATGTATAAATAAATCGAAATGCAAAAATGTATTAAATTTTGAAATACTAGCACTTATTAAAGCAATTTCTTTAACTGATATACCAATGTCTTGTATTTTAAGTAAGAAAATAATCTCAGCCCACTAGAAAGCGATGTCAATTTATGTCTGCAGTCCTCAGTACATTAAATATATTAGATCGATGAATAATTGAAACCTTTCACTAAACTGTGAAGAAAGCGAATTCAAGGATTTATCATAAAAAGGGAAGTAAAATGCCTGATGAAATATATGTTTTTTTTTTTTTTTTTTTTTTTTTTTTCAATTCGCTTATTCAGATCATTCCTGGAATGTTAATGATATTTTTTCTTTCATAGCATCAGCAGTTTTGTTTAAAGACTTAATTTGAAAATAACAATAATTGCATTGCTTTCATAAAGAAATAATAAAATAAAATAACGAAAAAATAAATAAAGAAAAAATAAATATATATATATATACATATATTTATTATAGAAATCATAAATTCATTTTTGGTTCAGAAAATAAACGCTGAAAAAATAAAGCTGATTATTTCTGCAAAATACAACGGTATTTGATAAATCTTGATACAATTTGATTTAAAAAGGGAAATATTTTCCTTTCTATTCTATTTTTTATATGTATTGATGTGAATTCACGTTGTATCTGAAACTAAGATGTTGATAATTAACTTAGTAAAATCATTTATTACTTTAATTCCAGAGCTTCTGACTTAATTCTGAGGATTGTTAGTACAGCCCTTTTTTCCACACCGCTTAATTTTCAGAGTAATACCTTGAAATGTGCTTACGATGAACTTAAAAAAAAAAAAAAAAAAAAAAAAAAAAAACCTTAAAAAAGGCAAAAAAAAAAAAAAAAAAAAAAAAAACTGGGGTGGAAAAAGGGGGTGGTGCTAACAATCCTCCGGATTAGGTTGTCAGCTCTATAATCCCTTTACTTCTTTTTTTCTTTCTTTATTTTTTTTTAACTTAATATTTATTACTAAAAATATTTTCCTTACAAACTTTGTGTACGATTGCGCTACTTTGCTCGTATATTAAGGTAGCAGTCCTGAAAAATAATAAAAATATAAATGGATAAATTGTGCTTATATTTAATGAGAAACGTATTTTCCAAGACAGTTTGTGTTCAATACACAACTGAAAGTGATAGTCCTGTTGGATACAACTTCTTTTTTTTTTTCCTAGAAATTTTATCTTATTTAATCATAGAAAAGTGTCACGAATTTTATAAAAAATTCTACAAAAAATAAGGGTATTTCTATGAAAAATTTACAACACTTGTTTTTTGTGTTAATAGCAGATATCCTCTTATTATGTATCTTCTTATGCAGGAGAGTCGTAATTAACCCGTTAGTAGTCGCTAGTTGGTCGATTTGCCGCCCATCCTTCAGTTTTTCCAGATTTTTTTATTCAATAGCCACCAAAAAGTTTTAGAAGTGGCATTTGATATACATAAAACGCGAATAAAATCGATTTAACGTCGATCACATCACTTCTTAAAATTATTGGTGATAGTTAAATAAAAAGTTCGCTATCTGTAATAGGTGGCGCTGTCGATAGCGACTACTTACGGGTTAATCTGATAGTGCTTACAATTTTTTGTAGTGCCAGCTAATTGTAAGAATGACACCAATGTTTGTTGGGAGATTAAACAAGGTGGGGGACGAAAAATTCCGAAAAAAAAAAAAAAAAAAAATCTAAAAATTATCATTAGGGGAATACGGGAGTGGTGCTGTGAAATAGAATATTGAATTTTAAAAAACTGGAAAGGATAAATAAAGTCGGAGTCTTCTATTTTAAAATAATATTTCAAAATAATAATTGACGACAAAAGAAACTAGTATGATGTCGCAACCACAAATCTTTCTTCTATAAAATTTTACACGAATTCATGCAGCACGAATTATTTATTAAATTAATATTTATGAAAATTATTTTTCATGATAAATGCAGACGATTTATATCTGGCAGAATTATAACGCTAAATGACGAAAAAAGTCAATTTTAATCCCACATTTTTTTTTTGCTAAAAAATGAAACAAATCTGTAACTTTGTTTTATATTATCACAGATCTATGGCTCATCGATTCGTTTTACACTTATTCACAAAATCTTTCGAAATATACCCATATTGAAAGTTTACCGTCCCCCCTCCCCTCGGGGGAGTACTTCCTCCCAGTGGGAAGCAAGTGATACTCCCACATGCACACACTTTTTCCTAGTTTACAACTACTATTATCAATAATTCATATTAATTTTACAATCACACGTTAAAAATAACTCTCATTATGTGCATATATTATAATGTAATTTTGTCCGATACAGCCAGGATAAAAATTTAAGAAAAATGGATCACAACACCACCTGTTGAGTGATTGATCCCGAAATCTAATCAGTATCTGTTTATGTCAGGGTGCAACTAAATACAAACTTCCGTAAAATTTCGTTCATTGTTTCGTGAGATATAGCGTCTACAAATTTGAGATACACATGCACAGACAGACAGACATTTTCTAAAAAACAGTCAAATTTTGTTCAGAACATCCCAAAAGCTGTAAATCCATAGAAAACTGGAGTTCGAAAGTTTTCACGAGTCCAGTACTTTCTCTCTCTTTATATATATATATATATATAGGTAAGTGCACCATTGATTGATACTTTTAGAGCAATCTCTGATGTTTTTAATGTTCTAGTCATCAGAAAATATTTTTAGAAATCTTAAATTAGTACATATGGCATGAAAGACATTCAGAACTACATATATGTTAAAATATACATTTGATAACAAATATTATTATATTTTTTTTTATGAATTTTTATTTGACACCCTCTCAATGTTCCAGTAATTGACACTGCCAGTTTTTTCTTTTATCAGTAATTGGCTCCCTATGTTCCAGTGTTTGACACTGCTAGTTATTCATTCTACCAGTTATTAGCACCCTATGCTCCAGTGTTTGACATAAAATGTTAAAATTCTTATATGTATAATATATGATTTTATTATTTTTATTATTTACTAATTATTTAGGGATAGAAAGATATTAAAACTTCTTCACACACCATAAATTTTAAGTCAGCGCAACTGGTTTCGAAAGGACATAGCCTTTCTTCATCAGGTGTAAACACGTGCTGCTGCCTTGGAGGCAAAAGCAAGACTGTCTTGTTTTTGCCTCCAAGGCAGTAGCACGTGTTTGCACCTAATGAAGAAAGGCTACGTCCTTTCGAAACCGGTTGTGCTGACTTAAAATTTATGGTGTGTGAAGGAGTTTTAATATCTTTCTATTGATTAAATAGGCCAGTTATCGAATTTAGTTTACCATATATGGCAATCATTAGCAGACAAGCCTTAAAAGATGTCCACTTGCTTCCTTGGCCTACAATATCACCTGATCTCTCACCCATCGAGCATGTGTGGGATATAATTGGCCGTCTAGTCGTCTGTGTGCTCTGCCCCAACCTCATTCGGAGGACGAACTATGGACGATGGATGTGAGCATATGGGCTTCCATTACTCAGGGCGCTATCCGCACACTAAATGAATAAGTACCTTGTAGAGTATCAGCTTGCATCATCGCGAGAGGCGGACTTACTTCGTACTGATCACCCTGTATTTCATCGCTGTATTAAAGTGATTCCCTTGCCAATAAAATCACTTATCAAGTTATGCATTCTCTGTCTCTGTAATATTTTTTATCATATTCTATCCACTCTCTCATGGTGTTGCACTTTCTATGTCGGGCAGTGTATCAGGAAAAAAAGACGCTTGGAAGGAACTATCAATTTATTTACAATAAAACATTTACGTGTTAAAAAATAACAGTGTGTATTACAGTTAAACATTACACACAACCATTTTATTTACATAAACATAAACACAGAGAAGTAAATTCAGAAAATATTTGAAATTTCTTCAACAGAAAACGAATCATTTCTTGGTGTGCTTCTTCTGTTGAGTCGAATGATATTTTTGGGAGCATCGGATACGAGATTGGACATCTGGACGGAGGAAGGTTTGGCATCCAAAGAATAACGAAGACGCATACGATAAACAGATCGTCGCATTAGATCAGTCACCTATAAAATATACGTACATTGTTATGATTTTAGATGCAATTTAATAATTAAGGGAACACAGTACTTTTAAAAATGAGTAAATAAAGAAATTTTCGATCAACATTCAGATTTTTTTTTTAAAAGAAGGAACGCATGTGCAAACAATATTTCTTTCGTGTGTTAACTAGTATGACATTATTCTAATGATTAAAATATTATTTTGGTTTACTTTGAAATGGAAAATTATTATTATTATTATTATTTTAAGATTATTTTTAAATAAATTCAAGGGTGCTTTCTCACGACACGCAGGATATTTCATTTACGATTACCTTTCTCCTTATAATTTTAATATTAATTTAAACAAAACATTCAATTTAAGAATCTGAACTAAAAATTTTTAATTATTTTAATAATATGGAAATTAATTGATAATTAAACTTGAAATACGGAATAACCATTAAAATTTTTATACTTCCAGAATCTTATCTTTTTTCTTTCCTTTTTCTTTTTCTTTTTTGTTGTTGTTGAACAGAACTTCTTAATTTTAATTAATTTTATTCATTATTTCAGAATGTATGATTGAGAAAATTTTTAAGTTCATATGTGGAATAATTTTTCAGACATCATGCGCGCAGTGAGAAAGTACTCTTGAAATTTCAAAATAAATAATCTGCAATAAAATAACTTTATATTTTAAAGTAAACCAAAATAATATTTTTAATCATTAAAGTAATGCCATACTAGTTATTACAAAATAATTCTTCTTGTACATGCACTCGCTCTCTCTCTCTCTCTTTTTTTTTTTTTTTTTCTTTTTTTATTATTCTGAAAATTGTTCGAAAATTTCTTCATATTCCCATTTTTAAAAATGGTCTGTTTCCTTATGATTTATCAAAAGAAAAGCATTGATATAAATAATATCTATGTGGAATTCAATATAGATATATACAAATCTATGCAAATAACTTTGAAGTATTAATTATGTATAAAAAGAAATTGTGTACAATTTCTATTTATTTTTCGTTTCAAATGATATGTTTATAGCACAAACATTTAAAAAAAAAAATATTTACTTAAACTAGCTATTGAACTCGTTCCTTGTACAAAATTAAATAAATAAATAAATAATAAAATAAAGGAAAAATAATATAAAATAAAATAAAATAAATAATAATAATAAGGAGGAGAAAATATCTTTATAAAATAGAATATAAATTTATATAGATTTATATAAGTACCGTAATTAAATATGCATTTATTTTATTTATTTTTTAACACAGTTTCTTTACATTTTCAATTTCAAATGATATGTTCAGTATCACAGACTTTTAAATCTTTCATTAGTTAAACTAACTGTTGTACCGTTCCTTACATGAAAAATAAAAATAGTAAGGGAGAGAAATATCTATATAGAAATCCCCATGGATCTGTAAAAATTTATACAAGTAAATTTAAAGTATTATATATGTGTATATATATATATATATATATATATATATATATATATATATGTATATATATATAATTGAGAAAATATCTGTATAGATTTGGAAATGGAAATCTACAGATTTATACAAGTAATTTAAAAGTATTAAATACGCATATGTTTTTTTAAACGGCTTATTTATATTTTGAATTTTAAATTATACGTCCAATAGCACAACAATTTTAATGTTTTATTTTTTAAACTAGCTATTGTACCTATATTTTTAGTTTCAAATGATATGTTCAATAGCATAAACATTTAAATGTTTTATTTTAAAACACTTTATCCACTGGCAGTATCTTAGTTTAAAAAGGGTACAAAACTGAACTTACGGTAGAAATGTCAAGGAGATATTTATAAATGTAGAACGCGTATACTTAACTTTAATCTTCTTACAAAACATAAGACGCTACATGCAGCCTTTTTTTTGTGCAAAAAAGATTTTGTGCTGTTGCTGTTTTTGATTGGCATTTTTCACGATCTTTACGTGTGTTATAATTGATTTCTGTATTATCTCAAGAATATATCATTCATTTTAGAAAAAAATATAAGGAACATAATAATTAAGTACAATTTTACACTTTTTGGTACTTGCCAATATCCTAATCAGCGTTCCCAATTTTTATAATTTATTCACATTCCTTTTTAGCCGCGCCTCTTTTTCATACTGGAAATTTTTAAAAATTATTTTCTTCTTATTTAATCGTTATCACATATTGAAGAGAAATAATCTACTAAATTTCTGGTGCGAAAAGAAGGCGAAGATAAAAATTGTTGTAAATAAATTATAAAAGTTGGGAATGCTGATCCTAATTATTTTTCCGTAGTGTTGTTAGTCCCGCCCTTTTCTCACACCATTAGATTATTCTCCAAATGCAATTACGATCAAATAAGAAGAAAATTCTCTTAAAAGATACTGGTATGAAAAAGCAGGCGGGGCTAACAATACTACGGAATTATAATCAGTATGTTAGCAAGTATGCATTTTTAAAGCACAAACATCTTTTTTGACTTCTGTGTACCAATAGTACACTATAATTTTCCTTTATTACTATGTTGAAATAATACATATGCATATATACATATATATATTTTTTTTCATATATCTTTAAAAAAAAAAAAAAAAAAAAACACATTTTAATTAACTATATAATTTTGTATGGCATTTGCATGAATTTTTATTACCCTGAAATTTGTTCTACGAATACAGTTTTGACATTAAGGGGTAAGACAGTGTGTAACACTGTAATGTAAACCTACGTTAAAAACAAATCAAATTAGGTTTAGGACTAGGTTTATTTGACAAATAATTCTATGTAAGAGGAAATACTGCCCTCCTCAACCTCTCGTTTGATTACTGTAACTACATTTATCTTGAATTCATATTTGATATTGAATTTAAAAGTTCATTTAAAGCTATTCAGACACCATTCATTTTCACCATTTCTTGAAACATATCAATATTGATAAAATTTTTCAAGTAACAAACTTATATTAATTTCAACGTACAATATCTGAATTGTCTGAAATTATTTATTTTTAAGATATTCTGATAAAACTCAGAGACAATAATCAAACGTTAAAAATTTGCCTTCGGTATTCAGGAAATTCAAAATATGAATATATAAAAAAAAAGCGATAAATATTTAGCTTACAAAAATAGTTTATTTATCGTACGTGTATAAGAAATTAATTTACATTTATGAGCAGTTTTCAAGATATAGTAAAATATTATATTAAAGTTCTTCCACTAATTACATTCCATAAAATGAATGTTTTCGCTTAATTGTTGGCAGCTCTGTATATCTTCTACTAATTATGTATACACCACATGGTACTCATAAATGTAGTCCTATATCAACAACACACAACACAATATGAAATGTGCTGCCATCAATTTTCAAGTATTCTCCCACTATATTCGAGTTCTTTTGTGTAGCCCTGTCAATGAATGGAGAATTATTTTAATACCATATTCTACATGAAACGTGCTTTTACGTATATAAAAAATATGTATTCATTTTATTTCTTTTAGTGTAACGTATAGATGCTAAAATCTATTTATGTGCAATTTCGCCTAAGACGCAATGTATTTGAATTATCTTGCTGGTCCCTGTAAATGAACTCCAGGATAAATTTAGTCTAGTCTCTCTATATGATACAGATTTAAGATACCATATCTGAACTTTCTTTTGTAATTCACTCATAACAGTCACACAGACTAACCGCTAAAAACTATTTCAAACACATATTTTGTGCGTATTATTAATGAGAAAAAGGAAGGGTCAAACTAGCTGTTGTCCCCGTTCATTGCACGGAAAATGACAAAAACAAGATTGAGAAAACAGTTATATAGAATTAAATATAGATCTCACCAGAATTTTGCAAGTAACTTTAAAGTATTAATTATACATAAAATTATATATATATATACATACTTGCCAGCCATCTCATTAATAACCGTACAATTGTTAACGCCCCCTGAAAAAACGCCCCTTTTCTCACACCACTATATTTTTAAGGTAATTCTCTCCAAATGTTGTTACGATTAAATAAGACAAAAATTACTCTAAAAAATTATTGGTGTAGAAAAAAAGGCGGGTACTAAAAATTGTACGGTTCATAATGAGATGGTTGGCAAGTATGTATATATATATTCCAGTTTCAAATGATATGTTCAGTAGAATACATATTTAAAGATTTTATTTTTTAAACGAGCTGCTGTACCCGTTCTTTCCAATGGAAAAAAAAAGGGTCGAGAAATTCGGATTAAAATTAGTACATGCAAGTAGTATGTGTAAATTAAATGCAATGCATATATAAATTAATACGAATTAAAACTACGACTTTCTGTTTATTAATTTTAAAAATTTATTCTTTCAGGGATGGAACACGGGCGCAGAATTCATACCACTATCAATGTATGAAAAATGTCTACTTGTTAAATCAACGATATTATAGGTAGAGAAATTTCTTAAACAGATTCCGGTATGAATTCTGCGCCCGTGTTCCATCCCTGTTCTTTGCATTCTTTGCATTCGTTGTATTTTTTTGTACGTTGCAAGTACTATAACATAAAATATTTCTAATACATTTTGAATTTAGTAAAAATTGCACAATTTATGCATACAAAGTTATTTTTAAATTAAAGTTTAAACAATAAATAAACTACAAATCCGAAATGTACTTAAAATAACGAGTTCAGTCAACTATAAGCAAAATAAATCCGAAAATAAATCAATTAACTATGAATATAGGATAATATTTAAAAGACCTCTTGTGAGTAACAACCGCATAGCCTCAATTATTTACACTTAAAAAATTAATAAGTATTTACACTTATTATAAACTCTTTTTGAAGGTAATGGAGAAAAAACACATAAAACCGACCTAACTAATCATGACCGCTACTGATTTCCCTGTAGTGAAAAACTAATATATATGTCGTAAAAACATCTAAAAAGGACTTTACATAGCATATTTAATGAAAATCGGTAGAGCTTCTTTTTTCAAATATCCATTTTTAAGATCGGAAAATAACCTGCCTAATCGGGACTCTAACAAATTTTCCTATAATAATCAAGAAACGTATACAAAAATATATGTAAGAATGGTGTCTACAACAAAAACGACGTGTATGCAATCCTCTCGAAGGCAATTCCCGCCAGACAACAGAATCTTTGGGTAAAATTATTTGAGAAAAATGAATCGAATTTTAATTTAACTAACCTCCCTTCTATTCTAGTTTGTTGTATGAGGGATATAATTAGCATGTATGGGAAAATATTTCGTATTGTTTAGACATGAAAATTTGAAAATGCTTTTTCAAAGAAATTTATTTTCTATAATACGAATAAGAAGTAAAAGTAATTTTTTAGCGCGGTTTCTTCTCCGATACTGCTAAGTAAAGTATACAAATTTAGATAGAAAGCAATGGACTCCTGAATATAAATATTTTACACAACTTGGCGTCTCTTTTTTTTTTTTTTAATTGTTTTCTAAAAATAAAACAATTCAATAAGAATTAAATCTTTCCTTCCCCTTTCCAAGAGTACGCAAATGTTAGCAACAATATATCTGCAACTTACCGCGTATTATATTGAACCTATTACGATTAGAATAAAAGCATAAGATACTCTTTCATTCATTCTTTCTTCCCATTTTTTTTCCCCATTCAGTTTTTTTTTTTTTTTTTTTTTTTAATTATTATTATTATTCTGCTCTTCTTCTCTCCCTCCAAAAGAGTTGGCGCAATACATAGATCAGAACCCATTATGACTTCAGCGCTGAAAATATGTAATGATGTTACAGAATTATTTTATCCTAATATACTTTTACTTAACTCGTTCTTCTATATTAAGAAAGCTCTAAAAACATGTAACAACGAGCTAAATGTGTTTTCAGAAAAAAACTTTTGAAGACGTTGTTTATATAAATATAAGCATCAGATGCAATTATTTAGGCTGAATTTTCCCGAAATTTACCTATTCCTGACACTTAATCTGTATGTCTATGTATTTATTTTTCCATATCTACTTGTCTATCTATCTATTAATATATATATATATAAGTATATATTCTTTATGAGGCTTTTTATAAAGCAATATACTATAGAATTATAGTTATATATGTGTGTGTACAGAGTGCAGCAAAACTAATGATCACAACTGTAAAAGTTGCTGAACAAACTAGTTTCACCATACATTGTGGGATCTGAAAACTAAGGGTGAGCGCCACGAGAGGGCATTTTCTCCAAAGTGGATGAAATTTCGTCCTGTTTAATTTCGTCAGTAACATCCTTTACAAGTGTCTCGGAATAGCAAAAAGCGAAATTAATTATTTTATTAATTTTATATCATAATTTAAATACTCGGAATACGCTTTTGACATTAGGCGTAATTTTCAGATATAACGCAAAAAGCTATTGAAAGTTAATAGTATTATACACACAGTATATATATATATACAGTCGGCAGTAAAATTATTCGATCAGTAGCAAACAGCGAAGGCGCTGCAAGTGAAGGACAGTATAATGTTGCATTTGTAGACAAACTAACGATCAGCTATAGAACACACTAAATTTAGGCTGCACATTTTAACACTTAATCATAGGAACAACATTGAACAATATGCTTAACATAGCTAAACCGTTTCTAACATATAAGTGTGTAAAAAAAAAAAAAACTTTGAATAAGCAGCATAAAATTCCGGAACTCGCAACTATTGTTTCGGATCGGAAGAAGACACAACCCTTCGTCAGACGAACAAAGTAGGCACGAGTGCTGTAAACAAACCGGAAACGCAGCTCTCATATTTGCAGCACTCGTGCCTAGTATGTTCGCATGAGGAAGGATCGTGTGTTCTTTCGACCCGAAACAATTCTTGCAAGGTCTTCGATTTTATGGTGTTTAAAGTTTTGTACTCATAACTTTTAAATGCCAGTATGGTGCTTCTATGGTGCTTTTATATAAAAAATAATATATATTACAATTTTAGAACTTTCAACGAACGTTCTAAAAATATTTATAAGGCTGTGAGAACGTGTATATAGAACGTTTCTCTAGAACCAATGGTGAAAGTTAAACGTGTACTGAACGTAATCTGTACCGTACTATTCGACGTCTTAAAGATGGACAGATATACGTCTACAACACGCACAATCTTTCTTAGCACGTGTTTGAAGAACTATTTTTGAACGTTCAGAGAACGTTTCGGTGCTACTTGGGTTGGTATTTTTTTTTTTTTTTTTTTATGTTTAATGAAATCTATTTAAAATAATTTGAGATGGGTTTTGAAATTTATTAATTAATTTTTGAGAAAAAAAATTAAAAAGTGCATATCTTGGTAAAATTTTGGAAAAGAAACATGCTTTTTGTTATATATTTATTTTTAATATTTTTTCTTTTAAATATATTGCAATATCAGTCTCTAATTCTTTCGGGTAGTTTCTATTAAGCATCCAAATATATATATGTATATATATATATATATATATATATATATATATATATATATATATATATATATATATTAGGTCTTTTCTTGAATATCTTGTAGAAGTTTTAGCATTTTGATGATTATGAATTCATGAAAAAATGCAAACTGACAAAACTAATTTAAAGATTTTAAACGTGTAAAATGCACATCAAAAATCATCAGAATTGCAGCCTGAATATATATTTTGTTAAACAAACCCAATATAAATTAATTTATAAATATTAAATATTAATATTAAAAAAAAATAGCATCGCTTGTACTCGCATAACAATTCCCTATAGTTTTAACATAAGAAATTATTCCTACGGTACATATTACTTGTATGAAATTCAAAAATTCAAACTATATAACAAAATGCAACCAATATCGTTGCTTTCTTTTTTCTATACTATTTCTTAAAACAGTTTTTATAGATGCCACACGCACCACATAAACTTTACATTTTACATCTTCTTTTTAAGATAGCACGCGATCATTTTTTTATATAAAAATTAAACCATTAAATTCATTTTTTTACTTGTTTTTATTTTATTTTGCACGCGCACTTTATATTTCCTAATTCAGAATCATTAAAAAAAAAAAAAAAAAAAAAAAAACTTTTTCGATAGTTTTTGTTTCGATACTGATTATTATCAATTTTCTTTTACTTTTCTCCCCCCCCCCCCTCAAAGAAAAAAAAGTTTTTGATGAAATTCTGGCAAACGCAGAATTTAGTTTAGAACGGAGGACTATTAGTCTTTTTTTTTCTTTTAGTTATAACATCACTTTCAAATTTTTCAATTAAATATTCGATAAATTTTAGATTTCGATAAATGTCCAACTATCGAAAAATGACACCGCAACAATCCCAGATTGAGACTAATAGTCCTCAGCCCTAACAAGACCAGAAAAAATAAAATAAATAAATAAATAAATGAAAATAAATAAATAAATAAATTATAAAATATTGAAAAACAGAAAATAAAAATAAAATAAATAAAATGAAGTGGGTAAATAATGGGTAAAAAAAAATCGGTACTGTGCATTTTGATACTGATTATTATTAATTTTCTTCTCTTTTCTTTTTCTAAAAAAAAAAAAAAAAAAAAAAAAAAAAAAAAAAAGATGAAATTCTGGCAAAAGCAGAATTTAGTTTAGTACGGAGGACTATTAGTTTTTTTTTTTTTTTTTTCCAAATTAAAACATCGCTTTCAAATTATTAAATTATATTTTCAATAAATTTTTGATTTTGATAAATATCCAACTATTGAAAAAATGGTATCGTAAAAAAACATAGACTGATAGTAATAGTTCACAGTCCTAAAATAAATAAAGTAGCATCGCTTATGCTCGCATAACAATTCCCTATAGTTTTAACATAAGAAATTATTCCTACGGTACATATTACTTGTATAAAATTCAAAAATTCAAACTATATAACAATATGCAACCAACATGGTTGCATTTTTTATTCTATTCTATTTCTTAAAAAAAATTTATTGATGTCACACACACCAAATAAACTTTAAATTTTACATCTACTTTTTAAGATAGCACGTGATCATGTTTTATATGAAAATTAAATCATTAAATTCATTTTTTTACTTATTTTTATTTCATTTTGCACGCGCAATTTTTATTTCCTAATTCAAAATTATTTAAAAAAAAATTTCGATAGTGTTTATTTTGATACTGATTATTATTAATTTTCTTTTCTTTTCTTTTTCTTTCAAAAAAAAAAAATGATTTTGATGAAATTCTGGCAAAAGCAGAATTTAATTTAGAACGGAGGACTATTAGTTTTTTTTTTTTTTTTTTTCCCAAATTATAACATCTCTTTCAAATTATTCAATTATATTTGCGATAAACGTCCAACTATCGAAAAATGACACCGCAAGAATCCCAGATTGAGACTAATAGTCCTCAGTCCTAAAAAAAAAAAAAAAAAAACTTTGTCGTATATTGTCTGTCATATTACATGAACACATATCTAAAACACGATGACTTTTTAAAATGACTGAAATTTGCTGTCCAACTTTCTTCACCATAGAATACTAATGACGACGTTTTATTTATAGATTGAAACTAATATTCCTCTGTACTAAAAAAATAAATTAGAAATTCTAACTTTTAAACTTTTATTAAATTATTTATTTTAATTTATAATTGTAGCCAAAAAAATTTACGAGTTAATTCATTTTTCGACATATAATAAAATATATTTTCTCGCGAATAATAATAAAAAACTTTTTCGATAGTGTTTTTTTCAACACTGATTATTATTAATTTTATTTAATTTTATTTTTCTTTCAAAGAAAAAAAAAAAAAAAAAAAAAGATTTTGGTGAAATTCTGGCAAAAGCAGAATTTAGTTCAGAACGGAGGACTATTAGTATTTCTTTTCTTTTTTTTTTTTTTTTTTTTTTTTTTTAGAAATTATAACATTGCTTTTAAATTATTCAATTATATTTTCGATAAATTTTAGATTTCAATAAATGTCCAACTATCTAAAACTGGTATCGTAAAAATCCGCAGATTGAGACTAATAATCCTCATCCACCCCCCCCCCCCCCCCGCAAAAAAAAAAAGGTTTTGTGAAATTCTGGCAAAAGCAGAATTTAGTTTAGAACGGAGAACTATTAGTTTCTTTTTTCTTCAAATTATAACATTGCTTTCATATTATTCACTTATATTTTAGAGAAATTTTAGATTTCGATAAATGTCCAACTATCGAAAACTGGTATCGTAAAAATCCGCAGATTGAGACTAACAGTCATCAGTTAAAAAAAAAAAAAAAAAAAAAAAAATGTATTTATTGAATTTTGTAGCGTATTTACATTTCGTTGCAATTCGTTCCTAAGCAAAAATTTGTTATTTTATTTTATTTTTTTTATTTATCAATTTAAATTTGCAGCTTTTTTTAGTGCATTCTTTGAAATGGGTAATTACAATTTTTTGAATTTATCCAGATTTCAGTTACAGCTACATAGTTATTCTAAATAGGCTAAATTTAATTACGACCACACTTTGTTTATATAACAATTTTAAAGAGATTTGGCTATGTAACATATAAATATTGTTACACAAAAAATTCCGGTGTCAGGGTTTTATTCAAACGGACAGAATTCACTGATAGAACTATAATTTATTAATTGAACATGCTAAAAGTAAATCATGCATTTTTTAAAGAAAAAGACTTGCTTCAGATGAAATAACGCCTAAATTATATTCTTAAAAAAAAAAAAAAAAAAAAAAAACTTTACTATTTGCTAAATTAAGTTTTTTGAATTTACTACTCATGAATTCGAGAAAATTTACTAGCAATGCAAGTAATATATGATGTATGGCTTATTGATTGCGTTAGTGCCTTTTAGAGATATCTTCCGTGGGGTTTGTGAGGGAGTTCCTCACATATCCTTTTATTTCATTAAATTTATTCAATTATAATTAAATATCTATTTATTCACAATTAAATTTATTAACTTTTAATAATCCTCTTTAAATATGCCAAACTTATTTTAAATTAAGTAAATTCTTTATTGGAAATTAAAATACTTATCATTTTCTAATTTTAAGAACAATTTCAGTATTAAATCCATTGATCTCTTTTTAGCATAATCCAATATATATATAGGGATCTAATACACAATTTAATTTTATTATCCCTGAAAGTAATTATATTTTTATTTCTATTTCACTATGTTTCGCAATATATCTAATTATATTTATAGCCATAAATGTTCTGTTGGAAAACTTCCGTTATAATTTTTATTTGTTTTGTTTTATTTTATATACAGATAATCTATTTAATTGCAGCTATTAAATTAATGACCCGTTATGTAGACATCATGTCGCAAGAATTTCGTAATATTTCATGATTACTTGCACCTGTCTTTCCAACGGTATTCTTTGGCGAATGTGATTTATGCCAAAAAGGGTTGCCATAATTTCAACCGTCATTAATTTTTTAAAATTTCCCATTAAAATAACATTAACACAAAAGAAGATGTGTTGGCGCCCTTGGCTTCAAAATGTAAAGATATTATCTCTATCTGGCAGTTAACAACTTGGCTGCGGGATTTGATTCCGGGACAGTTTGATAATAATCGCCGTCTCTTGAATATGTAGTAAGTTAGCTCTCTCTCTCACTAATTATAATGGCTTCCATCAAAATTTTGAACTTATGTTATTGCCCGGAATTATATAATAATATTATTATTTGTTTTAACATTTAACTTCAATAAATGTTCTATAGTTAAAATAATTTAGTATCTGTTATTTATTTAGTCGCAATGTACTTATCTTCAATTTCTGCAAAATATTCAAAAAATATGTTTTCCACGGTGTCTTTTCACCTTTATAGGGTTATGCTTAAGGGATCATAGACTGCATTTATGAGAATTTCGGCAAAAACTCAGATTAGCTAGGCTCAAACATCAAGACCTTGGTTTGAACCTTGTACGTTTATTCTCCTTATTTTCAAAGCACGATTTCCAGTCTTTTGTGGGGCAAAATGAAATGCAGAAAGTGATATAAAGAGCACATTCCTAAGTAGAAGAAAATATTCACCTTTAAAAAAAAAAAAAAAAAAAAAAAAAAAACCTCACATTTCAGAATATCACTTCGAATTTTTTTTTTTTTTTTTTTTTTTTAGATTTCGATAAAGCTCATTGAAATAAACAGCGGAAAGTAATTTTAAATACACATGCAAGAACACTATTTTACATTAAAGAAATGATTCTCATCATTCTATAAGAAGACCATAAATTTCATTATATACTAAATCAATCATATGCGATTTTACTAATTGTAAAATTGAAAAAGTATAATAATAATAACTGTACAAACTCATGTAAAGTACACATAAAAGCGTACAATTTTATGTTAAAGAAAGGATTTACAACTCTCTTCAACATATATCCCTTTATGCTAAGTTAGCATCCTTCGATTTCTTACTTTTGTAATCGAGTATGTTCATTGTAAAGGATTGCTGAGTATAGAAAATCGTACAAGGTATTTATGCAAGCATATATTAAAGAATTCATTCACATACTTGTATAGGAAAAATGAAAATATCCTTATATGATAAATTAATAATATTCGACTTTACTGCATGTAAAATCGAGAAACCTCAAAAATAATAACTGTAGAAACTCATATAAAGTATACAAGGAAGCGTACAATTTTTTGTTAAAAAATTACTTTTCAACCCTCTTCACCGTATCACTTTATGTTAAGTTATTATCTTTCAACTTCTTACTTGTGAAAACCAGAATGTTCATTGAAAAGAATTGCAGAGTATAGAAAATCATATAAGATATTTATGCAAGCGTATATTAAAGAAAAACTTCGGAATACTATATAAGGAAACCGGAAATTTATCTATGTGATAAATTTGTCAATTTCGATTTAAATTCTTGTAACTTGGAGAAAAGTAAGTGAAATGAACTGCGAAAAGTGCTAAAAAATACATATGCAAGCGAGCAATCCTACATAAAAAATAAACCTTTATAATCATCTTAAGGAGAAACCGAATTTTTACTATATGCTTTCGATTTTAATGATTGCAATTTCGATTAGGATCCGTCAAATGAACTGCAGAAATTGATAAAAAGTATGCATGCAAACGTACAATTTTACATTGATGAAAGGATTCACAACTCCTTTCTTATCTCCAGTTGCTACCATCTTGTTGAAGACGTCAGAGCGAGTAGATCGCCGGCAATCAGTGGAAGCAGTCAAACTTCGCTGTAAACGGAGGCGTTGGAAGGAACGGCGCAGTAGGCTCTGTATCTTTGAAAATCAATGAAAAAAATGTTTTTCAGGCTTCCTCAGAAAACTCAAGAGAAAGCAAATAAATAAATAAATAAAATAAAATAAAACCAATAAAAATAAAATAAAAATAAAAATTTGTTAAAAATGAAGTAAAATGAATTATTGTTATTTTTTCTTTGTATAAATTATAAAGAAGTTTTTAAGTACACCATTCCCTATTAAAATAACTGTACTAGAAAATTAATCTACAATGTTCCATTTTTTACTTTATCTTACTCATAGGGTCGAGAAAGTATTATTTTAGGGTCAAATTTTCGAACGCGAGTTTTGTTATATTTACATGTTCTGAGGTCCCCTGAATACGAAAATCATGTTTTTAGCGAATGGTCTGTCTGTCTGTCTGTTATCAGCATATCTCAAGAACAAATAGTAGCAGAAATTTCAAACTCGGTATTCTAAATGTGTATCATATAGGGATGCTACAGTAAGCTTTTCGTTGAGATAAAGCAAATGGTTCGTGTACAGGGACACTCAAAAGTATTCAAATACATTACGTCTATGGGGGGAAATTGCAGTTAAGTAGAGTTTATCATCTATAAACTGCACGAAACCAAATGAAACGAATATATATTTTGAAATAGTCAACTGGGAAAAAAAAATTGTGTATTTAGGAGCCTCCCCCCCCCCCCTGGAGGGAAAGTCCCCCCTCGAGAGAAGTAAATTTTCATGAGGGGTATCATTCAAAAGAGTTTGCCAATACCTTTAAAACGAATGGTTGAATCATCGATCTGCGATAATTTAAAATAAAGTTATCGATTTTTTAGAATTTTTAACAGAAAAAATAATAATAATGTAATATGGATAATAAATTTAGCTTTTTTTTTAATATATTTAGTGTTATACTACTTCTCTAATATGGAAATCGTCTCCATTATCATAAAAGATACTTTTCTTAAATAATAATTTAAAAAAATTATTTAAAAAAAACAGAATTATTTTTTATTAACCGAATTAAATTATATATAAATGTAGGTGCATTAATGGAACAAGGGGGGGGGGAGTAGCCCCCCTCACACAGAACTAATTATCATATAAAACACTTCCGAAGCCTAATTTGAATTATTTAATATAGGTTTACATAACAGTACTCGTTATCTTACCTCTTAATCTTACCTGTATTTATACTATTAAATTTCAGGGTAAGAGATAGTCCTGTGAGTGACACACCAGATTATTACTATTATCTATGGGAGATCTGTTTACATTTTTTAGATTTTTAGAAAAGTGATATTTATGATTTTATCTACACAAATTTTCGAAACTATTAGTAATATTCAAATAATAATAATAATAATAATAAAACAAGTTCTTTTCATTCAGTCCGAAGAACTGGATGGTATGGCCGCTCTTTGAAACAAAGAGTCAAATCAAGTCAAATAATAAACTTGATTAAAACTTATTTATGGGCTAGATATACGTCGAATTTTAAGGAAATGGTTTCATAAATTCGCATTTTATGTGTATATCACTTTTAAAGTTCGATGAGAAATTTACAGAAATTCCTAAATTCAAAATAAATTAAATGGTATAAAGAAATCAAAATTAAAAACTGTAAAATTTTTATTTTTATACGGACATATACCAAAATTCCCAATCTAGGGTATATACCACATACATGATAAATGGGTAGATGCGTTTTATGTTGTATCTTGAAATGTCTCAAATATGTGATAGGACATGTATATATATATACATATGTATATATTTAAAACTTTCTTTAATATATTGGCGCAAGTTTTTATGAAATTTGTCAGAGCTATTTCCCTGAAAGAAAAGCTTTTGCCATATTGTGCAACGCGAGTGAAGATTATAACTACAAAATAACTTTTTTGAAGATGAAGATAGGTCAAATGAATTTGTCATCTCGAAAACCCTTAAACCTAAATTTTTATAAAAATTGCCCTAAAAAGTGTTTCTGAAATATTTTACAGGGAACGAAATGAGGATTAACGTTTAATATTAATATTTCTGAAGGTAAAAATACGTCGGCTAGATTTGTCTTTTTAATTTACTTTTAATCCTAAGTTCATGTTTAAATCTTTCGAATCATGGTTATGATCATGGTTTCGGTTATGAAAATTTATAACCGATAAATTAATATTCCTTTCCAAAAATTTGTCCTATTTCATTTTTTTAAAATGTAATTTTAAGCCGCATGTCTAAGCCGCATGTGAGGTGTAAAAATAAAAAATAAAATAAGAAGAAGAACTTTTGGAAAACAAGTTTAATTTAGCCGCATGTGAAGTGTAAAAAAAAAAAAATAAAAAAATAAATAATAATAATAATAAGTTTTGGAAAACAAGTAATAATTTAGCAATTTTGATTTTTTTTTTTTTTTTTTTTTTTTTTTGAGTGGGAAAAGTGAATTTAAAAATAATGTTAAGTACTGAGTAATTATGACACCAAACTTTTTCATAAAATAACGTGGACCGCAGCTGTCATTGAGGTTAAGTATTATCCTCTCTTAACTCTAAATTTTATTAAAACCGTGAGGGCCATTTCTGATAAAGCATATTTTCTACATATTTTATAACAAGTGGAGTTAGGATTAACAATAATCGCTAATTTATAGAAAATGAGGATAAGTAATATCGAATTGTTATCTCAAGTGACCCTTAATCTTAAGTTTTTAGCAAGTTTCTATTATATTTTGCAACGGGCTAAGTGAGGGTTAACAAATCATTTTCCTGAAGATGACACTAAATCAGATGTTTCATCTTCGGCTTAAACCCACACTTTCGTTAAAATTGTTATATCTATTTCCTTATAAACCAAATTTCTGACATATTTTCCATTCATTGGGCTAAGAGTTTCGCGTGTTTTCTTCAAATGAGATAGGTTTTTTTAAACGAAAATCTCTAAACCGGAAATTTCATCAAAATCGTTAGAAACTTTTTTTGTAAAACCCAAAACATATATCACCAAAACTGAATGTAAACTGGTGTACAAATGATAAATAGACAATAAGACTTCTTCACACACCATAAGTTTCAAGCCAGCACAACCGGTTTCGAAAGGGCGTAGCCTTCCTTCATCAGGTGCAAAAAACACGTGCTACTGCCTTGGAAGCAAAAGCAAGACTGAAAGCAGAGCAAAAACAAGAGGGGGAGGAGCAACACAAACAACCAATAGGAAGCATCATGCAGGACCAATCAGAGAGGAACACACATGCACACACAAAAACAAAAGGAGGGAGGGAAGGAGTAAACAATTTATTTTATTTTATTAATATTATACAATCAAGTAAATTTAATAAAATTAATTTATGATGAAGGAAGGCTACGTCCTTTCGAAACCGGTTGTGCTGGCTTAAAATTTATGGTGTGTGAAGAAGTCTTATTGTCTATTTAAAAGAAATATAACCAATCTCAACATTTTTTAAATTTAATATTATACTAATAAGAAAATTTAATAAAATTTATTTATTTATTATTATTATTATTATTTAATTTATTTATTTAAACTATTATTATGTTATAAACATAATGAAGGAAATTATTTAATTGAATTAAACAAATTTTTCCAGGCTGTTGTTTGTGTTGCTCCTCCCCCTCTTGTTTCTGCTCTGCTTTCAGTCTTGCTTTTGCCTCCAAGGCAGTAGCACGTGTTTTTTGCACCTGATGAAGGAAGGCTACGTCCTTTCGAAACCGGTTGTGCTGGCTTAAAACTTATGGTGTGTGAAGAAGTCTTATTGTCTATTTACCAAGACATATATATATGATTAAATAATTTATTATAAAGATAGCATGGCTCTATCTGAACTTAAATTAATGCATTATTAAAGAAATAATCATTTAAACAGATTTAATTTATATTTTAAATTATAATCTGCTTTAAGGAAATGACAAGATATTTTAATCAGGCATCACAAATAGATAATGAAAAACTTCCAAACAATTTTTAATCGCAAAAAAAATTGCCCTTAGGGGCAAAGCTACTATAATCTGTACAATAGAATTTTCGATTTTCTTTCGCCTACCTAGAGGCAGAAATATTTGCTCTCTGTCATTCAGTTTCCTAGTTTTGTGCTTGAGTCTCAGATAAAATTAGTATATCTAACGGTTCGAAAAACACTTTAAGCCGTACGTTATTGTGATAAATTTAAATTACAAAATGAAATTATATAACGACAAACCAAATCAATCCATTCAATTTTATTTTTATATGGATTAAAAAAATTTTTATCTCTAAAATGATTTGCGAATGTAAAATGCTTAGAATTTTTAAATATGTTTTTAAGCTTAGAATCTTTATGAAAGAATATATATTTATTGCTGAAAGACATTACACATTTATGTTTATGTTTATTATTATTAATGTAAATATTACTATTTTTTAATGCTTTATGAGAATTAATATATATATATATATATATATATATATATATAAAATCTTGATTTTCGGTGTTACGTCATTAATCATTTAAATAAGTTTGTAACTAAATAACCTAAACACATCTTTTCTTTTTATGCAACAGTTTCCATTCTTTCCTTTTCTTCTATGTAACCATTTAAAGGCATAATATATATTTAACAGTTAACATAGTTAAACAAAATACTATACTGTATTTATATTTCGACTGAAATTGGATGGTGTATTATATTTTGGAAAATCAGATACAACTATTCTTAAAAAAACATTAAAAAATATCATTAAACATATATGTACAAGAAGAGGATACTTCGTAACCATTTTACAACAATTATTCGGTGATAAGGATATTTATAGTTTGTTATAGAGAAGCATTTCTGAATGTCGAAAGTTTAAAAAACTTAAAATTTTTTTCGAAATTTACGACTTTTTACAAATGTCTTTTAATACTTATGAAATTTTCCATTTGAAATAAAGTGAAATACTTAACAGATTTTAGTAACTGTTCGTGGTTTTTAATATATATTTCTATGTTACAATAATACTTTAAAAGATGTCACTTAATGCAGTTATTCAAAGGTGGGAATGAAATAACATTTACACGAACGGATAATGTCCACACAGAAAAAAATTGTAACATTACATGAAACACTTTAGTTATAAAAGAATGCGTAACATAGTATAAAAAAAATGAGGTAGAACAACTGACTCGAACATTTCGAGTTAGGTTACACAAATGTGGCACAATGTTATACAACTTTTAGTATATTGTTGTAGTTATTGTGAATGTCTTTTACAATGTCTAAAATGTCTCCAAATGTCTTTTACAATTTTTAGGTAACAACGCTACCTCAAGAGTTTTTGTTGTAAAGTTACACTGACTCAACTACAAAAACATTTGGTATAATATTTTATAAATATGGCGTAATTTTACACAATTTTTTGTTGTAACGTTTCATAGTATTTTAGCTATTGAGTAATATAAAACCATACTTATGTAAAATTACTCAAAAATTTTGTTAGTTGCGTCACTCGAAAACTTTTGGTGCAACTTTACGTTTTTTTTTTTTTTTTTTTTTTTTTTTTTTAATTCAAAATATGGTTGGTCAACTTGAAGAGCAATCAAATAACCAAATCCGAACAAAATCTGACCCTAAAAATTTCCGTATAAAATAGCTGGATAATTTTATATGTATATTTATTTAATATACCCACAGACTTATGGAGTTATGGAGGGGATGTTTTTATTTATTTAATTAGTTAGTTAGTTAGTTATACAACTCCACATATGCTTAAAAGTATTTACTAATTAGGACAGTACATTCCATCATTCATGTACTAGATATTTTTGATGGATTGACTAAAACATTTTTTTTTAAATTACAGTGGGTGATCAAATTATTCAAGTTTTTTTTTTTTTTTTTTTTTTTTTTTTTGAAGTGAAAACTTCTTTAGGCGCGTTGAGCACTTTGGGGTGAACAAAAATCCTTGAACTCCCGTCATCGTCAGCTAACGCTTTCCATTTGAAGTGAAAACTTTTGGGTGAACAAAAATCATTGAATTCGCGTCATCGTCAGCAAACGCTTTCCATCCTTGTATAACACAAATAATGTATCATACAATTAACTTGCTAATGTGAAGTGTTAAAAATTATATACTGTGCTGTATTGTTTTAAAATCTGGTGCGGCTCTACACGACTTCTCTCATCTCCGGGCACTGTCTCTACTACAGTTAGACCTCACAAAACCGTGAGAAAGCCCAAAGCTGCCATTTTTCTCACGTTTTTACAATCTGGTGCGTCTCTACACGACTTCTCTTATCTCCGGACACTGTCTCTTAAAGATTGCAGCCGGAAACGTTGCAGTTAGACTTCACAGAACCATGAGAAAGACCGCAGCCTTTTTTTTCACATTTTTAAAATCTGGTGCGGCTCTACACGACTTCTCTTATCTCCGGACACTGTCTCTATTGCAGTTAGACCTCACAAAACCGTGAGAAAAGCCAAAGCCGCCATTTTTCTCACGTTTTTACAATCTGGTGCGGCTCTACACGACTTCTCTCATCTCCGGACACTGTCTCTATTGCAGTGAGCGCATTAAATAAAATTGTAATATAATTTTTGTAGTAGTAATTTATATTAATGAAGAAAAAAAACACTTCATTTAAAAGTATTTCCTACACAATAAAATATTTCCTGACGGTTCAAGAAATACACACGTAATTGTTTACGCTTTCACTTCTGTCGGCACTCCCGAAGTACAAGTGTTTTTTTTTTTTTTTTTTTAATTTTTTCGATTTTCTAAAAAAATGCTCTTTTAAACATGCAAAGAATATTTTAACATTCCCATTTTCCACTACTGATTTAATCTAATGTGCAATTAGGTGACCAACCACAAATTGAAGAAAAGTGAAATACTTTGGATCCCCCTGTATCATAAAAAGTTACAAATTATTTGTACTTTTAACATATTGTTGTTCATAATATGTACAATATCTGAATGTTTTGTAGTGCACAATTATTTAGACACACACACACACACACATACATATATATATATATATATATATATATATATATATTTTTTTTTCAGAAATTATTAAATTTTTGTCAAGTTTTTTACTTATAACAAGAACGAATTTCCACATAATCTTACAAAACTTGCAGAAAATATTAGAGAAACAATATCCTGAAACATAATATTACCACGTCCATTATTCCCTGAAATATGAACATTTATTGTAAATATTGTTATACTGCGCATGCGCAAAAAATAGAAAATTTTAACAGTTGGCAGCAAAATTATTCGAGCGCTAGTAATAATTCCTCTATAAAAAAGTACACTTAATAATGTTTTGTTAAATAAATCTATGTCGAATCTTATTCTTAGACTGTCTAAGAACATGACTCGATAAGGATTTATTTAATAAAGCAGTATTAAGTGTCCTTTTTTCATACAGGATTTATTGCTAGCGCTCGAATAATTTTGCTGCCGACTGTATTACTTGAGTTGAAAGCTAGATATATTGCATAATTTTTCCAAAAGTTACTTTAATTAGAGTTAAGTAAGTAAAATGTCGCAAAAGAACGAACTAGATTTTTGGTATTATCCAGAGTTGAAATTTCAAAACGGGTTTTCACAAGCCGCGTAACTAATTTGAGAATCCAATGTCTTCAATGACGCTGCAAAAGTTCTTTTTTGAGAAAAAGCCATTATAGGCTTGTAAATCTAAAATATTTTTATTTACAGTCGGCTGAAAAATTATTCGAGCACTAGCCAATAATTCCTATATTTAAAAAGTACACTTAAGACTGTTTTGCTAAGTAAATCCTTGTCGAATTATGTTCTTAGACTGATTAAGAACATGACTCGACAAGGATTTATTTAACAAAGCTGTATTAAGTGTACTTTTTTTGGCAAGGATTATTGCTAGTGCTCGAATAATTTTGCAGCCGACTGTAAGTAAGTAAAATGTCGCAAAAGAACGAACTAGATTTTAGGTATTATCCAGAGTTGAAATTTCAAAACGGGTTTTTCACATGCCGCGTAACTAATTTGAGAATCCAATGTCTTCAATGACGCTGCAAAAGTTCTTTTTTGAGAAAAAGCCATTATAGGCTTGTAAATCTAAAATATTTTTATTTACAGTCGGCTGAAAAATTATTCGAGCACTAGCCAATAATTCCTATGTTTAAAAAGTACACTTAAGACTGTTTTGCTAAGTAAATCCTTGTCGAATCATGTTCTTAGACTGATTAAGAACATGACTCGACAAGTATTTATTTAACAAAGCTGTATTAAGTGTACTTTTTTTGGCAAGGATTATTGCTAGTGCTCGAATAATTTTGCAGCCGACTGTACTTACTGAAATTTGTGAGCTCATAAAGGTTGTCACGAAAAAAAAAAACAAAAAAAAAAAAGTAAAAACTTTTGCGACATGGTTGAAGTAATTGATTCTTCAAAATAAATACGCAGCAAGTGAAAAATTCCTTATGAAATTTCAACTTTGGAAAACACCTAAAATCTAGCTTGTTCTTCAGCCGATAATTTGCTTAAATTTTTCTCTATTCAAATGAACTTTTGACAAAATTTTCCTAATATATTCAGCTTTCAACCTATGTAATGCAATTTTTTCTACCTTTCGTACATGCACAGTACAAAAATATTTACTATAAAAACTCTTATCTCAGCGAATATTGCATGAGTGAATTTTATATTTCAGAATAATGTTTTGTCAATATTTCTGTAAGTTTTGTAAAATTTTATGAAAATCTGTTCTTGATAAGCAAAATCCAGACAAAGAATTAAAAATTTTCGAAAAAAAAAAAAAAAAAAAAAAAAAAAAAAAAAAAAAACATATTTGCTTTAAAGATTGTGCAGTTCCCAAAACAAAACATACAAGTATTTTACAAAGTAAGTGAAATAATGCGTTAAAATTACAAGTTATTTGTAGCGTTTTATGATATAGGTGGATCCAAAGTATTTGCACTTTTCTTCATTGTGTGTTTTGTCCCCTGTATGCACTCTGGATTGTAAAAATTGTGAGTTTTTAAATGTTCTTTGCATATTTTGAAGTTCAAAACTATTTTTTCAGTATTTTCTTTAAAAAAAATCGAAAAAAAAATCTAATAATTTGATAAGCCACAGTACATGTAAACAGGAAAGAATTTTAATTTGCGATCTTCGGTATTTAAGATATTTTGTACATTCTGCCAATCTACTTAAATCTTATATTAAAAACATAGAGTAAGTAGCGGTCTCAAACAGTAAGGTAACAAGAGTTCTGACGGGTGTGCAAATTAACCGTATGAGTGAAAATCCCTCTGAAGACAAAGAAGACAATCACGGAAATCAAACAATTCCGGTAAATGGACCTGGTTGTTCAGTAACAGGAATAAATCTCAGTCAGAAGTTGGATGCGTTGTCGGAAACTTGGTCCGCAATTGAAATAAGAAGTGTGATAAGGTTTTTGCATTTAAAGGAAAATTCTCTAGCTGAAATTCATCGACAATTGGTAGAAGTGTACGGTACAAGTGTTACGTCACGAAAACAGGTGTGGTTTTGGTGCATGGAATTTGGCAAAGGCAGAACAGATGTGCGAGATGAAGAAAGAATAGGGAGAACAAGCAGGTCTACCGCATATGGAAATGTTTGCCGCGCCGAAGCTTTGATTCAAGATGATCGTCGCACTACTCTGAGTAAAATTACACAAGAACTCAATATCGCCATTGGCAGTGCACACAATATTGTGCATAAACAATTGGGTTATCGGAAGACGGGACTGCTCACAATTGGCATCATGTTGTGGCATGGCAACACCCAAGTGCATACTATGCGCGATTTGTCACAACGTTTTCAGTGGGAGGTATTGGACCGCCTTCTTTACAGTTCCGACCTCGCAACCAAGTGATTTCTATCTTTTCGGGTCTTTAAAGACGCACATGTGAGGTCACCATTTCATAACCGATACTGAGGTTCATCAAGATGTCTTGACAAAGTTGCACAACGTGGACGCTGATTTCTTGGATACTGGTTTCGATGGTTTCGTGTACCGGTGGAACAAATGCCTCGAAAAGTATGGTGATTATGTAGAGAAGTAATATGTACCTGTGCCTTCCTACATTGTTTATATTTTTTATTTCCTGAATAAACCTTTACTCTGAATTTGCTTGTTACCTTACTTTTTGAAACACCCTCGTATATAAATGACCAAATAGACGGGCTTATTACAAGCTTTTTTTTTTTGTTAATTATTCTTATATTTTGTTTAAAGTATAAAAAATAAATACATTCCATCAAATTTAGCTATAAAAAATAATTTAGTATACGTTTTCACTTACCTCTCCATTCAGATAACAAAAAATCAATGATACCAAGAAACCCTAAATTAATAGAAATTTGGCATTAATAATCTTAAATTTTAAAACCTACAAATGTTTATGTGTCATATAAAACTAATAATAAAAATGTACATTTGTGGAAAAAAAAAAAAAACTTGTAAAATTAAAATTACGTAAAATTACCAAGATGCATTCCAAATTTATTTTTTATTTTATATTTAAGAGGTTCTGTTTTTTATGAAAGAATATTTAAAAATATTCTTCAAAACTATTATTTTTATGGAATTTTAAATTATAAGATTCTAATCAATATCATATTTTATACATTTTATTGAATTAAATAGATATACACTGTGAAAATAGTTGGCATAGGTGGACTCTGCTCAGTTCCCCATCATATGTATGTTCTCATAAATTTCTTGTACAGGACATATTATATTTATGTTAAGAGAAATGAATTTGAATGAGGTTGAATACTGAGTCTACGCTTGACACAGTGACAGAACGAAATCCTCGCCACCATTCAGTTCGATAGATTTATCTTATTCTCATCTATTGTTGTTTGTTGTTGTCGAATGCCACTCGGAAATTCCGAGCCTCGGTAGTGGAACTGACCGTATTTTTTTATTTTTTATTTTTTTTAAGGCATGAGGGGTGCGTCTTCCGTTATTTAGGAGCGCCTCATAGGAAGGAAGTACGACTTTAGCTCCAGAAGCTGGTGAAAGATGGCAGCACCAGCCAAACAACAGGAACTCGAATTTTGATCCGGATCAGAGCGAGTTAAACCCTTGTTCTGGTACCCCCGGAGGTATAATTTTTGATGGGAGGACGTTGCGACCACGACGTATTTTAACGTGCACCAGTCGCCATTAGCGTACACGACGGTCTTCGGCCGGCTCGAGGACCGAACCCGCAATCTTTCGATCACGAACTCGCTGCTCTTACCGACCAGGCTACCGCGGCCTATTCTAATCTATTAATTTATTTATTGGGATCAATTTCGTAGTTTATTTTCATGCTACTATTTCTAAAGCAAATTTCCCAAAAATGCATATTTATATCAAATATCACCCCATTTCGCTATGTTGATAAAATCTTAAATTTCGAATAACTTACGAAATTTTCCTATTAGAATATTTGTAGTCAATCATGTTCATACATGTATCATAAATGTTATTTTGAAATTGTCTGATATATTTATGATCCTCAAAATGGACGTTTATGCTCGATTTTGCCTTATTCTGCCATTTTAAGTAAATCGTAAATTCCAAATAAATTACGAATTTTTTAAATTGGAAAATTCATACTCTATGGTATTCATGTCAGTATCCTAAATAATATTTCAAAAGTGGTCTGACATCTTTATGATGAAAATATCCCTCAAGATTGACGTTTGTGTAAAATTTTGCTCTATTCTGTTATGATAAGAAAATCGTAAAATTCTAATAACTAACGAAATTTTCCTATTGGAAAATTCATAGTCAATACTATTCATGCCAGTATCCTAAATAATATTTCTAAAGTAGTCTGACATCTTTACGATGAAAATATCCCTCAAAATTGACGTTTATGTGAAATTTTGTCCTATCCTGTCATGTTAAGAAATTTGTAAATATCCAATAACTAGTGAAATTTTTAAAGTAGCATGTTTATAGTAACTGATGTTCATTCCAGCATCAAACCTGATATTTTAAAACTGGTGTGACATTCTTACAGAAATTCTTTTTCATTTAATGCAAGTTTAAGTGAAATTTTGCCCTATTCTCCCATGTTAAGAAAATCGTAAATTTCAAATAACTTACGAAGTTTTTTAATTCGAATGTTGCAAATAGATAGGGTGCTTGCCAGTGTCGAAAGTAATATTTTAAAACTGGTCTGACCTCTCTGCGATCATTTATTCGTGAGATATCGTGTAAACAGATTAACAATCTAACGGATTAACAGACACCCTACAGACAAACACCATACTACTTTTGTCATTTTCGGTTTCCTCACACCTGAAAACGTGCAAAAAAGTCAAAAAACTGAGGTCGAAAATTTTCACGATAACCTAAGTTCCATACTTATAGTATGATGGGGAACTAAAAAGTAATACATATAAAAGTGTGTAACGCTATAGCTAAAACGTGATGCAATATAGGGGCCTGAAATTTTTGTTGTAACGTTACAGAAATATGCTATGCAAACGTTACTCAACTTTTAGATTAATGTTATCCTTCTTACATTAATAAATAATTACCCAAATAACCCTAAAAATTATGAAACGTTACAAAAAATAGTGTATATCATTACATTTGTATTTCTGTAACGGTGCAGCAAAAGTTTGAGGCAATTATGCTTCCTGAACTTTTTGGTGTAACATAACATAAATTATTACAGTGTACAAATAAAAATTTTTATCTATAAAAATTTTTAAATTCTAGTTAATTACAACAATTGAATGAATTTATTAAAAAATACCGGGATAAACAAATTTAAAATAACCTTTCAGGAGATTAAATATTCCAAATATAAAACACGTCTATAGTTATTAAATTATTCGAATTAGTAAATTAATTAACATTCAAATATTAAAATCTAACCAATACCTGGTATATTTTATTATAATCATTATTTATGCAAATTATATATAAACCTGATCTGAAGTTTCTGCCTCTACATTTAATTTGTATTTATATCGAGTTCCTCAAAAAAAAAACTCCTTATACCATATTTATTCAAATCGCAGGTCACGTTTTTCAACAAAACTAAATACTTATAAATTTGTATAATAACTTACACAGAAAAACTGACAGATTAACCATAAATATTCGTCGATGATAATATTACTTATATGGTGATTAAGAATGATGTGTCATTAGTTAACATATTTCAGATAGCTGAAAATGAGTTTGCAATTTGGATATGTTTGAATTGTATATTATGAATACTAATACATATTGCAAAAAATAAAAATGAAATATCCTTCATAAAATTAGTCTTAATAATAATAATAATAATTATATTGGTAATGATTTATAAATTTCCGATGAAAAGAAAATTTTGCTTATAATTAACACCACAATATTTATATGCATATCTTAGATACATGAAATTTTAGGCACTAAATTATATTACTACGTCTTCCGAACCAAAATATTACACTTATAATAATTTTTTATAAATCATTTTTTTTTAACTTTACGATTACGGTATAAAACACCAAATAATCCAAACGGAAAATAAATTTACATTTTTTTTAATACAAACCTTTTGCAATTCATACATATAAAATCTTCAAAAATCCAAACAAATAAACAGAAAGATACATTTTTTTTTTTATATCCTCACTTATTATCCTACGTTTCAATTTGTAAGTAAAAAACGTACTTCTTTTTGAAACTGAATTCGAATAAAAATAAAATAAAAATAAACATAATTTTTACCAAACGGCAACCAAGAAAATCCTATGACAATTTTTAAATAAAAAAAACGAAATAATGTAAGACCATACAAAATAAATAAAATATTTTCATAATCAATAAAATGCAATCACCTGTAGTCCATCCATGGAATAACTGAAAAATGTGTACACTTCCAGAGCTGAACATTCTCCTGATTGGGGCCTGTATAGTACTAGAAAAAAATGAAGGCCAAACAACGGAACCAAAACTAACGTTGCTCGAACTGCCTTGCTGTAAAGAGTATTAAAAAAAAAAAAAAAGAAAGAAAGAAAGAAACATCAGCTTCATTTGTTCTTTAATATTTTTAAATTTACATTTTTGTTCACCAACTTTTTATTTCTTAAAATAATCTGATGCGTAATTCACACGATTTTCTCTTACCCTGCATTATAATACTATACAGATGGATTAGCATTTCGTCGTAAGATCAATAAAATAAGTTAATAAAGATCAATCTACTTTAAAAAATAATCTAAAATTGGTTTAGGAACAGATTTATTTGACATATGATTCTGTGTGAGGAAGGGGCTTAACCCACCCACTCTTAACCCCCAGTTGAGTTATAATGCCTACATTTATTAAAATGCCAACTTGATAATCTTGATAAAATGTTTCAATTTGAAACCTAAGACAAATTTTAAAATACCAATTTTTTGTTTCCTACAGTTATTTTTATGTTATGTTGATAAGAAATATACATATAGATTAGCTGCTAAAAATGGACTTATATATTGAGGGGACCTCAAAACGTGCTATTGTAGAAAAAAAAAACTGCTGAAAATAGAACTTTAAAAAATACTTTATTTACAGTATGGGTATGAAAAATTAATTTTCCTTCCTAAGCAGTAATCGCCGACATAGTAATATGTAGCAAAGCAATAAATTATATTCAACAGAAAAGAACGTTCAGATTAATTTTGGGTAGCTCTGTATATTTTCTATAAAATATATGCACATAACATTGTATAAATAAATTTACCCTTATATGAAAAAAATCAAACGCAAAATGAAATACATTTCCAAGAATTTTAAAGTATCGCCCCAATATAACCGAATACTTTGGGTAGCCCTGTAAACGAATAATTAAATATTTCCATGCCACAATCTAAACAAAACACTCTATTATGCACATAAAAGAATATGTTCTTTCTATTTTGTCTAGGGCAGCTTACAGTTATTAAACTGTACTAACCAGGAATTTCTCCCATATGCGTTATGTATTTTAATTATCTTGTATAAATTATCTCTGCAAGAGAAATTTGTTAAAACACGTGTCATTTATATTTAGATTAAAACCACTTTATTTTTTTTTTCTAAAGTTATGCTTTATTTACAACATTTAAAATTACAACGTTAAAAATTACAACATTTAAAATTACAACGTTAACATTTTAAAATTGTATACATCCAAAGCTTTTCGCTTTGGAAATCAAAGCGTCATCAGGGATTTAATGCATGCTTTCAATCAGCAGTTTATATATATATATTACATTTGACGGTTGACAGCTCAGCACTCCTCAATTACCTATCCCTAACAGCACAAAATGTTCCAGAAACGTAACAATCATATAACATTGAAACATTATAAACATTTCCAAAATGTTTAAAGACGTTCAGATTGTTTTCCGATTAGTTTCAAAAACGTAGAAATGTCCGCGATCGTAACAAAAAATCAGATACGTAACAGAAACGTTACAATCACTTAACAGATAGGAAATCAAAAAGGGCGAATGTTTCAGAAAGGTATCAGAGAGCATACTAAAACGTGTTATGTTTTTGAAAGATTGTAAGCTTTTTGAAACATAACTGAAACATTCTGTGCTGTATGGGAAAGAACGTAACTGTCAACCGTCAGTTGTAAAAAAATGTATAAAAACTGCTGATTGGAAACATGTATTAAATCTCTGATGATGCTTTGGTTTTCAAAGCGAAAAGCTTTGCCTGTATACAATTTTAAAATGTTTTTAAATAGAGTGTAATTTAAGAAAACGTGTTTTTAATGTGGTTTCAATCTAAAATTAATTCTCTTGGATTTTTAGGCGCACCAATTTATGACAGGATGTAACGAAGTATAACTTTTTATCATATTCTGTGCATAATTCCTCAAGCTACAGTGGGCAGAAATTGTTTGTCGCACACAAACTGAAAGACAGAGAGCCAGCTTAATTAAAATTACACTTGAGAACTAGTGCAACAAATTAATGAATTAAAAACTCAGAATAAACACCCAAAATTGAAAAAAAAAATCAACAACTATTTCTTGTAGAAATGTAACCACGACCCTTCATCAAGCGAATAAAGAATGCACTAGAGTAGCCCAAAGTGACTTGCTGCATATTTTTTGTTTCAGCACGCATGCCTACATTGATCGCCTGAAACAGGTTTGTGGTTTTATTTCAACGCAAAGTACTTTTTTTGTTATGTTTGTACGATGATCTTATTTACTACAGACAAACATATATGTTTTTAAAATGGTTAAAATCATATTCAGGTCATCCCAAAACGTGTGTAAATTTATGGAATCAAAAGTTATACATTTTTACGGACCCAATACTTTCTGATATCGAATACAGGAAGAAACAAAAATATTGTTTGTCATTAATGTTCTACTTACCGAAACTGTCTTGGCTCATTTGTGTGCATATCTCTAAGCTTTGTCACCAGAACTCTGATAATGTTACAAAGGAAAAGGAAGTTTAACTGAAAAATAAGATAACAATAAATATATATGCATATGTGTAAAGGAGAATTTTAAAATAATTACTTGTTATTTCTTTTACAAATATTTACTTTTATATATCCAAATATTGAAATAATTTATTTTCTTTTAAATGCCTGAAATAAATTAAAAACAAAAACTTTGGAAATAATGTCATTAAATCATTGTATAGATTACAGGCTAGATGCACAGTTAATGTGTCTTTATCCATTAACTGTGTATCTAATATATCTGTCGCATCTTCAAAAATACTAATAATAATTACTAGTTTATTATGATTGATATATAAAAGATGGAAATCTTGTTAGGTCATTAAGTGTCAGTTATAACTATTGTTATGAAAACCTAATTTACGTATACATATACCTTCAAGTTCTCAATTCACGTAGATGAATGTAAAAAAACTAATTTTTCCTTGTAATACTATTTTTTCTTATATAAGATTTTGAACGCTTAACGCTCGGCATATTTTCCTATTTTTAACTGTAAGATACGCCTTTTGGCGTTCCTTTAAAACGTCACAGGTATAGTTTCCAACTTACTACCTTTTGGCTACCAAAAAATTGTAATAATTTGTTTTATTTTACTTCATCATTAAATAAAATAAATCTTTCTGTTAAAATTTTCCGGTAGCCGAAAGGTAGCCTATAGTTACGCGTTTTAGAAAAATAACATTTCATTTGCAGAGGAACACCTTAAGGCGTGTCTCGATTTGTTAATGTCCTCTCAGAAGGGACATACAAGCAATAAGGGTTAAAATGCGCAGTTACGTAGATTTCTTTTAGTATTCTTACATACAAAACACGTTATCATAGAATTAACCATTAAATAGATCGTGAATGTTTACTCTTTAACTTATATTTACTTGTTAATGCCACACAGGCTGACACATATAGATAATGTGAATGCATTTTTGTTATAAATGTTTCTCTAAAAATTAAAAAAAAAAAAAAAACTTACTAGCACAAATTAAAAAAAAGTGTTCTTTAAATAACAGTACCAAAAATTAAAATATTTTAAATGTTAAATTTTAGCACTGTATGAAGAAGAAAAAAAAATGTACTCGTGTTCAACTATTTAAGAAAAAGTGTATGTCAAAGGCTCGATTTTATTAATTCTGTTAGTAAAAGATATTACCTAATACAAAGAACAGAAAATAAATGTGAAAGTTTAAGTTTTATTAGAAAATACATAAAAATGTATCCCCGACAAAGCCAAAGTTACCTCTTATTAGTATATCTAACATTGCATCTCATACTTTTACAGAAATTTTTATTCATTAAAAGACGAGTATCAAAACCTTTAACTATCACTGTAAGAACTGTAAACAAACTTATATAAATCTTTTCTAAGTTAAGAAAAAAAAAGTAAATATCCCAAAATAATCACATATTAGGTCTTTCAGCATAAGAATATGTGCAAGTTGTTATGCAAGAAATACGCGCCAAGTTAAAATTTAAAAATGACATATCTGCATGTTATATATTCAGACATGCTAACATTTTAATTTATGTCGGAGCCCTGTTTGTACTCATATTCTTTTTCGCACAACTTTTATTGTAGTGAAATTTTCTGCATTATTTAATTACTATTAAATAACATGAAAAATAACTTTTAGGAAAATTCTGTGTAAAAAAAGTGGGGTGATAACAAAACTCTGGAATTAAACTCTGGATAACAAAACTGTTGGCATGTTTTATACTCTAACATAATTAAGATTCTGATTTATTCCATAACAGTGTTTGTAGCCATCTCTTTCTCACACCACTTTTCTTAAAAGGCCTCTGTTTTCTTGTTTAATCGCTATTACATATTGGAGAAAATTTCCCTACAAACTAAGTGGCATGAAAAAAAGCTGATTCTAAAAGTGCTCTGAAATAAATTAAAATGTTGGCTCGTCAGTATAAATTCAGGTCTGGAGATATTACGATTGTCACCAGAAAAATATTATTAAGTGTAGAAGAAAAATATTGTGAAAGTTTTTAGAGGAAAACAAATTATCTCTTGTTTAAAATTTTATGATTATTATTTTATTATCTTACAATGGAAACCTGAAATTACAGAAGGAAAAGAAAAAAAAAGTAGTTTGAAAGTTAACTTATAATTTGACAAATATTATGTAATATCTTATAAAAGAATGTATTTATTTACGTTATCCAAATAGTCCTAACATTAATCCAGCAGGATATTTGCTGCTAGCTAAAATTAGAATTATAGTACTATATTACTTTTTTCAAAGAGAAGTTATTCCAGAACTGTAGCTATTTCTTTTAAATCCATCCACATTGTTGTCCATTGTTGTATATTTTTATGTATTATAGCACATACAGACTTGAAGAAATACTCGTAATTTGCATTAAAAAGAAAAAAAAGTATGAATTCTAGAGTGTTGTGTTGGAAGGGAGGAATATAATAAACATTCGTACTTTATTAATTGCCATTTAATAAGGAAAATCTAAAAGTGATATTATTCTAAATGTTTTGTAACTGTTACAATAAATCACATTAGATTGTTTTTGATAGTAACTTTAAAAATCCATATCTCTTTTACAATCATATGATGTTTCAATCGAAAAACTATCGGATTGAACATATTAGAAGAAGAAAATCCTAACTTAATTTTGTTTATCTATTTTATACATTACAATTATTTTTTCGCTAAAAAATGTATAAGCTCTCTTTATAATTTTACATGTGCAAAAAGTGGTCTATAAATCAAATATTGGAAACAGGTGTATCTGAAATAATGCAATATTTTATATAACACTGTATAAAAGCGGTTAATATTGCATTTTTTATTGACTCATAAAATAAATAAAAATAATCAATATTAAAATCTTTCATCTATCATTATTTTACACCAAAATTTTAAAAAGTGTAAAAAACTCTGTAAAAAAACACTGTAAACTCTGTAAAAAAAAAAAAAAAAAAAACGCATTTTGTTTAATTTTCTATTTAAGGTAAACGCACCAGTAGTGGACACTTTAAGGACATTTTTTGGCTATTTTTTGTGTAATTTCCTAAATTTTAGAGTTTCAAAAAATAATTAATATTTACACATTTACTAACTCTTTCTTAACACGACTGCATTATGAAAATTGCTAATTGTAGCATTTATATATGTAAAAAATCAAAAATTCGGGGAGCTTAAAATGAGCCAGTAGTGGAAACAATAAAAACCCAGTAGTGGACCTTTTTCTGCTCCAGTAGTGGACCCCTTTGAATCGTTGCTTTAAATTAAGGTGACCAAATGTTTCTATGTCTTGGGGCAGACCCGTTTTAGCAGTTTGTCCTCACATACATGAATCCCCGTTGAGGTCAACATTTAGGGCTGAAATTTGAGTGAATTTTACGTCGCACTAGTGCTACACATTTGGTTATTGGAGAGAGTCTGGGAATCACTAATAAGGCTAGTCAGGTGACATCCCATCATTATTTTCTCCTCCTGGCCGCAATGTCCTCCATGTTTCCATCAAAGTTAAACATTTGAGGTTATCAAACGGCTCCGGAGGACTCTCCTTAGGGGTCAGTTTCAGACCGTCATTAACTACCCTTAGTGTAACACTAGTGCGACATAAAATTCACTCATGCTTAGCTTTTTAAATAATGACCGTAGTTACGCTCTTTCAATATCGTTGTTTCAATGGGAATCCAAATTAACCAACTAGTCCACTATTGACCCCTCCCACACACACACAAAAAAAAAAAAGTACAGTCATAACAGTAATAAAAAAAATTAAATGTCCCAAGATTATCTCATGTTGCAAGCGAATTTCCATTTTGTTAATTTTCTAAATTTGGGAAAGCCTGGGATCCCACCTTCTCGGCAGAAGATCAAAATTGTCATAGCATGTCTTCTTACCCTCCTGGGAGTGAGTCCGAGACCGGCACCAAATGCTAAATGCGTAGCTTTAGGGTGACGTTTAAAAACACCGAATTCAACTCTAAAATTGCGATATTACAGAATTGTGTCCACTACTGGATCTGACCTTAAAAGTCACATGAGCCAGTTGTGGACAGGGCTGTCCACTATTGGTCATGATGACATTTTTTGGTACCAGTAGTAGACACCCATAAAAATATTATGTGTTAATACAAGATTTAAAAAACAGAAAAATAAAATAATTCAGCATAATTTTTTTAGTCATATGAAAGCAAAAGGTGGAAGAAATCAATAAATAATTATAAGATAAAAAAAAAAAAAATATATAAACCATGTTTTTAAATTTTCTGTTGAATCATATAAACGCTACTGAAGGCAGCCGGAACCCCAGCAATTGGATAAAAGTATTAAAAAAATTCCTTCCTATTGTCTTTTGAGCTATTATAAAAGTTTCAAATGGCTATCTAGCCGGGAAGTTAGTTAAAAGTTGATTGCAAGCTTTGTACTGGAAACGCTGCCGAAGGCAGCAGGGTCCCGAAGCAATTGGATAAAAATATTTTTAAAAAGCATTTTCACAGTATTCTGAACTATTCCGAAAGTTTCAAATGTCTAGCTACTCGGGAAGTTAGTTAAATAAATTTTCTGTTGAATCATATGAACGCTGCCGAAGGCAGTAGGGACCTGAAACAATTGACTAAAAGTATTAAAAAAATGTATTGCCACCGTATTCTGAGCTATCCTGAAAGTTTCAAATATCTAGCTAGTCGGGAAGTTAGTGAAAAATCGATTGCAAGCTTTGTACTGGTAACGCTGCCGAAGAAAGCAGGAAAACGAAACAGTTGGTTAAAAATATTTAAAAAATGCATTTTTACCGTGTTCTGAACTGTTCTGAAAGTTTCAAATGTCTAGCTAGTCGGGAAGTTAGTTAAATAAATTTTCTGTCGAATAATATAATCGCTGCCGAAGGCAGTGGGACCTGCAATAGTTGACTAAATTTATTAGAAAAATGTATTGTCACCGTGTTATGAGCTGTCCTGAAAGTTTCAAATGTCCAGATAGTCGGAAAGTTATTGAAAAATCGATTACAAGCTTAGTACTGATAACGCTGCCGAAGGCAGCAGGAACCCGAAACAGTTGTCTAAAGGTATTTTAAAAATGCATTTTCACCGTGTTCTGAACTATTCTGAAAGTTTCAAAGGTCTAGTTAGTCGGGAAGTTAGTTAAATAAATGTTCTGTCGAATTATATAAACGCTGCCGAAGGCAGCGGGACTTGAAATAGTTGACAAAAATTATTAGAAAAATGTATTGTGAACGTGTTGTGAGCTGTCCTGAAAGTTTCAAATGTCTAGCTAGTCGGAAAGTTAGTGAAAAATCATTGCAAGCTTTGTACTGATAACCCTGCCGAAGGCAGCAGGAACCCTAAACAGTTGCCTAAAGGTATTAAGAAAATGCATTTTCACCGTGTTCTGAACTATTCTGAAAGTTTCAAATGTCTATCTAGTCGGGAAGTTAGTTAAATAAATTTTCTGTCGAATCATATAAGCGCTGCCGAAGGCAGCGGGACTTGAAATAGTTGATTAAATTATTAGAAAAATGTATTGTCACCGTGTTGTGAGCTGTCCTGAAAATTTCAAATATCTAGCTAGTCGAGAAGTTGGTTAAAAATCGATTGCAAGATTTGTCCCTGACAAACAAACCCACAAACAAACAAGAATCGAAGTTAATAAAAACATGGTAAAATAATTATAAGATAAAAAAAAATATATATATACCATGTTTTTAAATAGCTTAAACTTCTCTTTAAAACGCATTAAAAAGCTCCAATAGGCAGGTAATGGATTTGGCGCCAAATATGACAACTTTTTGCCCTTGCCGACTTTTCTGGCGACTTTTGGCGAGAAAATTCTTATTATCGATATTCCAAAGATGGACGTTCTAATGTGATTGGTTAAAGAGTTACCGGGAATTTGAATTTAAAAAAAAAGTTGGTTTTAAAAATAAAATATTAATCCTTTCTGAACAACATATATTTGCATCATGAACTACATTAGCACTTTATCATTGTGTAGAAAATCTTTAAAATGATAACGACGTCAATTTTTGCCAAATGCATAATTTAACTTTTAACAATTTTTTAACGCTCACGTTTAATTAAAATTTTAGGTCAAAAGAAAATGAACTCGTAATTTTTTTTTTTTTTGGCAACAATTAAATTATAGTTAATATTTTAATGACTATTTTTATTGCTATTAGGAGCTTATCATTTTCACATTTTAATTAATTTAAAGAAAACTATTCGAAAATTCGAAAATCTGACTTCGAAGTATTGTGTTGTCACCGGGTTCTGAGCTACTGTGAAAGTTTCAAATGTCTATCTAGTCGGGAAGTTAGTTAAAAATCGATTGCAAGATTTGTCCCTGACAAACACACAAGAATCGAAGTTAATAAAAACATGGTAATAAGCAGAGACAGAGCAAATAAAATATCATTTCCTTATTGAAAGTGATAAGAAGAAAACGGGAAAATCACAAAAAGTGCAATTTGTTTTTAGTTAAACTAATATTATTTTAAAACTAATGGCCGGAATTAGTTTTAATTAAAGGGTTTAACATTAGAGGACTATAACTACCTTCCTCAACATTACTCGAATCTTTAGAATTTTTAGATAGCTTTTTTTTCCGAGTTTAAAAATAAAAGTGTCCACTACTGATACAGGGTCCGCTACTGGTGCGTTTACCTTAATTTATGTATATTATAATTTATAACTGTCAACTATTTGCTTTAAAAGATAGACAGACACTGCCTAGTATTAAATAACACTTCTTACAAAATAATAATAATAATAATGATATGCAAATAAATAAACAAATAAATAAATAAGTAAAATTAAAATCAACAGATATAAATAGTATTTAATTCCACTGTATCTAACCAAATTGTGCATTTTTATTTCATAAGAAGTGCATTTGTGTATTCAAAAATCATCGAGCTTGATAATATATCACCACATATTTATTTCATTTTACTTACAATGAGACTAAGTAGATTTGGACTATTGGTAATCCATTCATAAGGATTAACTGGTACTGCCCAGCATCTGAAAAACATACATAAAAACACGATTAAAACTGGTGTTTAAAAAGTGTAATGCAAACTAAATCTAATACACATTTAAAAAGATATATAATACAAAAAGTAGTACATAAATATTAAGCATAATACTATATAATTTATTATAATTAACTTCATCAGAATAGTTTGCATTTTTTTATACCTCGTAATTTACAGACAATAAATATTATAAAAATGCCAATTTTGCTGTAATTTTTGGTTTGGTTATTATTTATATTCCAATTTATATATAAGTTCGTTTATTATTTGTCAATGTTCAAAATGTCTGTATTTTAAAATATGAGATAATAACTGGATGAAAGATTAAACATTTTCTATTTGATATATTGGAAAACCTTCCTCAATGTTGGGTTTATAACCAATCTTTATTTTAGCATAAACAATTCGAAATTAATTTACTATTTAATGTTCATGTAAACATTTTTTTTCAAAGCATATTTTAGTATTATAGGGATAAAAAAAAGAACCTTAGTAAGCAGCTTTGACGTGATTACATTACAAGGAAAAAAGTACCATAACATATAATAATTGTTAAACTCGACAAAATGAAATGACCCTATAATAAAAAAAATATTTTATTTGATACTATGAAACTTTAAAAATAGCTTTACTATTTTTACCATTTAATAAGCTATGAAAAAAGGCTTAAAAAACATCTTAAAAGTTTTACCTTTTCATTTGCTAAACATAACATACAAAAAAAAAAAAAACTTTATTTTGTAATTAAGCAGCTGTTTACGAGCTTTGTTACAAGCTTTTAAAACTGGTCGCAAAAAATATTTTAGAAAAAATCTTTAAAATTCTACATTCTTAAGATAAAATAAAACTTTAAAAATTCTTAAAACTTTTTATGAGTTTATTTCATTAAAGAAAATTTTTTACATTAATTACTTTTACGTTAAAAATGAACATATGTATAAGATGCAATGTATTTTTTAATTATTTAGAATTTTATTAAATGAGGACATACTTAGGACATATGAGGAAGCAAATGATTAAGTAATAATAAAAAAAAAAAAAATTCAACATAAAAAATATCAAAATAGTTCACTGTGGTTTTGGTATAAATAAAGTCATTGTAGATAAATATTCAGATGGATCTGGGTCCCTATAAACACACAGAGAAAATTCATGAATTGTGATGGGGGAACTTACTAAAGGTCGTGCCATACGAAGAAATTTTATAACATAAAAAAAAAAATAATAATAATAATAACAATTTGATAATTAATGCGAAAGTCTAAGGCGTACATAAATTTCAAAGTATTGCTATAATGTAGGTAAAACTGTGGGTCTTAAATATGATGCATTAGAGATGCAAAAATGTACACTGGTTTTGGACATTAGTGTGGGCATAGCTTTCAAGACTTGATAGGATTTTTTATAGTAAGCCCCTTCATTTTCATTCGCCTAATCATCAAACTTCAATCATTTCAAACTTCATTCGCGTATCATTCCCAACAGGAAATATTTAGGCGTAATTAATCTCGACTAAGAAAGAAAGTAAGGCGTACTTGAATGAAAGTAAGGTATGACAATTAACGATCGAGAGAATGGAAACTAGTAATCTTCCATCAATTTTAACCATGCCAATAAATCTGTACTGAAATGTATAAAGGATTTAAGTCCAAAAATGTTGATTTTGAGTTAAGTACATAGTCAGACTCAGAAAAAAATTCTCAATCGATTTGTATAAAGGATTTAAGTCTATGTCATTTAGTCTTTAAGAAAACCCATTGGTGAAAAAAAGGTTCAAGTCAGAAATTTACCATTCATGTATGGTATAAAATATTTAATTCAATTTTTCCCCGTTATTAAATGAAGGTTGACAATCACTGAATGGTATAAAGGGTATAAGCAATGAAATCCTTTTTTCCTAATCGATTCTTCTGATTTGTTTTTAATTAGTTTAACTTTATTTTTCGTCTCCTGAAAAATCAAGAATATGGACTTAAATCCTTTATACTTATCAGTACAGAAATATTACAAGAAAAATAAATAAATAAATAAATATTTTCCCTAAAATTATTCATTTATTTAAATTATAAAGATAATAATCTCATTAAACTGATTGAAACATTATCAATTGAACTGAGTCCACGAGCTTAAATATTGTCCCTTTATAAATCTTATTTTATTTTTTATTTAATTTTGCAAGCGCACTTTTTATTTCCTAATACAAAATTATTCAAAAAAACTTTTTCGATACTGTCCATTTGGAAACTGATTGTTATTAATTTTCTTTTCATTTCTTCTTCTTCGAAAAAAAAAAAAAAAAAAAAGAAAGAAAGAAAGAATAAAGAAAAAAGATTTTTATGAAATTTTGGCAAAAGCAGAATTTAGTTTAGTACTGAGAACTACATTTTTTTTTTTTTTTTTTAATTAGAACATTGTTTTAAAATTATTCAGTTATATTTTCGATAAATTTTTGATTTCGATAAATGCCCAACTATCGTAAATCTGGTGTCATAAAAATCCATAGATTGAGACTAATAGTCCTCAATCCTAAAAAAAAAAAAAAAAAAAAAAAAGACTAGAACAATTATCAGCACATGATGCACTGAGGGCAATGATTATTTAAATTTGATTAATGCACTGATGACGGTACGCTAAATGTTATAGAAACAGATGTTTGCTATTTTAATACTTCCTTTGACGTTCAAGACGTTGGTGATATTTCCTGTGTTAATTTATTTAGTGCCAAGTCTTCTTATGATGAAATACTACAAACGTTCAGTGATTGGCTCATTCACTAATGAACACTGCAATTTCCAGTAGTGTAGCCCTAAAATTTCTGATATTCCCAAAGAAACAATGAAAAAAAAGCTATAATTTTCATAGTGAATAAGTTTATATTTGGAAATTTAGACAAATTTTCATGGCTGCTACAATAAATATACGTATAAACTTATTGAAAAATTTAACGACCGGAAAGAATAGTCTTAATATTTCACTTCTAATTTATTAATATTAAAAATTTAATGTCCTTCAGGTAACACATTAGATTATATAATAAGTAGAGTTTTAATATTAACATATAGTGGACAAACTGGATACTGCAGTAGTTTTTGAGGTAGAAAACAGTGTTTACCAAAGGTAAATCATTACATTGGATAGTTTTTTTTATTATTATTCATTTAAAATTTAATTCTTATTAGAACAAAAAAAAAAAAAAAGAAAAAGAAAGAAAAAGAAAGAAAGAAAAAAAAAAAAAAAAAACACATTTACTCACTCTTCATCTGCAAAACACCACCTTAAAAAAGCAAATGTTCCAACTGGAAATACTGGGAACACTGAAATAGAGAACAAGTTTTCAAATCGTAATTAAAAATATCTAATTAAAATCATGTAACTTCGTATTTATATTTTTCTGTTAGGGAATTGTTTAAATCCTTTCAGACTTCGTGATTACAATTTGAATCGTGACATTTTTTTTTTTTTTTTTTTTTTTGCATGTAAAACTTTCACTGAATCCGAATAAACACTATAATATAATCTATGTACATTTTTCTACCAAAAGAAAAAATATTATACGAAGCTTTACTCTATTTTTATAAAGATATCAAAATCAAATTCATTTTAGGGACTATTTAAATTATCTGTTTCAAATATTTTTTATTTAATTTTTTTAATATTTATAATTTATATTCTAATTAATTTTGCTAAATTTTTCTTTCAAAATTTTGATACTTTTATTTATTGAAATGTTATGATTTTAAATGACATCAGTGATGGTTACATTAAATATAAGTTAAAAATAAATAAATAAATAAATAAACATGAAAATCTGACATTGACAGATTTTAATTTAGTGCCAGAGGTCTACTGCTAAACTTGTTAATATCGACAAATTCTTCTTTAGTTAATTCGTGACGATCTAAATTCCATGATAAAGTTTTCATTAAATCAAACCAATGTGTTTCAGCTGCAGATATTGTAACAAATAGCGTTGGAAGTCCAAACTGTCTTATAGCCGCAAAACAACGTTTTTTCTCTTTTTCCCAATGAGGGGGAGGTGTGCCTTGGGGGGGACTCATGTCAAAGTTGGGCCTGGGGGGGGACTCATGTCAAAGTTGGGCCTTGGGGGGACTCATGTCAAAGTTGTACTTTGGGGGGGACTCATGTCAAAGTTGGGCCTGGGGGGAGACTCATGTCAAAGTTGTGCCTTGGTGGGACTTCATTCAATAAATCCCCATTCAATAAACCGACTGAAATAGGCCCTTAGCACTATTAAGAGCGTATTATAAAAATTCGACAACGCTGTACCGACTGAAATAGGGGTACCTTGGGGGGGACTCATGTCAAAGTTGGGCCTGGGAGGGACTCATGTCAAAGTTGGGCCTTGGGGGGACTTCATTCAATAAATCCCCATTCAATAAACCGACTGAAATAGGCCCTTAGCACTATTAAGAGTTTATTATAAAAATTCGACAACTGTACCGACTGAAATAGGCCTCTAGCACTAATAAGTACAAATAAAGTCTTAGTTACTTTATCAACTATATTAATTTGTACTCTTCTATTTTCAAAATTGATTTATATTGTTTTACTTTTGTAATATATTTATGACTAAGTATGAGATTGATTGTTTTATGGAGTAAAAGATTTGGGCGTAAAAGAGCTATTGAAGATGATATAAAAAAAATATATATAAGGGGAATATTACTTTCCTCAATTAGTAATAAAAAATTAAGCTATTTTAAATGCACAGTGTTGCAATATGCTTGAAAATAATGTATAAAGAAATTATAACATTTTCAAAACTGAAATTATTTTCCATATATTTATTCACGCTCAGAAATGATATACTCAAATTTGACGATTCAGACATCCTCGGGCTTAATTTCGTTGTTTTTGATAACCATTTCGTCAAGCGATCACGTTATTTTTGAGGAAACGTGAACTCTCAAATATTTGACGAAATTGTTTACTCACAATAGCATGTGCTAGCTTTCATTACCGCCATTTTTTTTTTTTTTTTTTTTGCTGTGTTGTTTGGACTTTACGTTACAAAGACTTTTTTTTTTCAGCCTGGTGGTTCGGCCGGTAGGCCATTTCCTTCTGGATTCCCACATCCCGAGTTCGAATCGTGTGTGCGCTTGTTTCTGTGGATTTCTGTAAAAATGTGGATCAATTGAAACAAAAATCATTGTAACTATAGGTCTCAAAGCTGTCAAATAAATGTCCAAATGATTTTTAATTATTTGCTTTGTTTTATTTACATTTTCATTAAATATAATTAGGATTTAATGCCTAAAGCAACGTACTTGCAAGTGATTTTATAATTCTATAATTTGTATTTTATTCTGTATTACGAAACTAGGATGAAAAAATGTATGTTTACTTTTGACGAAATTCGTATGTTCAAACAAAGTAATTTTCTCAATTTGACAAAATAATAAGGAGATTTTTTTTTTTTTTTTTTTTTTTTTTGACGAAATTCGTATTCTGAAAAAGGTAACGAAACAAATTTCGTCAGTTTGACGAAATGTTCGCTCGGAGCATATCCTTAGAAATACTTTCGTCAAAAATGAAAAAAAATTCCTGAAATTTGAGTATCCACTGAGTGTGTTCTGTTTACTGTTTATTAAATATTGATTTTTTAAAATAAAAATATTACTTTAAGAAGAAAGTTCTAAAAGGTTTTCAATATACTACTATAGTTAAAAAAATTCCTTTTTTTTTTTTAATTTTGACAATAAAAATACAAATATCTTACGTTTGAAATAATTGAATAATATTAGGTTGCAGCTAAAAATTGTTTATGAAAAGTATTTATAATTAACATACATTTTACATAAAGATAATTAAACAGACCATTGTTGCTGTTTTTTTAAATACCAATTTAGCTCTCTAACATATTCTGTGTAAAATAACAATAGACAAATGATATACATAACGATTTCTTTTCTAGCACTTTACACCTTGTTATGTATCCCATAAAGGAAAAATTAACAATACGTAAAAAAATGCTATGATTGCTACGCAGACAGAATCTCTGTGTTTTTCTTTAATGTTAAAATTAAACAATTTATTAATAATTAATATGAAAACGGATTATGTTTTTATAAAAATTATTTTTCATGGCACAATCAGAATGTAAAATGACATATAACAAAAGAAGAAAAATTTTATAGGATTGTGTTTAACTGAGAAAATTAGTAAAAGTGACATAATTAAGACAATGGTCATGGCAAAAATAATTATACACTGAGTTGTAAATGCCTTTTCCTATTACCAATTGTGCTTCAAATTTAAAATCCATTTTTTTTTCTTTATATATTTTATATAAGACAATATTTTACACATATATATAAAAATAAAATAGGTCGATTTCTAAAGAAATCAACCTAAAAAGGACTCCTGAAAAGTAAATACAATTCTCATTTTCAAAATTATTATATATATGTATGCATTCATATTATAGTAAACCAGTAAATAAAGCAATGTACTTCGATAAAATTGTAAAACTCAGCATAATTAAAAAAATTATATACATTGAAATAAATAAATAAATAAAAAATCTGCTCTTGCGTTCTTTACTATATGATTACTTTGCCATCGACAGTAAACAATTTTAAGATTTCGAAAAAACACACACACATATATATATATATATTAATATAAAATCTTAAAAAATAGGACACCTTATAGAACTATATGTTGAAAAAAAAAAATCCTGATATCTAATATTAGCAGTACGAGTAAAAAACGTGATTTTGCCTATAAAACTGAAGCAACCCTTCTAATATGTCAGTCCTGAGGGCGAAGAAACCGTTTACGTTTGGAGTTAGAAATTAAATTTTGCTCCCGCAAGCAATCAAATATTGCATAATTATATATCAGGAGAGTTATAATCGAACTTTTTGGATTAAGTTTATATCACGTCATCTTGTTAATCTAAAACCGTATACAATTCAATGTATATATATATACGTATATATATATATATATATGTATGTATATATAGAGAGAGAGATGTCTTTATAATTATTTTTATAATTTAATTAATTAGAATTTACCTATTAAATACTAAATTTTAAATATTAATTCCTTTATTTACAATAAACTAATTATATCCTATACTTCTTCTTAAAACTTTAAATTACCTCACAATTTGTCTCATAATATACAGTATCTGGATGACAAAATACACTCGGTATTATTGTAAAAATCAATCGTAGTGTAAATGCAGAAATTTGTTTTCGGAAATATGATTCTTTTTGTTTCGGCTTGGCCAACACAGTTTACGACTGAAAGTTAATTATTATGGAGAAAAGGAAAATTCAAACTGAATTATCATCTCAAACTCCTAACTGTACTTTAATGTTTATTGAAATAGTACAAGCAGATTTACATTAAAGAAGGTTTCTGCTAAATTTTCTTTCAGTCAAAGCTCAGGTTACAAGTCGCTGCTAATTTTTGTGAAAAAAATAATAAGTCAGATCTGTTTTTCAATTCAGAAACCTCTAATCTTATTTTTCTTTTCAAAATATTTCCAGCAATTTCTAAAATTACCCAGTTTCTGCAGTATTTTTTGTTGATGAAGTTCAAGTTAACAGTGAACGGTTATTAGCCTGCAGAAGAGTGTATTTCCGATAGAAATGTTATCTCTAAAAAACACTAACTCTATTTTTTTTATTAAAATCGCTAGAATACTTTAACAGAAAATGAAGTTTCAGCTACTTTTTTTCATGGCAAATTGAGCGGTAGCCCGGTCACTAGAAAACCGAACTCGTAATTGGAAAACTGCAGATTTGACACGTGAGCCGGCCAAAGACTGTCGTGTACACTAATGGTGGCTGGTGCACGTAAAATCTGTGGCGGACGCAATGACCTCTATGTTCCCATCCGATTTATATCTCCGGGGGTCACGAAAATGTGGGAGCCATCCCCTCCGTGGAGAATCAAAATTGTTATGGAGTTTTTTCGGACCATCCTTAGGGGTGCATCCCACACAGTCGCCAATTACCTATTGCCCAGCACTAGGGCAACATTAAAACTCAACCAACTAACCAACCAAGGTAAAAAGCAAGCTACCTGTAAGCTTTAATTGTAGCGAAATGATTGTTCAGAAAAATTAAATTGTGGTCAGATGGATTTGTCTTCTAAGAAATAACCATGGAATTTTATTAAAATCGTTTGAGCTATTTTTCTGACAACTAAGTATCTACCACATTTGCAACAAGTGGAGTAATCGAAGACAGTGAACGCTAAGTTCCTTAACGATGAATTAAAATCAAATGGATTTGTCATCACAAAAATCCTGACGCTAAGATTTATGAAAATCGTTGGATCCATTTCTGGGAAAATTCAGTTTCTGTCCTATTTAGCAACGAGCGGAGTGACAGTTAATAATCAACATGAGGATAAGTCAGATAGATTTGTCTGTCATATATTTGAACTATAAGTTTTTATTTAAATAGATCGATTCATTTTCGTGTAAGCAAAATGTCAACCATATTTTTCAACCAGCTGAGTAAAGTTAATAATGAACGCTATTTTTCTTTAGGATTAAGAGGTTAGATGGGTTTATCGTCGCAAAAAAAAAAAAAAAAAAAAAAAAAAAAAAATTCATAAATCTCTATTAAAATCGTTTAAGCCATACTCGAGAAAATGAAGTTTTTGTCATATTTCTCAACAAATAATGTGTTGAAAATGAACGCTAATTTTCCTGACTATGAGAATAAGTCAGATGATACTGTTTTTTTTTCAAGAAATCCGTAACCCTAAGGTTTTGCCTAGATTGTTTGATTTATTTCTAAGAAAACCATGTTTTTACCATACATTGGAGGGGAGGAAGAGAAGGTTATCAGTGAACGTTATTTTTTTTTTTCGGATGGGGATATTTTCTACGGGTTTGTCTATCAAGAAACCCACAACCCTATGTTATTATTAAAATAGTAATATGCATTGCTGAGTAAACTCAATTTCTGCCATATTTGGCCACCGGTGAATAAGTAGTTCACAAGGAACGCAAATTTTCTAAAATATGGGGAATTGTCCAATTGCTTTTTCCCTTCAAAAATCACTTAATCCGAAACTTTAAATAAAATAACTTCATCCATAGCCAAGTAAATCCCATTTCTCCCATGTTTTGCGATTGCAGGAGAACGATTCAACAGAGAACTTGAATTTTCCTCAAGATAAGAATAAGCGCAATCAATGCTGTACCCAAAAAGTTCTTTACCCCAATTTTTTATCAAATTCGTAATATCCATTTCCAAGTAAAACCCAATTTCTGCCATATTTTGCAATTGGAAGATGAAAGGTTGACAGCAAACGCTAATTTTTCTAAAGAAGAGAATAAGTTAATTAAAATTTTTATATGTGCTTCGGAATAAATTAAATTTCTGCCTAATTTTGCAAACGATGGAAAAAATCTTAAAATCGGATACGAATTTATTGTAGATGAGTATATGTTCAATAAATTTTTCACCCCCAAAATTAATTAACCCCAAACGTTCTACAAAATCTTTACAGCATTACTGAATAAATTCAAATTCGGCCATATTTTTCAACCAGCGGATACAGAGTTAACTGCAAATACGAATTTTCCTGAAGATAGGAATAATTCAATCAATTTTGTACTAAAAAATCTCATAACCTTAAATTTTCATCAAACTGTTAGATCAATTTCAAAGTAAACGTAATTTCTTCCGTATTTTGCAAACGATGCATAAAAGATTAACAGTGAATGAATATGTTCCTGAAGATTATGATAAGCTTGATCGATTTTTAACGACAAAAAAATTATGTGTATTTCGGTGTAAACCTGATTTCTGCCATATTTTGCAAACGGCGGATAAAAGCCTAACAGAGATTGGGAATTTTCCTAATGACGATAAATCCTTTTGATTTTTTAGCCCTAAACCCTTAACTTCAAACATTTACAACGGAGTAGTCTGAAAATATCTTCACAGCACTGAATAATGGTGAGTGACATTGCACCACAACTTTCTGAACATTAAGTGCTGAAACCTAAAAAGAATGTCAAGATTAAAATAATTTCAGCATAGCAACACCCTCTTCTATTTATGCGAACAGAAAATTGATTTATCGTAGTTATTAGTGACAGCCAACATACTTATCAAGGTTGGGGCACTTAAACACTATACAAACTGACTAATACAATCTCCCCGTAAATGGTCGAAATTGCAGCACACCAGCGCCACATTTCGACTGATATGCACTTATATGAAAACGACATATATTTTATAATAACCGTCTTACATATTAAGTTTGGTGCATATAAAACTTCTTCAGAACTTCTATAGAACTTCAGATAAAGCATCACCGTAAATGGCTAAATTTGCATCATGGAAGCATCATGTACCAAAGGGGACATATAACGAAATTGAATCTGCACAATTTTTTGCACTGTTTTATACTTAAAATTTAATGCAGTTATATTTTATACACATTAAGGTGAAACATTTCCGGTGAGGGAGAAAATTGCAACATTGTAGCGTCACCTGTTAAGCCATACTTAGAAAAATATGATAGACATAAATTCATGTCAAAATTCAACATAAAATAAACTTTGAGGAATTTCTATGTATTAAGTTTTGATCTACCACTGTTACAAAATTTTTGTCTAACACATAAAAAACATTGAAAATATCAAAACGCGTTTACGCCTCGTCAAAAACATGAAGTCAGAAATTGAAACCGTTTTTTGTAACCGTTTCAGAAAACCGTTTTTTTCTTATGAATGTAAAACAACGTAAAATGTTAATAAAATAGAATGGTTTAAAGGAATTGATAAAAATATTATGAGTTTATTAGAGCTAGTTTATGAAACTTAATGAAACACAGGTTTTAAATTACTAAATCTACAAGTAGCATTTGTACTATTGAAAAAAAAATAGATTGAACATTCATAAAGTAATTATGAATGAAATTTTGTAGCAATTTATTTGCATTTACAAGTTTTTACAGTTTTTATAGTTTTAGCATTTACTAGGTAACGTACCTGGTGAAACCAATCTTCAAGTAACATTTTAGCTCATGCAAAACATCAATCCCTTTTTAACAGTAATTACTGAAATATGGTAGGTAGAAAACATTCTTTAGAAATACATTCGTCAATTCATGTATATACTATTATGAATGCAATGTAATCGTCCTCATTATTCATATATTTAAAAAAAAATGCACGTATGTGTGTGTGCATTTGATAAATTATCTCTTAAAGTATTTATTCTGCAGTATATTCACTTATTAAATCGCTTATTTCTAAAAAAATATAAAATAGATTTGAAATATTTGCTGCTAAAATGTTACATGTTCTATTCCACAATAGTATTTTCTCTATAAAATTTTTTATAATTTTTGTATAGTAATAATTTTTTTTATTTTTATGCAATTGAGTACATAATTTTTACAATATTTGTAAAAATTGCAACAAATATTTAAAAATTTTACAAAACATTTAGTTTAATTACCCCATCCGATGAAATAAAACATTTTGAGAGATTTTTGTTCGGCAAATAATGATGCAACATCTGACCAAGATATATAGATGCTATCTGATAAAATTTATTAAATAACGCCAATATTTGATTAAAAATGAATATTTTCTTGTTATATTAAAGTTTTGTGCTTTTGACTATTTCATATGCACTAAAACATATTTTATTAAACAAAATTATGTTACATAAAAAGTATAAAATTATCTTGGTAATTCTGGCAATAAAAATTCATAATGCAATAAGAATAAATAACCTTTGTGGTGTTTTTGCCATATTTGTTGTGAAAAAACTATCCTCTAGTATTTATATTACAAAATATATAATTAAGCTTTTTCAAATTAAAAAAGAAAAAATTCTTAAAAATCATGTTTAGTTAGATTTTTTTTTAGAAAAAGTTTAATATTTGAATTTTATATGTAACATACATATGATACAATATAGTAATATAATAAATTAGTATAAATAAATAAATGATATAATAATAATAAAAAAGTAAATATATAAATATAATGAAATATAATAAAAATAAAAAATAAAAATAAAATATAATGAATAATAATATAATAAAATATAATAAAATGAAATATAAAATATAATAAAAATATAATGAAATATAATAAAAATAAAGAATAAAAATAAAAAATATTTGCAAAAATTGCAACAAACATTTAGAAAATTTACAAAACATTTAGTTTAATTACCCCATCCAATGAAATAAAACATTTTGAGAGATTTTTGTTCGGCAAATGATGATGCGATCAGTTTGTGCAGATAAAATCCTTCGCAAAACATCCACATGTATGTTGTCATACGAGAGTACTTGGTCAAGATATATAGCATTTTACATTCAGCCTGAAAAGAGAGCAGTTTAAATAATTAAAAACAAGAACGAAAAATCAAACAATGTGCATAGATAATAGGACTTTTTCAGTTCTGTTTATGCACACATAATATCTGTGCTAATAAGTATAAAGGATTAAGTCCATATTCTTGATTTTTCAGGAGACGAAAAATAAAGTTTTACTAGCTAAAAACAAATCAGAAGAATCGATTAGGAAAAAGGTATTTCGTTGATTTATACACTTTATACCATTCAGTGGTTGTCAACCTTCATTTAATAACGGGAAAAATTGAATTAAATATTTTATACCATACATGAATGGTAAATTTCTGAATTGGTCCTTTTTTTACCAATTGATTTTCTCAAAGACTAAATGACATAGAATTAAATACTTTATACCAATCGATAGAGAATTTTTTTTCTGAGTCTGACTATGTACTTAACTCAAAATCGACATTTTTGGACTTAAATCCTTTATACTTATCAGTACAGATATAATCTCTAATTATTTTATCTAAATTATATCACTTGGGGAAACTCTCTCTTGGGGAAATCTTGGGGAGCTTATGGGGAACTTCTTGAACAGTAGCTGGCCATCCATTAAGGATTAAAGACTTTAATTGTTGTAATTCTTCATCTTCATTCACTGCAGACAACATTTCTGGATATAACGATACTGGAAAAGGAACATCAACAGTTACTTCAAAAGTTTCTTCATCTAAACACTCTCCAAAAGAATCGATTTCACAATCACGGCTGAGATCATCTGGTATTGGAATATCTTTGCCACATTTATAAACAATAACCGGAGAATATTGCAATACATCCAGAAGCAAACGTTGTAAACGGGGTGGTGCTGACTGCAACGACTTTTTAAAAAAAGATTCCAAAAGTTTGTGATCCGTTTCTATCACAACAGATTTACCATAGATATAATCATGAAACTTTTTACAACCATGACGAATAGCTAAAAATTCCTTTTCTATTTGTGGATAGCTTTTTTGAGTAGATGTCAATGCTTTAGTTGAATAGGCTACAGGTCTACCTTCTTGTAACAGAACCGCTCCCATAGCATGAGAACTAGCATCAACAAAGACCACCATAGGCTTGTTGACGTCATAATAAGCTAATTTCGGTGCATTTTGGAGTGCTTCTTTAATTTAACAAAAGCATCTTCTTGATCTTTAGACCAATCCCATAATGCATTCTTCTGAAGTAATCTTCGCCAAGGCTCAGAGATTGTAGAATAGTTTGGAACAAACTTTGAAACACAGTTAACTATACCAATGAATCTCTGCAACTCTGATAAACAAGTGGGAGTTTTTAACAGTTTAATAGCTGTAACCTTTGAAGGATCAATCTCAATACCATCAGAAGTAAATAAATGGCCTAAGAACTTAACTTTAGTTTTTCCAAAATGATATTTTTCTTTATTTAAACGCACACCACAATCCAAGAGTCTCTTAATAACTTTGTGGGTTAAAATTTTCCTATCATCTTCAGTGTTAGCCCATAATAATATGTCGTCCATGGAACATTCTACATTTTGAAAATCTTTCAAAATGCTTTGCATCATCTGTTTAAAAATTTCGGGGCTGAAGCAAGCCCAAATGGAACACATAAAAAGGAAAATCGTCCCTAAGGTGTATTGACAGTTAAATATTCTGAAGTTCTCTTAGTAACCCTCGATTGCCAAAATCCCTTCTTGGCATCTAAAAGAGTAAAGAATTTAACTTTTCCTATTCTTGCCGCAATATCTTCGACAGTCTTAAGAGGAAAATGTCTTCGCTTAATTACTTTATTTATATCAGTTGGATCCAAACATAAACGAACACAATCACCAGATTTAATAATAACCAATGGGTTAACAGCAGGTGTAGGGTCAGTAACTGGTTTTAAAATATTCATCTTAACCATTAAATCTTTCTTAACAACATCTCGTAAAGCGTAAGGTATTCTATGGGGTGGGTGTATGGAGAACGTAAAAATATTCTCAAACCAATGTCATATTCAAAATCTTTAACACTTTGTATTCCTTCAAATATTTCCTTTGGAATTTCTTCACTAAATTCATTTAATTCTAAAATATTCACATTTCGTTTAATTAAACCCAAATTATCACAAGTTTTACATCCTGATATACAGTTATAATTACCATCAACTACCAAGAATTTTAGACTAGCTGATTTACCATCAACAAAATATACAGTTTTTACTTCTCCGAGTACAGGTATATATTGATAATTAAATGACTTTAAACGTTGTACTGACGTTTTTGAAATAGGTAGTGATAACACAATATCTTAGTTATCCCATTACTTTCTGCACCTGTATAAAGTTTAAATTTAACTTGAATGTTATCATTAAATTTTACTGACGTGAACCAGGCATTTTCACCATCAATATTTATCAATTTCCCAGTATGCAAAGACTCACAGTTTAAATCCTCATCAGAATCCTCTTTGAGCTCATAAACTTTTTTATTATAAAAATTAAAAGACTCTGAATTCCGTTTCAGTTTTATTCTACATTGACGAGCATAATGACCCTTCCTAGAGCAAGCTTCATACCTTACATTAACGCCAGGACAATTTTTAAATTCATAAGTTAAACCACAATGCCAAAAGACTTTATTTTGTTTACTAGAATCAATTTTCAATTTATAAGCTTTATCACTAGAATGTTTACTTTTCGCTTTTCGTACCGCTAAAATTTCTTTCTCATTAGAAGTGGTAATAATATGTATTTCTTTTAACTGATTAGTAACCTGCTCACTTGCTCTACAAATATCAATAGCTTTCTGTAAAGTTAACTCTCTTTCCGATAATAACAATTCACGAACTTTATCGGAAATAATTCCTTGAACAATTTGATCACGTAATAAACTATCTTGCAATGTTCCAAAAGAACAGTCACTTACTTTCGTTTTCAGTTTTAGTTTTGTTAAATAAGAATCAAAAGTTTCAAGCTTGCCTTGCATTAAGTTAAAAAATAAATATCGAGTATACGTTTCATTAGGCTTTGGTGAAAAATATTCATCAAACCTGTCAATAATCTTCTTTACATATTTACTATCATCTTCATTCAAGTCGAACGTATTAAAAACAATTGTTGCTGCAGGCCCAATAGCCGACATGTGTTTCCTAAGGTTTCGTCGATAATTGCGTGGCAGTTACATAAAAGTTAACAGTTTGTTTCCAAAATTTCGATTTATCTGCCATTCCATCATCTGTAACTTCCAACTCTCGTGGAAAACGAGCATTTCCATTAATACTCAAAGCATTTACACTCTCGCCAGGCATTTTAAAAACTACTATTATTGCAAGTACTTATAATAAGGTAAATTTTACTTTATAACAATAATTTTCATTCCGACACCATGTAACGTTCCTATATATACTTAGCACAATTACTTAGGATGAACACTATAAACTAAATCATAAAGCGAAACCATTTCGCAGCACATATTTATTCGAACGTCAAACACACAACTGTACTTACATAACTGACAACACAAGAACAACTCTGGACGGTTGCCAAATCTGTAACATAAAAAACATGGCGTTGCCAATCATACAAATATTATGACAGTTGCAGAGCTACGAAAAGACAGTTTTTAGACATTATTGCTAAAAATTGAACGCTTAAAACGTGCAATTGTTTGTTCGCAGTTTCCTACACTGTGCACACTTGAACTACGTTGCACACTTTGCAGCGTAGAGGATGACACGTATACTCTATGGTTCAAAGTACTGTTACTGTAAGCGGTCACATCGATTAGCGCAAAGTCGTTTTCAACCAACTTCAGAAAGGAGGGTATTCTTAATTCGAGCTATGTGCTGTTGTTGGTGTTTGTAAGCTTATAACTTAGTAAGAGGTGCTCTGATTAACCGACTTCAAATAAGAGGAGGTTCTCAATTCAAAGTGTATGTTTTTTTGTTTTTGTTTTTGTTTGTTAGCTTATAACTTCTGAAAGGATGGTCCGATTTTTATACTTTTTGTTTTATTGTAAAGGTCTTTGTCTGAAAGAGGTCCCATTGTAATGTCTTAACAAACAAAAGAAAATACAAGGTGCCCAAAAAAGTCAGTGCCGACACTTTTAACTGCTGAACAGCTGCAGCTATAGTCATAAAAGTGGTATGTAGGTATAGTAAAGCGAACATGTGCTACGCGATTCAACCACCTACAGCGCCATCTTGTGGAAAACAGTGGAGTTAGCATTCCTATCTCGGAAACGGTTCCAGACAGGGGAAAAAGTGATTTATAAAATTGCAGAGCATCATCGATTTAGTACGAAAAGATAGTTTAGACATTAATGGTAAAAACAGAACGCTTAAAACGTGCATTTTTTGTTCACAATTTTTGTGCACACTTGAACGACATTGCATATGTTGTAGCGTAGCGGGTGACATTTATGCTATGTAAAATTCAAAGTATGGTTATTGTAAGAGGTCACATCGATTAACGCATAGACGTTTCAAACGGACTTCATAAAGGAAGAGGTTCCCAATACAAACCATGTTTTTCTTTGTTGTTGTTGTTGAAATTTGTTAGCTTATAACTTCGTAAGAGATGATTTAATTTTAATATTTTTTTTTTGTTGTCGTAATGTTCTTGGCCTGAAATTGGTTTCATTATGATTTCGTTAAGATATAAACAAATCACAGGATACTCACAAAAGTCTGTTCTCACTCTAACTGCTGAACGCATGCAACTACACTAGTAAAAGCAGTATGTAAGTATCGATGTTGAAACTTCTGACCGTCAGCTGCAATGCATATTTTGCTCTTTGTTTGAAATTTACGCTGCGCAATTTCCAGCGCAGCGGATAACACGTATTCACTGTAAAGTTCAATATATATGCCTAACAGAATTTTTGGTTACGAATACAGCGTATCCGTTCTTTACATTTCTAAAGACTTTTTAATTTAACGTATGTTCATTCAATAGATAGTTTTTTGCTCATATCGGATAAAGGCAAGAAAAGTGAGACAATCTAAAAATTCCAAAGAAATGCTTCAGCTATTAATTTTAATTAAAAAGCTTATTTTTTATGCAGTAATGAAAATTAATTATACAGCTTTTGCCAAGAAGCTTCATAAAGCGTTTTATTTTTGAAGCATAATGTTATTTGAAAAAATGGGGAAGAAATTATTAATCAATCCTTTATTCAAAATTAGATGTCACGTATTTTGAAATATTCTCACTACATTCTTGATTTTTTTTTTTTTTTTTTTTTTTTTTTTTTTTGTTTAATAAAGTAATTTTGGTAATGTAACTGCAACCACAATGTCGAGAAACATTTATTTTAATGTACTGTGCTTTAACAGAACTACGATACCGTCACAGTCATTGACGATAATACCCCAGGCAGCTATAATAATGAATAAGTGTTTGATTTCCGAAAGTTGCAATGTAGATTGATATCTATTTATTCTTTCAGTTCTTCTTGCTTTGTACTCATAGTTGCCAACTTAGCACCTTTTAACTACCGTAAAATTTAATAGAAATATTGTTTTTATTTAATCAGTCAACTGTAGCGGTTTTTATTGATAAATTTTTATTTTTATTATTATTATTATTTTCAATTTTTCGGTAGCCAAAAGGTGCTAAGTTGACAAATATAGTTGTTCTATCAACCTTTTAAAAGATAAATTGTAATCAAAATTTTGCATTGCATATATTGCAAATAATGTAGAGAAACTTCGAGGAAACATATATACGAGTACTTACTACGGGTCTCACATACACTGAGAAAAAAAATTACCGCTTTCATCTAGGAAGAATAAGTGGCCATTTTCTAAATCCCTTAACTAGAAATATAGATTTCCGAGCTATGCGCATAAGACACGCCAATAAACTGAAATGGCAAAATGTTCAAGAATTTTTAATCTACACATTTCTAGATGGTGAAACAATAATCTGAATATTCTGAATCTTTTGTCGGGCGAGAAATGCTCGCTTGATTATCTAGAATTAGGTCATAGATTATAGTTGTTGAAACCCGCATCATATGTTTGCATTGATTTGGAGATATTTTCAAATAGGTTTGATTACGATAATATAGACAAACTCTCTAGAATTCTCATAGGGGTTTCTAGAAATCGATTTCAAAGGGGTCTGGAATTTATTAGGATGACATGGAACTATTTTTTCTAGAGCCAAAATTTAGATTCTGGGTGTGTGTTACAGAATTTATTTTCAGTGTATGTTTTAAATCAAATTAATCATAAAAAGAAATAGCCCAGTGTTTATTTTTCAGTTACAATAAAAAGTAAAATTGAGTTCTGTTATTAGATTTTCTGTTATTAGTATATCGCGTGAACTTAAATCATTTTTTGCACAACATAAGTGACGTGTTCAATACATCTTCTCAATAACTTACTGAATTATATTCTCGCCAAGAAATCATTTGCCAAAAAATAAAAAAAAATGCCGATTAAAAAAAAAAAAAAAAAAAAAAAAAAAAGACTCAGCGTTTTTATAAGCAAATTTGAATGACGATTTTTTATATTTTAAATTAAACATGGAAATAAATTGTATCAGTTGCTGAAATTCATATTATTTAAATCACTGAAGAAAAAAAGAAAAAAAAAAAACTAATATAAATACACACTATAAAAAATAAAGGCAGTGTTTACAGCAGAACATGCTGACACTCATTTTGCCAGCACATTCTGCTGTTAAATAAGAAAATTAAAGTGTAAACATTTGTAAAATAAAACTCTATTACAGATGTTTATGTTATAAATTATTTCTCTTAAAAAGCAGAGTGTGTTCGTACTAGAACCCATTTTTGCCAGCAGATGCTGCTGTTAAATAAGGTAGTTTACAGCGGAAACGTTTATAAAGTAAGATTATATTACAGATGTTTCTGTTGTAAATTATTTCTCTTTAACAGCAGAATGTGTTGGCACTGGCACCCATTTCTGCCAGCAGATTCTGCTGTTAAATAAGGTAGTTTACAGCGGAAACATTTATAAAGTAAGATTACATTACAGATGTTTCTGTTGTAAATTATTTATCTTTAACAACAAAATGTGCTGGCACTGGCATCCCCTTTTGCCAGCACATTCTACTGTAAACACTAACGTATTTTTTTACAGTATGTAATTTACAGTTTTATTCTGAAAATTAAATTAATTTTAAAATTTATAAAATGTAAAATTAAAGAATTATTATTATTATTATTATATTATTTAAGTTAATTTCTGAAATGTAAAATGTAATCCGAAACCAAATAAGTATGATTTGAAACTTTCCACTTTCTCTTTCAAAAATGTTTATTTAAATGGAAAAGTTTTAAAACAAATGTAAAAAAATAGATAATTAAACTTCATATCATTCAATATTTATATGTAATTTACATATTATATTAGTATGTAAATTACAGTTTATTCTGAAAATTAAATTAATTTTAAAATAAATAATATGGGAAATTAAAGAAATTTTTTTTATTTAACTTATTTCCTGAAATGTAAAATGTAATCTGAAACCAAATACGTATGATTTGAAATTTTACACTTTCCCTTTCAAAAATGTTTCTTTAAATTGAGAAGTTTTAAAACAAAAGTAAAATAACCAATACATAAGTTTCATCTCATTCAATAGTTATATGTAATTTACATATTATATTAGTATGTAATTTACAATTTTATTCTAAAAAATAAACTAATTTTAAAATTTATAATATAGAAAATAAAAGATTTTTTTTAAATTATTATTTAACTTAATTCTTGAAATGTAAAATGTAATCTGAAACCAAATAAGAATGATTTTAAATTTTACACTTTCTATTTCAAAAATGTTTCTTTAAATGAAAAGTTTTAAAACAAAAATAAAATAATTAATACATAAGTTTCATCTCATTCAATATTTATATGTAATTTACATATTATATTAGTATGTAATTTACAGTTCTATTCTGAAAATTCAATTAATTTTAAAATTTATAATATGGAAAATTAAAGAATTTTTTTATTATTATTATTTAACTTAATTCCTGAAACGTAAAATGTAAACTGAAACTAAATAAGTATGATTTGAATTTTTAAACTTTCTCTTTCAAAAAAAAATTTTTAAATGAAAACTTTTAAAACAAAAGTAAAATAATCAATACATAAGTTTCCTCTCATTCAATATTTATACAAAGTAATAAAAAAAGAAAAACTTTTATTCTATTTCTTTTACCATTCGGAAATATAATTTAAAAAAAAAAAAAAAAAAAAAATGTTTCTTTAAAAATTTTTAAAAAGCCTAGTTGCTTTTATATAGAACTATGTATATATATGCCATCTTTTAAATGCAAAAAAAAAAAAAAAAAAAAAAAAAAAAAATACCACTTCGTTATTAAAATTGGAAATATAATCTACAATGAAACAAAAAGAAATAGATAAAAAGAAAAGAAAAGAGAACCAAAAAGTATTTTTTAAAATCTAAATTCTACGCTTTCAAAACGTCCTTATAGAACGGATGTAAAAAATAGCATGTAATGATTTCCTACAAAAATAAAATTAGTTCTGTGTCTCGTATGAAAAGATTTTAATTCAGAAAAGTAATTTCCGGATTGTTTTTAGAATTCCGTTTTATACGAATGAAACGTGCTTTGAACTCTCGAAACTTTCGAAAACATTCTATGCTTGTTATACAAAGGAATTATCACTTTGTAGCAAATTGAAATTAGTTGTAATTATAATACAGAACTAGTAGATATTTACTGCAATTTCATTAAGTTAGACAAAATATCAAGAAAAAAGTCTGAAGTAATACATAAATATATTATTTCATTATGCGTAAAAATATTTAACAAATAATTCTATAGTAAAATATGAATTTCAATGACTTACTGCGTTACTTTCAATAATTGTTCGCTGGTTTCTGGGAAGTTCTAACTCTTCCAATATAACAAAACTTTTGAACAAAATACACAACACAGCATTTAGTAAAAGAGCCATAAATAGATGTTTGTGCATTGTAACACGATAAACCTGTAATTGCCTGATAAAGAAAAGAAAAACATATATTAATGTAAACAACGCATAATTTATTTATTTTTAAGATTCATTTATCACAATTTTAATATAATATTTTATAAAAAAAAATTAATAAAAGAAATTTTCATAACTTAAAATCTGTACATTAAAATCGTTTTGTTTATACATATAGACTGACAGATAGATGGATATATACATAAATATGTGTATATATAAACAGATATGTATATATATATATATATATTTTAATCATTTATTTATTTATTTTATTATTGTAAATATTATTATTTATTATTTATTTATAATTTTTATTTTTATTACTATTATTCACATTAAAATAATTATGAATAATTCATTTTATTTTATTTTACTATTATTTTCATCTCAATACTCTAGATGGCAGCACTATCCATGCTAAAATAATTATGAATAATAATCTGCATTTTTTAGGATCTGAATACGTATGAATCCTTAATTTACCTGAATAACACTGCGCATACTTTATTACTCAATGGTCACTGCAATTTTGACCTGATTAACTGTGTGTTTAACTGAGTTCTGATTGTTAAATTTTACATGTGCATTGTATCTTAGTTTTTCTGGATTGAATTTTTCTGGTTTTTTCACATGGGTATCTTGTATTTGAATCAGTTTCAAATATATTTTATTAAGTAATTTTGTATGTTTATTTCAATCTCCAATAAATATGTCTTAGGATTATTTCAGGTAATATTGTGATTTTGAACTTCTTTTTTATGGATTTTCAATGGATGTTTCGGGCCTGTGAACAAAGAAATTCTTAGCTTTTGCTTTCTTTGTGACAGAAAAACATCCATTTCTTAGCATATTTGCATTCTACCAGGCCCTTGAAAACGTTGGAATGCAAATCATGCTTTTTTCTCATCTCCAAAATTCATTTCGATTTATCTTTAATTCTTTTCTGATTTGATATGAGTGGTCTGCGATTATGATCTGAATAATTGTTTTAATGCTGAGGTTGAATCATCTTTGAATTTCATAAAATTTTGCACTGATATTATTATATTTTATTATTGTATTACTATATATATATATATATATATATATATATATTAAAAATATATATTTTTTTATAAATGTAGTAAACTAAAGAATAATAGAATGCCCCCGAAATACAAAAAAAGAATTAATTATAAACTAAATTAAATATTCTGAGAATACAATAGTACTTTAAGTTAATTCAATTGACTTTATTAATTAAGCAAAATTGAATTTATTCAGAACAAGCTTAACATAACTTTATTCATCGTTTATTTTCTGCAAATTATATAGCGATACAAAACGTTGAAATGAAAGTGCACAAAGAATAAAATTAAATTAAAGCAATGAAAAACTATTAATATAAGACCAATTAAAAACATTTTAAGATGAGTATTTCGGGGAAAAAATAAAATAACGCTTAAAATTGTGGAAATTTATCTTCAGGGGAAGTCATACCTTCAGCTGAACGAAACAGAACAGCAAGATATCGAAAGCTGGTCGCCTTTAAAGCAAAATAACCAGTAAGTTTCGCAATCTTCTTCTCATAACATTAAATTGAATGAAATAAAAATAGAAATACGTTTGAAATTAATAGAAAACATAACCAAATAAACTTTAATTTTCATTGAATGAAATTAAGTCACATGTAGAGAAGCAAAATAAGTAAAAATACGAGATGAAATGTTAGCAGCAAAACTGAGAAAAATGATTGCCCCAAGCAAACACAGAGATACTATAATTAGTCTAACCAACCAATAGAAACAGATAAATCTAATTTAATTTTATTAATAATTGGAAAATTCAAAAGAATTTGGTGAAAAAAATAAAATAATTAGTTACTTAATTTTACTAATATGAATTTCAGATTAATTGCTATGACTCCGGTGTAAGACCACTAAAAAAGATAGATAAGATAACGGCCATCTAGCGAGAAATAATCTTACCACAGATTGTAGAGAAATGGACTAAATCACTTAAAAGGAAAGTTACGATTAGAATTCTCTGTATGTAAACTAATTGATTTCATCAATGTAGCAAAATAAATATTAAACTCTACTTCTTATATATATAATGTACCTTAAGCATTTTCTTAAAAACATAATTTTCGTCCCTTCTTGTTTAACTCTATTTAATGTAATTATCAAATACAAATAATTTTTTATTTTCTAATTTTAAATATTTCAAGAAAGTAGAAGATATACTTAAAAGTAAATATAGATTTTTATTTATGTCTCATAACTGTTAGTGTATTTAAAAAAATCTGATGTGGGGTGGGCACCACATGACTTCCTTATACACTTTTAGAAATATACATGATGTTAAAAAACATTGACATTGGACCCGAAACAGTTGGCTAAAAATATTTAAAAAAAATGAATTATCACCGTGTTCTGAGCTATTCCGAAAGTTAGTTAAAAACCGATGCAAGATTTGTACTGGTAACGCTGACGAAGGCAGCAGGGACCCGAAAAAATTGGCTAAAAGTATTTAAAAAAATACATTTTCACCGTGTTCTGAACTATTCTGAAAGTTTCAAATGTCTAGCTAGTCTGGAAGCTAGTTAAATAAATTTTCTGTTGAATAATATAAACGCTGTCGAAGGCAGCAGTGACCTGAAACAATTGGCTAAAAATATTTTAAAAATGCATTGTCACCGTATTCTGAGTTTTTCCGGAAGTTTTAAATGAATAAGTCGGGAAGCTAGGTTATAAGTCGGGAAGAATGCTAGTCGGGAAGTTAGTTAAAAATCGATTGCAATAATTGTACTGGTAACGAGCCGAAGACAGCAGGGACCCTAAACAGTTGGCTAAAAGTGTTTAAAAAATGCATTTTCACCGTGTTCTGATCTAGTCTGAAAGTTTCAAATGTCTAGCTAGTCGAGAAGTTAGTTAAATAAATTCATATAAACGTGCTGAAGGCAGCAGGTATTAGAAACAGCTGGCTAAAATATATAAAAAAATTCATTGTCAACGTGTTCTGAACTTTTCTGAAAGTTTCAAATTTCTAGCTAGTCGGGAAGTCAGTTAAATTGCAAGATTTGTCCAAACCGTTTTTGAGTTATTGCCGTTTTTTGATACATTTTGGCCATTATGAACCTAATTTTTTCTAAATATCTTCAAAACGAAACATCATACAAAGTCCAAAAAGGGAGGTGCACAACTAGATGTTATAACAAACCTATGTACCAATTCGCAACTTTCTACGTCCAACCGTTTTTGAGTTATGCGACATACTCACACACACACACACACAGACACACATACATACAGACGTCACGAAAAATCAAGTAAAGTCACTTATATCTCTAAAACGAGAGCTCGTGTTAAGACGACACTTGCAGGTGTACAACTAGACATCATGACTGTCACACGTATAAATTGGCAACATTCACCGATCATTCGTTTTCGAGCAATGTGAAATACAAAATCCATTTCGCAAATCGGGATTACTATACTTCCTTATACTTTGTATAAGGAAGTAATAATAAAAAGAAAAAAGAGAGAGAACGATTTAGGTGCCTTATAAAAAAAATATATGCAACTAAAAAAATATATTTAAATACATATTTTTATCAAATAATCATAGAGATTTAATTTTAAATTTTGTGACATGCATACTAAATTTATTCCTTTTAAAAATTCGTGCAATTTTTTTATATTAATTATTTATTATAATGATTTAAATTTTTTTCAAGAAATTATAATATTTAAAATATTTATCTATTAATTTATTTATGTCATGAAAAGGAATTACGTGTACATATTTTTAATTTTTATTTCAGATATATTTATAATTTACTTTATTGTATAAAATGCAACGAAATTTAAATGTAAATGAAAACAGATTTTTAAAAAGAAAATTAATATATTTAAGTAAAACTTACTTGTATACGATAAAGATGAAAAGAGCTGGAAGAAGAAAAAGGATAGAAATCGCATATGTTACAATGTGAAAATATACAAGGCGTCTCATACCCTGTTATACAAAATAAAAGATAAACTTTAATTACAATTTGAAAAAAAATACATGAAAATATAAAAATGAAACCATTATTTTTAGAAATAAGCAACAAATAAAAAATTATGGATACATGTAAAGGACGGCATTTCTTTCATATTACACTGTTAAAAAAAAATGCACATTAGATTACGGTCAGTGAAAAGTGTTCCAGTCACTGACCGTAAAAATGATGTTATGCCCGTAAATCTATCATGATTGCCTTTTCAAAGAGGGATGTAACTTTTTAAAAACAGCGAACTCTCAAAATGTTGAAGCAATTTGTTACAAATACGGACACTAAGCTTCTTCTCGAAGAAGTGAGTTGTTGAATAATTTACAGATTAACTCTTCCAGTTTTACGAAAATATTTTAGAGAGTACATATTTTAAACTAGTATGTTCTGGCCACCACAAAACTTTTTTCTATGTAAATTTAGGCAAACTCCTTCAATACAAATCATTTATTAAATCATTATTTATGAAAATTATTTTTCATGATAACTGCAGACAATTTTAACTAACTTATAAAACTAAATGCCAAAAGAAAGTCAATTTTGTGTCAACTACAAAAGAAACGCCTTTTTTCCGTTAAAAAATGAAAAAAAAAAAAAAATCGATAACTTTGTTTTAATTTATCACATATCTATGATTCAACCCTTATTTTTATATGTATTGACGAGATCTTACGACATATACCCATACTGAAAATTTACAACTCCCGAGGGGTACTTTTCCCCCAAGGAAATAAGAGTTGTTTCACATGCACAAATATTTTTTCCTATATAAATCATTTTATTACCTCACATTAAATCCTTACGATGTCCGAGATTTATTTATATATTTCAGCGACCGGTCGGTGCCATCATCAGAATCCTCGGTAGAATGATTTGAAAGGTGTTAACTTTAGGCGGTTTGTTTATACACTTCATTTACTCCCTTCCTCTTCTCACTTCACTTGTCATCTTTGTATAACTGTTGCCACTCTGGTGGAATAAGGCTATGTTCTATGTCATTGACGTTGTTATTGTTTGTTAGAATTTCGATTGCTTCTCTTTTGAGAGCATAATGGTGGGAGTTATAGGGGGCTATTTTTTGAAAATTAATGGAGTCAATGTTAATAGGATTAGTATTGTTAGTTCTTGAGAAGGCTGTAGAATGTCTATTGTATTTTAAATCTGCTATATGTTCGGATATGCGGTCTTTTATTTTTCTTTTTGTCATGCCAATATATGATGCTTTATTTTTATTTTGGTATTGGAAATCAATTTTATATATTCCGGCTGTGTGTTTAAAATCGATGGAATCTTTTTCATTACGAATTCTTTGGTATATATTTTTGTTTGGTTTTATTGGTATGTTAATATTATGTTTAGCGGCTTCATTTTTAATTTTTATGGATGCACCTTTGCAGTATGGAATCGCGGGGGTAAATAATTGTTTAGTTTTTTGTGCATTAGGAATTTTGTTAAGAGCTTTAATACGTTTTTTATAAAATTTATCTACAATGGAGGGATTATAATTAGCTTTTTTGGCGATATTTTTTATTATTTTTCATTCGGAGTTTAAGTATTTTTTATTTGAACATATGAGAATGGCGCGGTTAACGTAAGATCTAATAGCGGCATATTTGTATGTAAGGGGAGTGTGACATTTTTTATTTATAATTTCGTTATTGCTAGTGGGTTTTCGGAAAACGGTGGTGTCTATGGAGTTGTTTTTGTTTTTAATTATGGTGACATCAAGGAAGTTTAAGGAATGGTTAGCTTCTATTTCATGTGTTAATTTAATGTTTGGGTCAGTATCATTTAGTTTTTTGAGGATGTCTTCAGGTTTAATATTGGGTGGGGTAACAGAAAAAATGTCATCTACGTAACGAATCCAAATGTTGCATTTATTGATTAAACTGCTTGCGTTGTTTTCGAAAATTCTCATTTTAATCTCGGCAATGACCCCTGAGATCGGGGACCCCATGGGCATGCCTTGTGTTTGTTTATAATAGCTCCCATCAAAAAAGAAATATGAGTTGTTGAGCAAAAGATTATTAACACGTGTTAAGGTATCGCTAATATTATTGTTGCCATAATGTTTGATTATAAGTGATTGTATTATTGTGTTTATTTCGGAAATATTGATAGAGGGGTAAAGATCTTTAACGTCAAAACTGCAGAGTGTATCGTGGTATGAAATATTGGTATCGCGGATTTTTTGAATGAAGGATTCAGTAGAGTTTATTGATAAGTTAGAGGGGGGAAGAAGAGTTTTGTAGATTTCTTTCATGTATCGTTCAAGACAGTAGGTGGGACCTTCGGATTTATTGACAATGGGGCGCAGTGATGGAGGGTTTTTATGATCCTTGTATTTGAAAAAAAGACGGGGTATAATTGGTGCATGGTTATTATAAATAGGGGGAGTGTTATTAGGCCAGGTTCCAGTTATTATGATCATAAAAACTGGAACCTGGCCTAATAACACTCCCCCTATTTATAATAACCATGCACCAATTATACCCCGTCTTTTTGGCAAATACAAGGATCATAAAAACCCTCCATCACTGCGCCCCATTGTCAATAAATCCGAAGGTCCCACCTACTGTCTTGAACGATACATGAAAGAAATCTACAAAACTCTTCTTCCCCCCTCTAACTTATCAATAAACTCTACTGAATCCTTCATTCAAAAAATCCGCGATACCAATATTTCATACCACGATACACTCTGCAGTTTTGACGTTAAAGATCTTTACCCCTCCATCAATATTTCCGAAATAAACACAATAATACAATCACTTATAATCAAACATTATGGCAACAATAATATTAGCGATACCTTAACACGTGTTAATAATCTTTTGCTCAACAACTCATATTTCTTTTTTGATGGGAGCTATTATAAACAAACACAAGGCATGCCCATGGGGTCCCCGATCTCAGGGGTCATTGCCGAGATTAAAATGAGAATTTTCGAAAACAACGCAAGCAGTTTAATCAATAAATGCAACATTTGGATTCGTTACGTAGATGACATTTTTTCTGTTACCCCACCCAATATTAAACCTGAAGACATCCTCAAAAAACTAAATGATACTGACCCAAACATTAAATTAACACATGAAATAGAAGCTAACCATTCCTTAAACTTCCTTGATGTCACCATAATTAAAAACAAAAACAACTCCATAGACACCACCGTTTTCCGAAAACCCACTAGCAATAACGAAATTATAAATAAAAAATGTCACACTCCCCTTACATACAAATATGCCGCTATTAGATCTTACGTTAACCGCGCCATTCTCATATGTTCAAATAAAAAATACTTAAACTCCGAATTAAAAATAATAAAAAATATCGCCAAAAAAGCTAATTATAATCCCTCCATTGTAGATAAATTTTATAAAAAACGTATTAAAGCTCTTAACAAAATTCCTAATGCACAAAAAACTAAACAATTATTTACCCCCGCGATTCCATACTGCAAAGGTGCATCCATAAAAATTAAAAATGAAGCCGCTAAACATAATATTAACATACCAATAAAACCAAACAAAAATATATACCAAAGAATTCGTAATGAAAAAGATTCCATCGATTTTAAACACACAGCCGGAATATATAAAATTGATTTCCAATACCAAAATAAAAATAAAGCATCATATATTGGCATGACAAAAAGAAAAATAAAACCCCGCATATCCGAACATATAGCAGATTAAAAATACAATAGACATTCTACAGCCTTCTCAAGAACTAACAATACTAATCCTATTAACATTGACTCCATTAATTTTCAAAAAATAGCCCCCTATAACTCCCACCATTATGCTCTCAAAAGAGAAGCAATCGAAATTCTAACAAACAATAACAACGTCAATGACATAGAACATAGCCTTATTCCACCAGAGTGGCAACAGTTATACAAAGATGACAAGTGAAGTGAGAAGAGGAAGGGAGAAAATGAAGTGTATAAACAAACCGCCTAAAGTTAACACCTTTCAAATCATTCTACCGAGGATTCTGATGATGGCACCGACCGGTCGCTGAAATATATAAATAAATCTCGGACATCGTAAGGATTTAATGTGAGGTAATAAAATGAATTATATGAGAATAATCCTTTCTTCAAAATATTAAGATGTATTTTTTCCTAGTTTACTACTACAGTCGGTAACAAAAGTGTCCGAACACTAGCAAAAATTCCTATGTAAAAAAAGTACACTTCATACGGTTTTGTTAAATAAATCCTTACCGAATCATATTCTTACACTGACTAAGATCAGGATTCGACAAGGATTTATTTAACAAAACCGTATGAAGTGTACTTTTTCCACATAGGAATTTTTGCTAGTGTTCGGACACTTTTGTTACCGACTGTACTGTTATCAATAATTCATATAAATTTTACAGTCATTAGTTCAAAATAACTGTCATTAAGTACATTTATACGAAGTTTTGTCCTATACTGACATGTTAAAAATTTTGATAAAATGGGATCATAGAGTCAACTGTTGAGCTATTGATACCCAAACCTAATCAGCACAAGTTTATGTCAAGCGCCAACTAAATGCAGAATTTGGTTAAATTTCGTTCATTAGTTCTTGAAATAAAGCGTCCACAAAATTTGTGATATGCACACAGACAGACAGGCATTTTCCAAAAAGAGTCAAATTCTTTTCAGGATGTTTCAAAACGTGTAAATAAATAGAAAACATTAATTCAAAATGTTTCACGAATCCAATACTTCCTTATAAATATATATATATATATATATACATAAGTGAGTAGAAAGTTTTTTATACACTAAGTTAAAAATACTAATATAGTGTTTCATCTATACTACGGTTGTCTAAATAATTCCTCTACCAAATTGTAACGCTTCTGATTCTTTAAAAGAACACCGAGATGGTGAAAAAAAGTTGGTGAAAAAAAGTTTTTTTTTTCAGTTGAAAAAAAAAAAAAAAAAAAAAAAAAAAAGCGTTCTACATCAAGAAAAATCAAGCTACAATACACACGTGTTACTTTATTATTTAACTTAATCTGGTTTAAAAGTCTCCCATGATCTTTTTAAACATCTTATGGAAAGAGATAGCACGACTGAATTTGTTTACAGACTGTTAAATGCATAGTTTAATTATTGGTCAGCACATTCTATGGTATTTTATTTATTTCTTCAATAGTTAACTATTGTTTAAAGTTTAGAAAAACGTTTCGTTCAAAACACTATAGAGTTACTAAAATAGCACTTCAAGTGATCTTCGAAATGAAACCGGAACGATTTAGGAGCCTATTGCAAGTTTCATGTATGTCATATTAAGTTACTAATTAAAAATACCTTTTAGAAATTTAATTCACCTTTTTTCTATTTGTTTCAGAATTGCAAAATAATATGTGTAGCTTAAAGAGAAAAGAATAAGGCGAAAGCAATCGCAACATATAAGAATGAAGATACACATTTCCACTAATTTTATCAGCAATACAGAATACCAAAACTCATCTACCAGGCAAAAATGTAACACCACATGATAACACGAAATCAATTATGTTCTATGTCGCTGCTTAGGGAAGACGAGAAACAGCTTGCTGACTATGCAATCCTGTATTTTTGGACTTGCTATAAATGACATATGTAGAATTTGTCTTTCAGATTAGATACCGTGGCTATATAATGACGTAAAACACATTCAACCAGACACCAACTTTGTAAAGACAGAACAGCTTTGAATTACCCGTAAATGAAAATTTCCATATTGTTTAAAAGGCATAAAAAATAATTTTGGATTATTAATTTTTCAGAGTGTGTAAAATAAAGCCGTAGATTTATTTATTTTTTCATTTAAATATTTTTAGAGCGCGTATATGAATACCTATCGTAATTGTAATAATTAAAACATTAAGATACTTACACGTATTATGATATTTATAGATAAATATTACCTGCATTCTTCCACATCCACTGTAATTTGTCCATTCACTATCCCATTCATTAATGTACCATGACCCATTGGGTAGACACTTTTTCTCAGCAAATCCTATAATTCAAAATGTGTTTTCAGTAGATTAATTTAAAAAGAAAAGAAAGAAAAAAGTACACAGATATTTAAGTCAAAAATGTTTTGTATCTAATGCCCTTTATATTCTATCGCATGGAATAGATTCAATATTATTTAACCGTTTACATTTTACACTTAGTCACACACATATGTATATGCACAAGGAGGGCAAAAGATTTCGTATAAAATATAAAAAAGTTATAAAAGCAGAAATATAAAGATAGGTTTGCAGGGTCATTATCGCTTAAGTACGGGATTTATTTCTTTATTTTTATTTTTACTTTTTATTTTATTATTTTTTTTTTAAGATGGAAAAAAATAATAAGCCGATAAATGTTGTTACTACAAGTGACTTTGATATAAGTATGTGAATGACATGATTATAAGCGTTTGCACTCATAATCCACAAGCAGTTCACAATGCATCTGAACGAACAAGGATCCGAATCTAAGAATATGGATTTGATGATGACACACTGTCTATATGAACCAGAAATAAGCAACTATTGAATCCTCCGTAAATCCAGAAATCAGAAGTATAGGATAAGTAAAAAGTCTTTAACAGTAACAGATCTCATAAAGTCTGTTCAGCGTTTTAACTAAATCGTGTAGGAATATGTTTAAAGTGGTCCTGTGCTTCGCATATTTGAAATTATGTGCGTTGTAATAGAAAATTTAGCGTATGAATTAGCTAAAAAAATTAGCACTGCTGTTAAAACATGCTGAATTAACTGTAATCTTGGGCTTAGCACTAACTTCATTATGCAATGTTCTTCAGGGAATCGTTGATCTGTATTCATAGACTACAGTCCTGTTATGGAAATTTACCAGCGGATCCCGTGCAAAGAAAAGAGTTTGCAAGTCCGGCTTTCTTCAAAATCGAACCTAATCCCAACAGGACCGTTCATATCACTTGTGAAATAAATCTAATTTTTCGCTTCAAGGGTATGTTAACAATCACTGTTGCACTTCAGCAGCGTTTAATCGACGTGAGTATACGCGAAAAACATTGCATTTCCCAAAAGAAGGAGTGCGCAGTTGGTTCACACATTCGTTCATCACAGAACGTTCCTTCTTTAAAACGCAGTGTCTAGAGCAAATAGGTAAAAAAAAAAAAAAAAAAAAAAATGATACAGTGAATGTACAGCGTTTTTAACGCTTCAAAGCGAAATACATCTGCCATGTTTGAGTAAAAAATATGCGTTTTCTGCAGTCACGTTTATAGAAATTAAGCAGCCACATTGCTACTTCTATCAATGCATTCTTGATACGGTTAGAGTAACTCAAAATCATCATCAGGTGTTGCAGCTTCTTCTGGCATCTTCGGCTTGACGCCGGCAGACTTCTGTTCACGTGGATATTTGAAATATCGGGTGTCTTAATCCAGTCTATCCTATCTGTCGGAACTTAAAGACACGATTCACCAAGCTACGTAATATATAAGTCCGGACCTGCTGCAGCCTCTCTCTCTACTGGATTTCTGAGAATTTGGATACAATCTGTTTGTTATTTGCCTATATTTTCTTTGATTTGTGTATGTCTTGGTCACCTATCGGTTGTTTTTAAGTTTTTTGTTTTCCTGTAATTCAAAATTTCTAGTGATCTAGCGATATTAACCCTACCAAATTCACTATTTATTTTCATTTTGTTTCTTTTTTTTTTTTTCTGTTTTTATAAGTCTTTAATGTTTCTACCGACTTTTGCTCGTCTGACGTTTTCAGAAATTCCTAAAATAAGAGACGCGAATAAATAAAGGGAAAGCAAACATGCGCTTAGATGATATATCCTAAATAATACCTTAAAGTCATTAAAGAGATCATCAGTAAATTATTATATATTTTAGTATGATGCTTACAATTTGTGTAATATCTTACAATTTTCTCCTCTGATAATAGCCTTGATTTCTTTTGAATCTTATTTTTATTTCTGGGGGGAGGGGAAGTTTATATATTCTTTCCTATTGTTCATTAACATACATATATACAGGGTGATTCTAAGGTCATGGGACAAACTTGCAAGGGAAGTAGAGAACATCAGAGGAATTCAGAATTGTGTAGAAACCTTTGCCTGCAAACGTCATTTAAATTCTTTAAGAACTGAATCTTTTTTATTACTTTTTAACAATAAAATCCAGTTAACTGCGCCAAATGTGAAAATTTTAAAATATTGTATGCTTCACTATTTCGCAAAACCATACACAATGTTTGCATTAATGCAATCAGTGCGATAAAATACATCGATAAATACAGAGTGATAACTACGTATATTTATTTCTGTAAACATTAACATGTGAAAACTTAAAAAAATAAAAAAAAAATACTCGAAAGCTAACTGTTAAAAAATAACTGAAAACGGTTATTAAAGGATCGAAAGGATGTGTGTGTTCCCATAGAATTCTGAATCCTTGTAATGCGCTCTGACTCCCCTGCAAGTTTGCAAATTTGTCCCATTACTTTAGAATATATAATGGGTATATGATAACTTTTTACTTTGTGTGTGTGCGCATTCCATGGAGGTTCACATGTAATCAATACTAATTTTATAAAAAATATTGTTCTTTTTATTATTTTTTTTCAATGTAAATTTAATTTAAAAAAAAAAAAGTAAAAAAGAATATATGTGCATTATTTGTGTTTACAAATACTTAAAATTCTTAAGGACATTTCTTACTTTTATTTAATTTAAAATATTTTTTCTTACTTTTAACAAAATTATTATTTGCAACGTTTAAAAATGCATCACATAAGTTGATAATTATTTCTTTTAAAAACATTAATGTGTATATATACGTATATATATGTATATATATATATATGTCATTACTTTATGAAAACTTCAAAATTTTCTTTTATGCGTAATTTAATCGTCCTAAATATTTTAATGTACTTTTTCAATAATAGTATATCCTATTTTTTTTTTTTTTAATACTTCAAAACACATCGTTAAGTTGAATTAAATGCAATTTATAATTTCCGTTCTTAAAATAGAAAAAAATGTGATGTTTGTATTAAAATTATTTGTTTGATTTTTTTGTTTTAAAAATCTTCTTTTGGCATGGTGAATTGTTTACCTAAATATGTTTGCATTGATTTTAATATAATTATTTAAAATTTATTATTATTTTACTACATAAAACCAATTTGTCATATTATATTTTTATTTGGCGCAGAAAGAAGTTTGTAGGAATCATTTTTATAATATGAAATAATCACCATGTATAAGAAAGTGTATATATTTCGCAACTGTATGAGCAATTTTTTCAAAGTTTAACAATATACATTCTAAATTTTAAAAATATGAGCATCTTAAATCATTTATATAAAATCACCTGATTTATAATTACATGCTGTTTCCTTCTCCACCTCCATTTAAACTTCAAACACGATTTTTTTAAATGTTAATTGTAAGCACATAAGTAGTAATGTGCTATAAAATTTCTAGAACAAGTTAGTTCTAAGTAATAATATGAAAAATGTGTCATAGAAGTTATATTGCTATTGCGAAAATATATTTTTTCTTTGTATCATATTATCTTTAACAGCACAAAATATGGCAGAAACGTAACAATCATTTAACCTCGAAACATTGTAAATGTTTCAGAAACGTTTCGAAACGCTCAGTTTGCTTTCCGATTATTTTCTAAAAAGTAGGAATGTTCGAAATCATAACAAAAAATCGGATACGTAACAGAAAACTTTCAATTATTTAACAGATAGAACGTTGAAAAGGGCGAATGTTTCTGAAAGGTATCAGAGAGAACACTTAAATGTGTTCCTTTTTTGAATAATTGTAAGCTTTTTGCAACATAACTGAGACTTTCTGTGCTGTATGAGATCTCTTTCTATTTATATAACAAAAAACATGATTCACATATCTTGCGTACAACATGGCTAATTTGTAAATACATTCGTCCTCATATACAGTACTCGTAGACTCTCGTATAACGCGTGTGATACGTTCCGCGTAATAGGTAATCGCGTTATAGGAGACATACATTGAGCAGACGATTTTATTCCGCAATCAGACCAAAAGTGTCGGGTGTTGGCATAGTAACGGAGCAATTCTTATGTGCAATGAAAATGTAAGTAACCTTAAACAGGTTGAAAGTAGAAAAGATGTCACGTGCTTCCTTTATCTTACGCGTTATACGAGACTCTTTATCACGTTGTATGAGTAACAGTCTCAGATTTTTTCGTCGCATTATACGAAATCGCATTTTGTGGGAGCACTTTGTACGAGATTCTACTGTATTGATAATTTATCTGAAATGCTGCTCTGAAGATTGTGCAAATTCAGTTTATATGTATATAAGCATAAACAAAATACATAGCCATACATGGTAATCCAAAAGTCATAGAAAAATGCGGTTATCACTAAAGTGAACAGAAATATATAGGATATTTTTATGTAATAAAAGATTTATTAGCAAATTAGTTTAAATTTTCTTCATCACGTGGCGTTTAAATTATGAAATTACTTTTTTACAGTGGCACAGTGCATTCAGCAACGTAACTAGGACTGTGTCGGCCATCATTTATTAGATTGACCGTCAAACGTTGTGCATTGGAAATTCTCCTTCAGTATTCGAAATATAGCGTCATTTGATCAGGAGAATCTGTTTAAAGTGTAGCGTAATATGTTGGTGAAAAATTTAAGTAATATTTTTTCTTAAACATAAAAAAAAAAAAAACTAATAATAAAAAAATAAAAAAATAAATAAATCACATGCTTTTCCATACATTAAAGTGAAAACCGCATTGAGCTACAGTTAGTACCTATTATATAATATTTATTTTTATTTATTCAATGACTTTTGGATAACCAAGTATACTGTGCATTTTTCAGGTTTTCACTTCCCAAATATGATTACTCAGCGATACATTATAATTATAACAAGTTTAATATTTTTTAATTATGTGATTTTATTTATTTATAGTCTTTTGTAATAAAATTACTTTAATACTTCTATATGCTTAATTATATTTTATGGTCTTTATTCAACAGAAGTACTTCGCGTCATGTCAGACATAAGAGTTTGTTTTTAAATTAACAAACAAATGTGTTTGTAATATCGAAATTAAGAAAGTTTTAACATTAGAAACAAACTTACGAGGACACGGTGGAGGATCACTCATGAAATAAACATGTTCTTGACACAATTGTCGAGCTGTTTGACCAGCGGGTGTATCTGGCCAACATTGCCATCCATCCCAAGTACGTGGACAATAAACAGAATCTAAAAAAAAACATTAAGTATTAGGCAATAATTGTACTTTACTTAATTAACTTATTTAAATAATATTTAAAAGTATGCATAAAAATCTCATTATAGATTTGGTATTACGTTTATTCATCAATTTATTGACACTTTGGTCCTTTATTTCAATTAATCTTTCTTGAAATCTTTTTCTCTTTTCAAAAAAAAAAAAAAAAAAAAAAAAAAAAAAAAGAAGAAGGAAAGAAAAAAAATGTATACACTTCGCGACAAAAAGATAGGTACAAAGTTTTTTTTTTTTTTTTTTTTTTTTCATTATTTTTCATAAAATAACATTATCTAAATTATGCTGATTATTTATTTTTATCATAAAACGACACTAATTTAAGACTAATGTTTTTTCTAAGACTAATTTAGAAAATTTTTAAGACTAAAATGTTTCTAATTTAAGACTACACTCCTTGACAAAAAATGGGTACCATGGTTTTTTTTTTTTTAATTTTTTAATATGATTACTTTGAATATGAATATTTTGAATATGATACAAATATTTAGTATGTTTTTGATAATAATAAATGATCAGCACAATTTAGATAATGTTATTTTACGAAAAGTAAAAAAAAAAAAAAAAACCTCTGTGCATATTCTTTTGTGGCGGAGTGTAGAATGGATAAATGGTATTGCAATTTATGTTTGAAGAAATACTTCAATTCTATGCATTAAAACGCTAATATTAGTTATTTCAAAACTGAAACTAAATATTATATATTAAATAGCGAGAATTTTTTAAAGATCATAAAGAGATAATTTAATCATGCGAGAAAATTTCTGAGCGGTATCGAAGCTCTCGTTTTATACAATTTTAATGTCATTAGACAAAAAGAAAATAAATTAATAAAATGTTTTTTTGAAAACTATTAATGCATCTCAAATTAGTTCTCTTTAATATAGAAATCCAACTTTTATTTTGAAATAACATTTTTAAGCTAATTCTAATTAAAAAAATATGTGAGTCTCTTTCTGACAATCAAAATGAAATACAATTCGAATTGATAAAACTAATAATAATAATGACCCTCATCTGTCATGAACGATTCCGGTTTACACCGCTTCAAAACATAGACTTTTGGAAGCCATTTTTTTCCGTTTGTTCAATTCAACTTAGGAAACATACATATCATTTTCATACATGTTTTGTATCGCACATACTCTTATTTATTTTCTGTAAAACCTTGAAAAACTATTCAATTGTAATGTTTAAATGTCTAAATTAAATATAACGGATCACTGGTTATTATAAACATGAACCTATAAATAGAATTATGTAACTTCATGATTATAAACAAGGCAATACCAAATAAAAACAAATCAAAACTGTTGCCATTCAGAAAATACAAATTCCAAATGGACAACTCTTTAATTCCGAATGAACGACTCTTTCACTGTTTCATTAAAACGCTTAAAATATTTCTAAAACATATTAAAGCCTTAAAAATCTTAAAATATTTGTAAAAACGTATTAAAGCCTTTGAATATTTTTATCAAGCTTCATTGTTTGTTTACATTGTAAGGTATGATTGGCGTCGAGTTTAGTACGTAAATGCCGCCAGTTGATTTTAGTTTTGAAATTAGTGTGAAGTGTAGTTGGGATAGAATGTTTGGTTGGGCAAGTAAAAGTCACCAGTTGAAATGAGCATTGAAAGTAGAGTAGCCTAAGGTGGTGATGTCGAGTCAAGGTAAAATGTTCGATTGAGAATGAGAAAGTCCCTAGCTGGATCCTGGATATTTTGACGATGTTGTGGGTGAGATAGCTGGTTGGAGGTATCGAGTAGAGGTGAATTTGGGTTAGCATGGAGTGTCTGCAGTTATTGGATACTTAGTTGGAAAATTTGGAAACAGGATCTACGACAGTCTTAAAAAAGAGTATTTTGGTAAAATGAAGTGAATCGTTTTTTCTTATTATGAGGACTTTAAATACGCAAGCGAAGTGATGACGTCACTGGCCGTTCGTGGATACAAGAAAAATATTTCTTATGTTAAACGCCCAATGGATTTTTCGCAAAAAATTATTAAAAATCGAGGGAAATTATTTCTCGATTTTAATCCCCATATTTAGGTATAGATATGTATTAGTTATCATGTGCATGAGTTAGATTAAGTTGTTTTTGTTCTAAAATTGATAAAATTTGAATTTTAAATTTCAAAACTCTAGATTAAACAAAATGGCAAACTTCCATATTCCATTGAAAACATAATCATTTAATTTCAAAGGATGATATTTACACAATAAATATCCAACTAATATACTAATTAAAAGGAAAATGATAAATATTCTATCATAATTTGGTGTGAAATTTGTTTTCAAATGTCTAAATAAAGTATCTGATATAAGATACTAATATGTTGCAGCGGAATAGATTTGATATCGGTCATACTTGGCAGAAAAAAAAAATATATATATATATATATATATATTGCCAAATTATCTGGCGAATATAATTTAATTCCTTTCAAAAATCATGGTTATTTTAACAACTTATATTAAGAGAGTAATGAATAATATGAACAATATTTCGCAAAATACATAATGCGAAAATATACATCTGTCATGTATATTTTCGTAGTACGTTTTTGATCGCCAAATACAAAAACGCCATGGACAACAGAGTTTTGAAATTTAAAATTGAAATTTTGTCAATTTGACAGCAAAATAACTCAATCCAACACAGTCACATGATAACTAATACATTTATGTACCCAAACATGGGGATTAAAATCGGGAAATAATTTTCCTCGATTTTTAATAATTTTTTACAAAAAATCCAATGGGCGAATAACATAGGGAATCATTTTCTTGCATCCACGGACGGTCAGTGACGTCACACTTCGCTTGCGTATAGAGCACTTAATGGAACACTGGGATGTGTTGTTGCTGTTGTGTTGTCGGACCTATATTTTTTGTCAACTAGCAGTTTTTTTTATTGTCATTCATATTTATTGATCGGGTAGAATTTTTTTAATTTCAGAACGAAAGTTAGAAAATATCGAAACACATTTGATTTATAAACAAAAATTGAAAATACATTTAAATGATCACGGGGTAATGATCTAAACATTGTTTTCAAGATTTATCGTTCACATTCCGTCATTTTTGACGGGGTTATATACTAGTAAATAAATAAACAACTTGAATTCAAATAATATTTACGAAGTCAACTAGATAAAGTGACTGTTATCACAACTTCCCAGTGGAAATTCAACCGAAGCAAATGTCAACTGGAGTAAAAATGATTTTTCTGTTAGAAAAGTTAACGCATATATAAATCACTAAATACAAATATTTTGCATTATTGTAATGAACCTCAATTAAAAAAAAAGTGCTTATCTCATATGAACATAGCATAATTAGTGATGTCCGTTCTGTTGTGAACTGCACTTAAATCAATTTATGAATTTTTACACTAAAGTCAAAATACCAAATAAATTTAATATTAATCATATTATTAGTGAATTTTCTTTGGAGTTAGATGTACTTCTTTATAAAATTGCTAAGTATTGCAATAAGCCACTAAAATTCTTCAATGTATGTAAGTTTAAGTTTTAAAATTATTAAAACAGCAGCTTATTAATCAATCTAACTTTATGAAATACTAACATGCTACGCCCGCTTCACTGGTCACTATTTTTAAATGAATCCCAATAATTAATGAATTCTCAAACCTGTATTAATTTTTATCATGTGAGAAAAAAGGGGAAAAAATCTGATCGGGAAAAATGTCGCATCGGGTCCCTACTGCCTTCGGCAGCGCAGGCCATTGTGCGCTCCGCGCGCGCATTTATATTCGACTCTCTTAATGAATCGCTATATTATCATAAGGGAGAAACATAAATATAAAATACAAAAAAAATCTTCTCTCATCCCTGAAATAATCGGCTCGGGCCCCCACTGCCTGCAGCACTGTATACAAGCGCGCACGGCGTACGTGTTCCTACGCCTACCGTTCACAATATTTCCTAAATATTTTACACTTTCAAAAATATCTGCAATCGTTTTCTCGGGCTTTTAAGTCTAATAATACTAATTTACAACGATCTATCTGAATTTCTTTACTTTCACCCCTGCGCCTACCCCTCGTAATAGATCTACACTTTCGAAAATATCCGCAATTTATTTATCGGGTATGAAAACCTAATAATACTAATTTTCAACGCTCTAACTCTTATTTACATTTCTTTGCTCCTGCGCCCCCCCTCCCCTTTCCTTCTATCCTAATAATTTTGCCCTTTTGAAAATATCTGTATTCGATATGTTGATCCTAAAAACCTATACGTGCCAATTTTAAACGATCTAACTCTATTTGTATTGATTTGCCCCTTCGACCGCCCCTTCCTGACTCTCCTAAAATTTTTACAAATTCAAAAATATCCGTTATTGATTTGTAGGTATCAAAAACCTCTATGTGCCAATTTTGAACGATCTAACTCTATTTTTATTTGTTTGCTCCTCCGCTCCCTCTTTCCTGCCCCTCCTAATAACTTTACACTTTTGGAAATATCGTCATTCGACTTCCAGGCTTCTAAAACCTATCTGTACCACTTTTGAATGGTCTAACTGTATTTCAATTTTTTCCACATAACCCACTCCCTTTCTCGCCCCACCTGGGATGAATTTCTAAAATTCCAGAAAATGTTTTTTAGATATTTATGTGAGCTATGTTTTAGATAAAAAATCTCATATATATCTTTTTTTGCTGTTGTTTGTTTGCGATGTAAAGAATTATTTGAAATCACGTTTTGCTATCTTCCCCCTTTACGGGCTGAATTTCTAAAATTCCAGAAATTAGTTTTAGGTATTTGTATTAGCTATATTTTAGAGCAAAAATTTCACGTATATCTGTTCTTTTGTTTGAGAGGCATATTATTATATCAAAACAGGTTTTGCGCATGTGAAATAACGTTTTGCTCTTTTACTCCACCGCCCCCCCTCCCCGGGGAAAGAATTTATAAAATTCGAAAAATTGGTTTTCAGATATTTATATTAGCTATATTTTAAAGGATTTTTATGGATTTTTTTTTAATGTTTGAGATATGACGGATTTTGCAAAATCATGTTTTGCCCTCCCTCTCCCCCTTGGGGGGAGGGGGGCAAATTTTGTAAAATCGCTGTTTAGTGTATTTTTACGTAAAAGGAGGAAAATTTTCACAAAATTTAGCGCTTCTAGGTCCAGGGATTTGGGCTGGGTGCTGTTAAATCACTCACTCAGGACAAACGATTATATATGTATATATATATATATAGAGAGAGAGAGAGAGAGAGATGAGAATGTAAAACATTGAAATAACTCTATGAATATTTTACGAAATAGGTTTATTATTACTTAGTAGATAAATCTTTTAATTATTGGATATTTTTCCAATATCACAGATAAAATAATAAGCCACCAAAAGCCATTTATCATTATAATATGTACAGGTATTATCAAAAATATTTTTAAATAATTTAGGTTTCTTTTAGAAGAAAACTGGAATTTATTGTAAATATGTATAGATATATTATTTCTGTGTAAGAATTTGACCTCTTCTGACAAATGCTTCTTCCTGTAAGTGCAAAAAGCAATATAAGTGAATTATGACGCTTTTTAAGTGCAGAACATCACCCAGAATCTTACGAAAAAAAAGAAAACTATATTCCGGATTTTTCCTAGAAAGAAAAAAGATGAAATACCCAATTTTCTCACGAGACCAATATTCAAATTTAATAAGAATGAAAGAAATTTTAATAGGCCAAACATATTATCTGGCCAACCAAATACCTGGTCAGATTCACAGTAGAAAAAAAATGTAGATTGCAACTTTTTGACTTTTTGGCCAATAGGATTTCGATGATTTTATCGCCCCCTTTAAAGATGAAACGAAACCAAAATAAGGGAAATGAAATCAGAACATGATGAAAAAAATGTGTTGAATGTGTCATGAATTCTTGGATGAACATTGAAAAAATTGAAATGCATATATATATGACTCTGTTTACCATGCGGAAGTTTTGCGATGTGGCGGTTGATGATTCATCTTTCTTGAAAAAAGTGCTTGATAAACACCGCTTAATGTGGTAATTCTAGTATGCTGCCGGCATCGAATAAAAAGGCACTGTGCATCAGGTGTTTTAACGACAACCTGATTCGCATAAATCCTTCGTTTATATGTTCCACAGATCAGTCTGTTCTAAGTCATTTTATTAGTCAACTTATCAGTCAGCTAGAACTTTTCCGTTCCTAAAATCGTTTCCACCCTCTTCCTATGCCATTCCAGCAAATCGCAAATTTTTATCATCATTTATTCTTTTCTAATGAAATTTTAAAATTTTATTGGACCAGTCCATGTATATATTACTATAGTATTATCAAAACCAGTACATGTATATATTACTACAGTACATGTACACAATTTTCCTTAAATAATGAACCAAATTCCGCTTGAAGTCGAGCACCTGAAAATGCAGAACAAATTAATGAAAGGACACATAAAAATTCAAATATTTAAACAAAGTTATTTAATATATCAATTAACTAAACTTCAAAAAAGAAAATTGAGGGTCCGTTTATGTCAATTAGTTTTAAATAATGGTACATTTACCGAAAATTAATGTCATTTGAGCTTTTAAAATGAATGAAAAACACGCTTTTTTATAACTTTTGTCAGTTAATAACTAATCTAATTTGAACATAAATAATAAAAACACAGTTTGAGATAAAATTTTAGCTCATTGTTATTATTGTTATTAGAAAAGCAATAAATTTTGAAAAATATATAAGTTAAAATTAGTTACGACTTTCACCAGGAGAGAGTTCTTCAGGCAATCTGCTTTAATAATGAAGAAAAAGTGGCTAGTTTTCAGTTAATCGTTATTGAGTGAGATCATGCTATGATAATAGACGATTTTGAAGCAAAAAAAAAAAAAAAAAAGATAAGATATTGAGGAAAGTGGAAGTTGATGTAAAAAGTTAATTTTTTAATTTTCCATCCTACGACGCCACATTGTAGCGAAATCTATGAATATATGTAACAAAATATATATTTCAAAATATAATGCTTTTTTCAAATTACATTGTAGCAAGCACAGCACTTTTATCTCATACAACATTTTTATTATCTCTATATATTAAAAAGAAATTACTGTCCCTAGCGTCAAATATTTTTGTGTGCGACAGCATCTTCTAACGGAGGGCAGGGTCATTCGCGTCATGAGAGATATCAATGCGTTCCGAGTACTCAAAGGAAGACATTTCAGCCACTTAGAAATTTTTATCATTTTAATGAAAGAAGTTATCAACTAAAAACGACAAGTTTATGAAGGTACTCTATTTGCCATTTTGAAAAATGTTTCTCCCAGTGACATTGTTCTTCTGTTATGAAGTCAAATTTTACACGAGAAAATTAAAATATGATCCATGGTTGTACGTTAGTAGGTAGGTTGGTTGGATTTAACGTCGCACCAGTACTGCGCTATGGGTAATTGGCGACGGACTGGGACGCACCCCTAGAGATGTTTCGGAGTCATGTCATCACAATTTTGAACCTTCACGGAGGGGATCCCCCTCCTGCTTTGGTGATCCTCAGAGGTATAGTGGGGATGTGAACATGGAGGACTTTACGACCACGACAGGTTTTATGTGCACCAGCCACCATTAGTGTACACGACGGTCTTTGGCCGGCTCAAGTATCGAATCGACAATCTTCCAATTACGTGCTCAGCGCTTTACCGACTAGGGTACCGCGGCCCGAAACCATGGATGTAAAAAACAAAGTAAATAAATACCAAATTTTTCTCTACTTTTACAAAATTAATCTTCTTACACGGGAAAATTAAAATATGATCCATGGTTGTAGGTAGGTAGCTAATTAGGTAGGTTGTGATTAGTGCCGCATCATTACTACGCTATGGATAATTGGCGATGATCTGGGACGCACCCCTACGGATGTTCCGTAGACGTGCCATCACAGTTTTGGTCCTACACGAAGGGGGTAGCTCCCCAGCTTCGGTGCCCCCCAGAGGTATAATTTTGATGGGAACACGGAGGATATTGTGGCCACGACATATTTTACGTGCACCAGCCACCATTAGTGTACACGACGGTCTTTGGACGGCTCGAGAACCGGACCCACCATCGTCCAATTATGAGCTCTGCACTTTACCGACTGGGGTACTGTAGTCCAGATTTAAGGTTGTAAAAAGGAAATAAAAGGGTCATATACTAAAGCTGTAATGCAAAATGGTCTAGATATTATGATTTTCTTTCTATTAATATATATATATATATATATATTATATGTTTGAATTTGACATTAAATATGAGGATTTCCATAATAATTTTTTGCTTTTGTCTTGCAATATGCACTATTAATATTCCTTTTCAGTGAAAGAAAGCAGCGAATATGCGGACAGAGTTCTGCATGTGTTAATAAGTAAAGTGAGTCGGGGAGGAGGGGAAGCCTGTTTCGGGGGCTGGTGAGCGAAGCGAGCAGGGGGCAGAACCCCCTAGTTTATGTTTAAAATAGACCCGTTATGTATCGCGTTTGCGGTACTTTTTTCCTATTTTAAATATTTCTATATTAACTTATTTTTTATTATGTTATTTTTATATTATCATAGCCTTAAGCTATTAAAATTATTATATTTCTGTTGTTAGCTATTATTATTATTATATTATTGTTGTTTTCAATAAATCGAACATTCTAATACAAATTCATTTTTATTGTTTACGAACTAATTTAAACGTACATTCCTCGTATATTTATCGTAATAGTGAAATTGAAACGTAATGTAATATAGAGTGAAAGCATATCTAATCAAATTTTCAATAATTTAAACCTTTACAATGTTGAAAAATTAAATAAAATGAAAACCTAGTTATAATATAAAGACAAGACGACAGTGACTTTGAATGAAGCTGCAGGATTTTAGAAACTACTAGATTTTACTACTACTTTTTCCCCCAATTTGGCATCAATAAATGAGGGTTCATGTAACTTGGGTATGACGTTATTGTATTTGGCGTTTAAGAATAAAAATAATTTTTTGCGACTTTCATGTTGTAATTCATCATCTAAAATTTTTAACAGTGATACAAATATGATATAAACTAATATCGGTAATTGTAATTTTTTCAAGAAAATCGGTGACTAGCACTGGCAGAGTTTCCTTTAAAGTACAGCACCCATGTTCTGCCGAGTACATTAAAGCTTTGTTTTTCTAATTGTTGCATTGAAAGAGGTGCGTAGATAGATGTCCTAGTACTATCATCAACACTTCCAAAGACCTCCGAAATCAGCTTCTTCATTTTTTGTATTAAAAGTTTTAAGGAGCCATACTGCTAGACAGTAGAATCATGATTTATACAACGCTATGAAATGTATCAGATTCCTTTATCTTATTGTATTTTTAAATGCCGCTTAGATAGATAAACGAATCGTAACTTGTTTGTGTCCCCCAGTGTCCAGGCGCCAGGTTAGGCGCCAGATACAAACATAAAAATTCTTATTTGACCGAAATACTCTTTAAGCCGTAAGGGCCACACTAGTAAACCTTAACATGCAAAAGATTGTTGTAAATAACATCTCAAACCCAACCTATATTGATTTCTAATCTCTATACTACTAGGAAAAAGCCGTGGGACATGCAATTGACTACATTGGTAAAAATGATGGCACAACGTTTTATCAAAAGAATGGTGTTAAATAGGAATTTTTAGCTACAACCAGTATTCTGGTACTAAGTTTCACCAGTTTCATCATTTAAGGAATGATTACATCTGAAATGACAACATTAAAATGGAGAAACAAACTTTCAAAATATTGGTTGCAGCTAACTGAAACTTTTTTTCTTGTGAAACGTAGATTTTTTTTTTTTTTTTTTTTTTTAACAATGTATAAGACACATCCCAATTCCCTACCTCTTTTCACTGTGTTTTATGTATATATTTTATTGCAATTTTTCTCACTCTCTCTGTATTAACATTTTCATAAACGCAAGTTTTCCTAATTATTAATTTTCTTAATTAATTCCAGTGTTTAAGCAAAAAGTTCCAACGATGATAAATAGAAGGAATGATTGAAGCCCAATCCAACCGTTTATTTAAAGTTTTGATAATGTTTAGCTCCTTTTCTCCGGGCCATATATTTTTTAATATATTTTCTTTAAATCTTTCATAATTGTTTTCTTTGAAATAACGTGTTCTACCGTTTCTAGTACAGATTTATTTTTTCAACTTTTATTTGATGTTTAAACAGCTGGAAAGTAATTAGTAATTCGCTTCTGAATGTTTTGATGCATCATGTAGACCAATTTTAAACACTACGTTTTCTAGATAAAAAATTCATCATATTTAATCATAAATACTGCTACAAAATTTATAAAATGTTTATATAGGAAATTTCTGGTCCAAAAAAGAAGCACAAATTGGCAGCTATCGCATGTGAAAACACAGGAAATATTATTATTATTTAGTTAATAATTATATTTTTACAAAAACTAAATTTATAATAATGAGTATATTCTTTTATTATAGTTACCTGTAGTTGTACTGACAATAGGTTCTGCTATCATGATGCTACAACAATCGATTGCTGCTCTACAACAAGCAATCCACTTTCTGGCAAAAATATCTGAACGAAAAGTATTATAGGCAGGGTGAGTGGCATTTTCTGGATCAGCATCATAAGAAATGTTGAATAAGGGGTCCGTTAGCATACCAGTGTTTTCATTGTAACTATATAAGAATAGTTATATATAAAGGTCTGAATTTCAGATTTTAAACATAAAAATGAATTTCATAATATATCTGGAAAACAAAAGAATATTTTACTAACAGAAAAATAACTGTTTTTTTTTTTTTTTTTTTTTTTTTTAAGATAAAGGAATTAAAATTATAACAACAGGAGTGGTATTAGATACTTGAAATACCAATAATTAGTCAAATCATTAAAATAAAAATTCTAATGAGTTGCAAACAGTTCTAGGAAAAACAGTGCCGATTTGTAATTTTTTTTTTTTTGTATATATTAAAACGTAGAATCTTAGATCAAGTAATACAGATATCAATTTGTAATTTTTCCTTTTTTCATAAATGCTATGACATAGAACATAAACCTTTTGATGTAGTAGTTAATATCGCATAAAAAAATAAAAAATATGAAAAACAACTTTAAAATTTTCCATATATATAATTCATTTATTTATAAAAACTTAGGCTTTAATTTTCTATCTACAATTGCACTGTAAAAAATATGTCCTACTTGCTGCCAGAAATTCTCTGTAATTTGACAAAATACGTTCTGACAATGTAATGTTTTCGTAAATTACGCGTATTTTCTCAAATTTCAGAGAATATTTGGCAGCAATAAAGGACATATTTTCTGCAGCGTGGAAAAAAAGATTCTAGTCATAATTTATTTGCATGTAATTTATTTATATATAGTTTATTTTGTTTATATAACACCACATAAACTTTTGTGGACATTGCATTTAATAAGGTACACTGTTAAAAATTTCAGTTCAAACTTGAAAAACTTGATGGAGAAAAGTTAGAATCAATACACCATAATATGAAACAGGAATAAACTACTACGTCAGAAACGCCAAAGAAAAATTATTGAGGTGCATACAGCTGTTTCGGTAGCCTAAAGCGTACCGTCATCAGTGCAAAAAGAATTCTGAATCTTGAGAAGTGCTCGTATATATAGGAGAGGGACCGGATTTAGTTCAACCAATAGGAATACGGAAGAGGTGGGGAGTGTGGCCAATAGGAAATAAGGAATGTGTAGCTGTGTAAACAGTAGAAAAATTAAGGAAATGTGGACTGAATGTAAAATTTCCAACAATCAGACAAATAGGGAACAGCGAAATCACAATTTACAAGGTTTTTAAAATTTTTATAAATATGAAAAGCTTCAAAGAAATCGAGTTCATGAATGGATTTAGGTCTGCAAATTATTTTAGCTGAATTAAATTTAAAATTATGATTTTCCTCCCAGCAATGTTTAGAAATAGCCGATTTATTGGTTTCTTGTTTGCGGACGTAATTCATATGTTCTTTTAGACGAAATTTAAGACTGCGTTTAGTTTGGCCAATATATGATAATGAGTCTTAAATTTCGTCTAAAAGAACATATGAATTACGTCCGCAAACAAGAAACCAATAAATCGGCTATTTCTAAACATTGCTGGGAGGAAAATCATAATTTTAAATTTAATTCAGCTAAAATAATTTGCAGACCTAAATCCATTCATGAACTCGATTTCTTTGAAGCTTTTCATATTTATAAAAATTTTAAAAACCTTGTAAATTGTGATTTCGCTGTTCCCTATTTGTCTGATTGTTGGAAATTTTACATTCAGTCCACATTTCCTTAATTTTTCTACTGTTTACACAGCTACACATTCCTTATTTCCTATTGGCCACACTCCCCACCTCTTCCGTATTCCTATTGGTTGAACTAAATCCGGTCCCTCTCCTATATATACGAGCACTTCTCAAGATTCAGAATTCTTTTTGCACTGATGACGGTACGCTTTAGGCTACCGAAACAGCTGTATGCACCTCAATAATTTTTCTTTGGCGTTTCTGACGTAGTAGTTTATTCCTGTTTTAATATTCCAACGCCAAGTCTCCTACTATTACACCATAATATGGTTCAACCCCACTTTTAAATTTTCTACTTCTTACGATTGAATTTATGTTGCACCAAAACTTGGAACTAACATACATGCGCTGACAAGGGAAGTATTAATCAGTAATATTCTTACTGAATCCAAACCAAGTTTATTTAAAGATCGTGTTCGAAAACATAGGGTAAAGTGCAAATTATGTGGAAGAACTCACGCATGGGCTAAGAAGCAACCCTAAAAAATTTAGCCCTTTTGATCAAAAAAAGAAAAAAAAAAGAAACTGAATTAGCGGCAAGAAAGCGTGGTGCACTGACAAGGGTTTCACTTAAGACAAGGCGATCCTCAGTTAAACTTCGTCTAGGTCGAATCAATATTTGGTTCTACATGAAATTACCAAATCATAGTAACAGTTTAAACCATCGGGTTGTTGCATCTACTTTTGTACCAAGTTTCGGTTCAAATCAACACCAAATTTTAACAGTGTAGTCAAAATTTATTTAACTATAATTTATTTATACATATTTTATTTTGTTTTTATAATACTATTGGGTTGGCAACTAAGTTCCCGCCGTTCCACACTTCTGAACTTTGCCCATCGAGTGAAGATGCTTCTCTACAGTAGTGTGGGAGCAATCCATTGTCTCTGCCAGTTTCCTTGTTGTTTGACGCCAATTTTCATGCAAAAGGTGGTTCAATCGCTCCTGGACGGCCAGAACGAGGTGCGTCTTTGAGGTCAAAATTTCCTTTTTTGAACTTTGCATACCAAACACGGGCGGTTCTTTCGCCTATAGCACCCACTCCATACACAACACAAATGTTGCGAGCAGCTTCTGCGGCCGTAGAACCTTGAATAAAGGCAAAAAGAAGGACGTGTCGAAAATACTCATTCTTCTCAACTTGACATTCCAAGATAATGATCTGTAAATAATAAGAAAACGTATCGTAGTAACTACGAAACATAGATTTAGGTAGAACAATATATTCTCTTTCGAAGGATGTACAACTTCGTGCCAAAAGTATTTAATGTCATACAGATTTTTCCAATTTAAAAAAACGGCGGGAACTTAGTTGCCAACCCAATATATACAATTTTATTGACATTGCATTGAATAATGTAATTATCATGTATTTATTATATAAAATTATTACCCAAGCTTGGCATCTTCACTTATGAAAGCAAAATGAGGCAAATAGAAGTAACATCTGGCACAAGTGTCACGTCGATACTCATTTAGGGTTAATGCGACTCCTCTTTCTGTCCTACAATACATCTCAAGCACTATTTCTGTATCGTTATCCGGCAAAATGATTTCGAAAGTAAAAATATGTGACACCTAAAAATAAATAAATAAATAACGAATGAACATAAACTCAACATGGCACGTGCGAATTTTGCTTCACAACAAAACAAATCTAAACGAAGCTTTTGGCTGCTACGTGCATAGCGTCAAGCGTGAATTTTCGCCAAACTCACTTACAAGGAAACATTCAAAAGGTGTTATCCTCAAAAAGTATTGAAAAAAAATTTTGTGATTCTACTCTTCATAAAACACCAGAAAATGAAAAAAATATCGGCTGAAATGAATTACAGCGACCACAAAAAATTATCAAAATTAAGCATATTTGGCGATTTAGCGCTATTAGACGATACGTTTGCTAGCACCGAGATTGCCGTGTATGAACAGAACCGTGTTTTGCTTTTCCGCCAAGTACTCAAAATCAATCGCCTAGCAGTGTGATATAGCCAAATATGCTTAATTTTGATAATTTTTTGTGGCCGCTGTAATTCATTTCAGCCGATATTTTTTTTCATTTTCTGGTGTTTTATGAAGAGTAGAATCACATATATATATTTTTTTTTTTCAATACTTTTTGAAGATGACACCCTTTGAATGTTTCCTTGTTAACTCCATAGGGATTTTCGGCTACAAAGAGACGCTGCTCATATTTTCTTATTAAATTGTCAAAAGTATAATTTATTTTAACAGATGTTAGAGATTACAGAAGGACATGAAAATATCATTTTGTCTGAAAAATTACAGATGTCATTGAAATATATATTGCATAAATGAGTATGACAAGCAAGAATTTTTTTTTTTTTTTTTTTTTTTTTTTTTTTTTTTTAATTTGAACTTTTGGATTACTTGAACGTATTATGAATATCTACTAAAAAAAGGGGACAATTCAAAGGAAACAACTTATTTTAATGAAATTTATTTTCTTCCGTAGTCTAAATTTTGATACTTGAACTTTAAAATAGACAGTTTTGAACGAACATCTGCTTTTGCTATGAAAAAGAAATTACAAAACGTATTAAGGTTTCTTTTATCTTTTCTATTTCTTCTTTTTTTTTCACTTTTTTTTTTCTTCTCTACTGAAGCAAAATTTTGTAATGCAATTTTATAAGCTGAAAAGAAAAAGCATTAATAGAATCGAAATAATACCTTTTAACATATAATTTTAACTCATAAAATCAAAAGTAAATTTTTTACACTTGAAAAAAAAAAAAATAATAAGAAGAATAAGAATAATTAAAATAAATTACGTATTTTTGTCTAAATAAGGGCTTCTTCAACTTTTTTAATACTGTCCGTTTCGGCACTGATTATTATTAATTTTCTTTAATTTTCTCTCTCTCTTTTTCTCTCTCTCTTTTTTTTTTTTTTTTTTTTTTGAATATTTTTATGAAATTCTGGCAAAAGCAGAATTTAGATTAGTATGGATGTGTATTAGTTTTTTTTTTTTTTTTATTTATTTATTTTTTTATTATTATAACATCGCTTTTAAATTATTCAATTATATTTTTGATAAATTTTCGATTTCGATAAATGTCCAACCATCGTAAAACTGGCGACAACGTTTTATCCGTAGATTGATACTAATAATCATCCGTACTAAATAAATGAATAAATAAATGAAATACGTATGTTTGCCTGAAAAATGGCTTCTTCAACTTTTTCTATACTGTCTGTTTCGATACTAATTATCATTAATTTTCTTTTCTTTTTCTTACAAATATATATATATATATATATATATATATATATATATATATGAAATTCTGGCAAAAGCAGAATTTAGTTTAGTATGGATGTCTATTAGTTTCTTTCTTTCTTTCTTTCTTTCTTTTTTTTTTTTTTTAATTATAACATCGCTTTCAAATTATTCAGTTATATTTTCGGTAAATTTTCGATTTCGATAAATGTCCAACTATCATAATACTGGCGACAACGTTTTATCCGTAGATTGAGACTAATTGAAACCCTCCGTACTAAAAAAAGAAAAATAAATATTTTAATGACAATTGCACGTAAATGTGAAATAATATTTTCTTTGAACTTAAAAATTAATACTACTGTAATGTAAAAAAAAAAAAAAAATCTTTTACTACATTATATATTTTTGAGTACAAAGTCTGGAGAAATATTAAAATAATGATTTCAAAATTTATAAAATATTTAAAATTTTGTCACGAATGTAATTTTTCATTTACTTATACACCGAGAGTCACAAAACTCTGCAGACATTTTAAAAATTCATAAACATTTAAGGAACTGGTACAATTAAATTTGCCAAAATATTATTCTTGTGAAGGTAGAAGTTTTTTTGTAATGAAAAAATAATAGTTGAAAATTTCCATCGAGAGAGGGTGTGTAGATGAGCAAATCATACATTTTCGTGTAAAACTATATTTTATTGCTTTCAAACGTTTGCAGGCGTACAAATCCTATTCTATGCCTCCGTAATCGTGCACAAATTACAGTTTGAAAACGAGGTGCAGCACTCAAAAATGCAGCGTCAGATGGCGGTTTTTACCAGAGGAAAAACGTCGTTACAGAGAACGCTTTATCCACCAAGTAAGCATCACAATTAAAATTTTATGTATGCGCAAATGGGAGGCAAAATAAGAAATAACCTACGTAATTAGTAAAACCGTGCAATTTACAGGACTCTGATTTACATATTTCGCGTTATGAATCTGTGCAGCGCCCTCTTTCTTCGGAAAACTTAATCATTTTTTTTTTCTTTACCAAAAAAATTCCCTTTTACGAGATAATATTTCGCAATAACCGAGTTTAATTCTACTACTTCCTTCAATTTTATGAATATTTAAAATGGCTATAGACTTATGAGACAGCCTGCATACATAAATTAACTCAAGATTTACCAATTGATAAAGCAAATCATTATTAAGTTTTCCGTATTAATGCAGTCACAAACTTTAAGCTACAGACCTTACATGACTGCTTTGCAGAGCATTTGTTCAATATAGATGTACAGGGTGTTTATAAAGTCCCGGACCCATTTTGATGTTTAATAACTCATAAAATAATGAAGATATAAACAAACTTATGGCATTTATTGATGGAATAACTCATATATTTTCTTTTCAGATTTGAATATCTTTACTTTTGTAAATATCGTCTGCGCGTGTGGTTAATTTCGGATAATTTCATTTTCCAGTCTAAATATCTGTACTTTTCTAAATATCAGCTGCTTATTAATTGCTTTTTTCTCTCTTTTGTTTTTAGCAACTATTGCAATGTTATGTTTACTTTTGATGTGTTTGTTCTTTGTAGTACTTTTGTATGTGATGTTTTATTCGATCGGATATTAAGGAGAATGCATACACCACAAGAGAAAGCACAGATTTTGCCGCTGTGACATGCTTGCCGCTACCTGGCGTGAAATTGACTATCGACTTGATATTCTCCGTACGACGAAGAGGGCACACGTGGAAGTTCATTGACAGGGGTCATGGAACTTTTTGAGTCTATCTAACCATTTATGTTATTAATTTTAATCTATCTTTATTATTTTATGAGTTATTATATATATATATATATATATAGATTAAACATCAAAATGTGTCCGGGACTTAATAAACACCCTGTATTTCTTTCAAACTTATGCCCGAATTAGGGAGCAGGCACCACGAATTCGAGCCATCTTTTGATATGCCAAGGACTTGTTAGAAATTCCCAGAATAACGGAGACATTAGTAAATTTTATTGAATGTTAGAACAACTTGAACTCCCACTGAATGAACTACTTTGAAAAATTATTTGTTGTTCCTTTATAATTGTGTATTGTTAATTTTTTCCTTAACCATGTCTGTTTTGTTGTGATTTCCGGTGCTTTGTATTTCTGTGGACTTTCTGAATTGTATGGAATTATTTCCGAAATAAAGCCACATGTAGCACATATCAGTATTATATCGCTAATTTATTTGATAATTAAAAATAAATACAATATATTTTTTAAGTAATTAAATAAGGCAAAAAATGTAAAAATTCCTTTTTTTAAATAAAAGTAGAAAGTTTATATTGTTTTTGTTAGTTTTAACTTTGGTGGGCAGTTTTCTGGATTTTTAACATTTTCAACTGCCAATATTAAGAAAATAATGACATCCAAAATGTCAGATTGAAAGAAATAGCTATGTTGTACTAAAAAAGAAAATAAAACTAAGTCTACTTTTGTTTTCCAAATAATAGATGTAAAAATTTGTACTGGATAGAATTTAATTTAATACGACAATACCTTTTCAGCCTATTCTTCCACATAAAGTAATTCGGTAATTGTGTTGAGCACCTTAGCAACGGTTACAATATTCATTCTTAAAAATTTCTTTTATGCAGGTTTAGTATATGACCATCTGGGCGACTTTTAAATATTTGTTGCCATTTTGGTGATGAATTAAAATGGATACCGCATTTGCGTACGTAATGACCTTTGCGAGAAATTCCCGATCTATTGTGTCGCCAAATTTCAAATTTCACCTTAGGGGTACTATACTAAAGCTTTTTCATTTCTCCCACACGATTTTTCGAATGTTTTTTTTTTTATTTTGATGTAAGAGGTTAAAAAAAAAAAACTTTTTTAATTGGTCTAAATATGCAAAAAGCTTAAACAATAAATAAATACATAAATAAGCAAATAAATTTTAATAAAACTTTGATTTTTTTATGAACGTGCGTTCCTTAGCAATGGTTAATATATAGATTACTCAAAATTTCGTTTGAAAGTTTTACCTCAATCGTAATTTGATATTTTTTAACTTGATGCAAAATAATGTTTTAATGAAAGTAATACACCTGACGCATTAGTATTAAAAACTATATGTGCGTAATGTTAAAATCATTTGATTTTTATTCTTATTATTATTATTATTGGACTAAAAAATGACGTTTTCAAAATTATTCGAAAACACAGTAATCTAACTATTAATTTAAAAGCTAACTTATATCAATCCATTTCCGAGCATGCGGCTTTAAAACGAAAAAGTTAGGCACGTTTATTATTATTATTATTATTATTATTATTATTATCATTTTACTCATTTCATCAACAATATTTTTTAGTAAACTATTCATAAACAAATATTTGGAAAACTTTTGAGATTTTTGCTTTTTAATGATCTGCAAATTATTTTAAGGATAGGCAAATTTAGTTATCATTCAATTTAAAAACAATTAAATGACATTTATTTTTAGTCTATATCATTTTTCCAATACTGGGCTTATACACTAGTATTCAGTATTTAGTAGTTTGAATATTTAGTTATCCGAAAGGTGTGGAATAAAAGTGGTAATCCGATAATTGCTCATAATCAATATTAGTATAAATCTTCGTTAACAATTGCGTTTATTGTCTTTAGAAAAACTGTATTGGAAGTTTTGAATTAGCCTCGGATTATTAAAAAAAAAAAAAAAAAAAAAACCATATACATATACATGTAGTTTAAAAAATGTTCTAGACTTGGATTTTTTTTTTTTTTTTTTTTTTTTTTTTAATATAAAAATTAAAATAAGGCTGTTGAAAATATTTTGTTTACTATAACAATAATACTGTCACGAAAAAAAAAATAAAAAATAAATAAAAAAATATATATATATTTTATTGAACAAAATTAATTTTTCTTATACTATTAAGTGAGCAATATTTATATATATATATATATATGTATATGTATATTTCACTGTTCTCGAAAACGGTATTTTGGACAGTCACGTGATTTAACACAAAGGTGCCCTCCGAAGGGTCACTGTGCACATCGCACTCAGATTTTCGAATTTTTGATTAGTTTTCTTTTAATGAATAAGAACATGGAAATAAAACTTCCCATTCCTATAATGACGCAGAATGGAGAATCTTAGGAGAGATGTGATTGGTTTACTTGATTTTCATTGATTTGAGTGTATTTTACAATGAACTACAGCTACGTTATGGGGAATTACAAGAGATTCGATAGGTTTATTTGATTTTCCTTGATTTGAGTGCATTTTACTTTGAACAAGAGCTACGTTATGAGGAATTACGAAAGATTTCATTAGTATATTTGACTTTCATTCATTTGAGTGTATTTTATGTTGAACTAGAGCTACGTTTTGAGGAATTATGAGAGATTTGATTGGTGTATTTGATTTTCATTGATTTGAGTGTATTTTACGTTGAACTACAGCTACGATACGAGGAATCACAAGATATTTGATTGGTTTATTTGATTTTCATTGATTTGATTGTATTTTACGTTGAATTAGAGCTACGCTGTGAGGAATTACGAAAGATTTGATTGGTGTATTTGGTTTTCATTGATTTGAGTGTATTTTACGTTGAACTAGAGCTACGTTTTGAGAAATTACGTGAGATTTGATTGGTTTATTTGATTTTTATTGATTTGAGGTAGCGGTGTCCAGTGATGTTTTTTTTTTTTTTTTTTTTTTTTTTTTTTTTTAACATGCTTGGCAGTGATTGCTGCGAAAACGAGTTTCGTGCGTTTTCCGATTCATGCATGCACAAGCAGGTAGGGGTGTCCAGTTATGTTTGTTTTGTTTTGTTTTGTTTTAACATGCGTGGTGGTGACTGCCGTGGAACCGAGTTTCGTGCGTTTTCAGATTCATGCACAGCGAGGTAGGGGTGTCCAGTGATGTTTTTTTAGTTTTAACATGCGTGATAGAGATTGCCGCGGAACCGAGTTTCGTGTGTTCTAAAATTCATGTACAGCGTGGTAGGGGATTCCAGTGATGTTTTTTGGATTTAACATGCGTGATAGTGATTGCCGCGGAACCGAGTTTCGTGTGTTCTGAAATTCATGCACATCGATGTAGGGCTGTCCAGTTATTTTTAATATTTTAATTTTTTTTTCTTTTTTCCTGAGCGTGAAGCGTACATACGTGTGTTATAGTGATTGCTGCGAAAACGACTTACGTGCGTTCTCTGATTCGACCATACATCGAATAGTGACTTTTAGTGTACGAGTAACAGCTTCAACTGTTTCCAGAATATTCGAAGTATTAACATTTCTATTTGACTGTTTTCCAGAGTATTCGTTTTAATAATAGTTTTGTTGAACAGATTCGAGTTTAAAAAAAGTTTGATGTTGTCAAAGAGATCCCATACTAAAACTGTTAAGAAAATAGTCGCCAACCGAAATATATTTATTTAAACGTTTCAATTATTCAATTAAAAATTAATCCTTTAAATATTGTGCCCAGCGAAGCGGGCGAAGCCTGCTATTAATGTATCAATAAGCATTATAAAATATTTTAAAAAGAATTAAAAATATATATATATTTTATGTGAATATAAATAATTTAAAAATAAATCTACAATACATGAATTAAAAAATAATACTCAAAATTTCATAAAGCATTACCATATTTTTTATTGCAATACTAAATTATTTACAAATTTCTAAAACAGTTCATAAACAAATGATAATAAAAAACGAATTAAATATTAATAATCAAATATCAGGCAATAGTCAAAGGTCAGATTTTCGAATCGGTTTCTTAGAATGAAACATTGTAAACCATGAACGATTCGGAAATTTCTCGAACTCATGATATTGAATTTCAGAATGTTATCAGAAATTCTGGAAAGATTTCCTTGCGTATAATTGAAACTTCTGAAGCTACTGAAATAAAATATCATGTTATCGAGGATATTATGTTGCTGCTATTTGCTCTTATGGCTGGAAATTCCATTATAAATTTTCGTTTATATATTAAATCAATGTCACTAAATTTGAATATATATATACTTACACACACACAAACATGCGCGCACACACACATATAGATAGATATAGATTTGGATACATACAGGGTGTCTCTGAATTTATGGGCCAAACTTTAAGGAGAGATAGGGCACATCATAAAGATTCAGAATTGCACAGGAATCCACAGCCGGAAATGGAGACTTAAACTTTTAAGAACTGTTTGCGTTTTGTTTTTACATTCTTCTGTATGTAAATTTAAAGAAAGTATTGGATTCGTGAAATTTTTCAAACTCCAGTTTTCGATGGATTTATACGTCTTGGGATGTCCTGAAAACGATTTGATTGTTTTTAGAAAATGTCAGTCTGTCCGTGTGTGTATCACAAATTTTGTGGACGCTGTATCTCATGAACCAATGAAAGAAATTTAAACAAACTTGGTATTTAGTTGGTCCCTGACATAAAATGGTGCTGATCAGATTTGTGGAACAATTGCTCAACAGGTGGCGCTGTGATCGCATTTTTTCTAAATTTTTAACATGGCAGTATAGGACAAAATTTCGTATAAATGTACACGATTAGAGTTATTTTAGTCGTGTGATTATAAACTTAATATGAATTATTGACAATAGTAGTTGTTAACTAGGAAAAAAACTTACTACCCCCTGGGGACTAAACTTTCAATATGGGTATCTTTCAAAAGATATCGTCAATACCTTTAAAACGCATGGATGAACTATAGATATGTAATAATTTAAAACAAAGTTATCGATTTTTTTAAACTTTTAATGAAAAAAAAACTTGGATGGTGAAAAATCTTATTTCTTCGGATTTGCAAAAATTGACATATTTCGGCATTTAGTAATAAATATAATATTGTCAGCTAAAAATCGTTTGGATTTATAATGGAAAATAATTCAATAATTTAATAAATAATTTGTATTGAATAAATTTTGTGTAAAGTTATATAGAAGAAAGTCTTGTGTTAGCCACATCATACTAGTAAAATGCATCGAAATACAGATGCTTAATAACTTAGAAAAAGAATATACGTACACTATAAAATCAATAATAGTACAATAACTGTAAACGAATACACGAATTATTTCCAAAAAAAAAAAAAAAAAACACCATAAAATCACAAACATTTAAAAATGTCAACCAAAAAAGTTGCGTCGATTTATGATTGGAAATCTAATTAATTTTCGTTCTTGTTGAATTATATTCGACTTTTCCATCATATCTATAAGCTTAGTTTAAGATGCGGAAAAAAAGCAGAAAGTTTCAAAAATTCATAAAAAAAATAGGAAAAAAAAAATGCGCAATCAAAGGCGAGTAAAAAAAGCAACTAACCCATGTTAGAAAATGCAGGAACGAAAAGAAGAAAAAGAAACCGAATAGCTTACCACAAAGCATGTACAAAGTAAGGCGAGGAATGTCCGTGGGATATGTGTCCTCTCAACTGTTGCCCATTTGAGGCGGTGAAACTCATATATAAATCTTTATTTTATACCGGAAATATTTTAGAAAAACTGGAGTATCAGTAATTTGCCTGATAAAGTTCGTTCTGAACTCCCACTTTAAATCTTTTTGCTGTTTTACTCTATGATACGTATTTTTTCTCTTTTCTATCGCCTTCGGGCACTGACTTCTCCTCGGAGATTATACCCTGTGTTGTCCTGTGTTTCCTTATGTTAAGTCTGTCATTCTCTGTTAAAACTTTAAAAAAAAAAAAAAAAAAAAAAAAAAATGCTCTTTGAAAATACAAAAATATTCTTACAATCCTTAAACTTTCTACTGTATTTTGTGATGCTATCCTCAATCTTCCTTATTTTATCTTTTTTGTGCTTCCTATTTTATGAATTCCAGGTTTACGTATTTACGCTTTGGTGTTGCTTCTCTGCCCCCCCCCCTCTCTCTGTTGCAGTGATTGTGATTTTTTAAGACACGCGCCTCGTTAGTTTCATCCTTAGGCAGAGGAAGATGCATGGCTTTTTTCACAGGTGCTTCCATCCAAAAGTATCCGGAGATCCGAAGCGGTTATATGGAACTTTGGATTTTAAGGCTTTTATAAACTATCCTGCAGTGTAAATGTTGAGATTGGTTATATTTCTTTTGTAAACTCGTAATCTGTTACTGCTCGTTGATTTTTTTGCCAGTCAATCGCTACAAGCAATTGGCACTGCTGTCGGAGGATATTTTTTAGCAATACACTATCGATTACTTTGTAATTGCTTTAACTTCGAGGTCCAAGAGCTATCGACAAAGTTTGGTATGCCTCGCCTTATATGTAAATATAGATGGTGTTGGGTTGCGTGGTCGGAGCACTACCACAATTTAGAATGTATAAAAAATGGTGGAAACATAAAAAAAGAATGCATTAAAGAAAAATAAATGCACAATCACAAGTTAATAAGCACTCTAGGCGCTCGAATGTCGATGATAATTTCACAGTTTAGAATGTGAAAACCCGAGGGGAGGGGGGGGGGGATTCAAAAGGTCAAGAAAGATGTCACTAAAAATACGCACAGTTATAAATGTGAATAAAACAGCTAATAGTAGTGAGAGAATTCACGAAAAACTAGAATTCACGAAAATTAAAAGAAACCTAACAGCGAAACTATTTAGATCGGGGTCGGGCCGTAGATCAAAGCACGTGCAAAGTAAGCAGTACAACGTTTATAGGGAAGGTGTCCATCCGACGTCTGCCATTTCAGGCGCAAACGCAATTTAATATTTATTTCATGCCGAAAATACTTTAGAAGAAAAGAATTATACTATTAGCTGTTTTCTTGAAAAAAGTAGTTAATGTAATTTTCGATTTAAATATTTATTTAAACCTTTCAGGAGATGTGGGGTATATTTTATACCACTTAATTGTAATTCCCAATTTCAAAAATTAATCCTGGAATTTTTTAATAAGATTATTATTACTTTTTTTTTTTTTTTTAACTTAGCCCGAAAATTCCATTTATATCTTTTCTTCTAATCTTATTTTTTATTTCTGGTAGTTCTTGATTTCAAATAAAGCGTAATTACATATTCCTGAATGGTTAACCTTCACGCAATGTTTGACAGAATGCTTTCTTTTGACAACTCAAAATATGTTATCGTAGCAGGGCGTTTGTCGCTTCTGGAGGCGGACAATTTTTAGCTTTATATTTTACGGCTTACCTGATACTCGCTTTACCCTGACGTTATCGACGGGGCTTGTTGTGCCTCACATAATATGAGATAAATATCAATTCATAATTAGAAATGTCTCTTTTAGTGTAAGTTATTATTTTCATAACCGATGGAATCTTCATATCTATGTTGAGTAAAATGAGGATGTTTGATATTAATTGAATTTGTTCAGTGGTTAGATAATTATATATTTCGCCAATATTATTATCTGTTCGTGACCTGACATGTTTTCACGCTTTGCAAAATTAATTTTGAATTTTCCTGAAACATATATTATTGACGCACATTTAGTTATTTATTTTAAATGCATAAAAGTCAAACTTGCACCAACATATCGAAAAAATGAAAAATAAACTCAGGAATATAAACATTTTATGTGTACAAAAAAATGAAAAGTTTTAAGCTCTTAAGTACTTTTTTAAATTTGTATACATCAACAGACATTTTAAAAATTAATAACAACCGTGAATGTTCTGTGAATGTAGCTGCAATAACTACACTGAGGAAAATTTCTGTAATTCACATCTAGAATCTAAATTGGGCTCTAGAAAAAATAGTTCCATGTCATCCTTATAAATTCTAGTTCTCTTGAAAAGCGAGTTCTAGAAGCCCCTATTAGAATTCTAGAGCGTTTGCCTATATTCTCGAGGGCAAAGTTATTTAAAAATCTCTGCAAATAAATGAGACTACAAGAGGCGGGTTTCAGCAACTATAATCTTGGTTTATGACCTAATTCTAGATAATCAAGCGAGAATTTCTTGCAATACAAAAGATTCAGAATATTCGGAATTTTCAGAATATTGTTTCACCATCTAGAAATGTGTAAACAGGAAATTCTCGATCTTTTCGTCTATTCAGTTCATTGGCGTGCTTTATGCGCATACTTCGGAAATTTATATTTCTAGTTAAGGAATTTAGAAAATGGCCACTTATTCATTCTAGAGGAAAACGGTATATATTTTTTTTTCTCAGTGTAAATGGTGGGTTCATTCACTTTTTTTTAGTTTTAAGAAGTGAAATAACAATTATCCCCGATGTTCAACAATCTAAAGAACTTAAAATGTTTCAACGTTTTAAGTATCGTGAAAGCATTAGTCAGGTGATACTGAACAAGACATGCTCATATTCCTGTTGTTCACTTAAAAAAATTTACAAGGCAAATTTTTAAATAATAAGTCATTAATTTTTCATACATTTCAAAACAACATGTATAAAAATCTTTATCAACGATTATACAGTTTAAGGAGTGATGTAATAAGTATTTTTCGTAAACGTTTATAATATATTTTAAAAACAATCAAAAACAAGTGTTTAAAAGAGTTTGTTTTGCATTAATAAAGAGGCAACACCCTTCGCCAGTTAAACAACATGGTTAATTGTTATATCATTTCTTAAAATTATGAATTGAATATAACCCACCGTTTGAATATTGCAGTTTAATTGATAAAATATTCACGGTTGTTATTCAGTTTAAAAAAGTATTTCAATTTATTCGAAAAACTTTTACCCACAACTGTCTTTGAATGATACCGATCCTAAGAAAAAAGTTTTTGTGATATTTTCGTATGATAAACTTCCAATAATTTGATTTTAGATTTCCAGTCGTGTTTATTGAATGTTCTGATAATGATAATAATAATAATAATAATAACAATAATAATATGTCTAGTTGCACTGCTCTTTCAAATTTTCGATATTCCTAAAAATTTTTATCCGGCATTCTCATGAAACACATTAACCAAATCCGAAATTTGAAATTTTTACAATTATTTGCATTTAAGTGATATTAATAACAGACATTAACATAAACCAACATTTAAAACTTCAATTGCTGCATCCATTAGAGTTGAAGCGTGTAATTATATCCAAAAAGAATGTCTTCCGAAATTGCACCCCAAATCTAAGAGTGGCGATTTCATATGATAAAATTCTAATAATTTGATTTCAGACTTCCTGCCATATTTTTTTTTTCATATTCTCATAAAAAATAAAATCTAAATACAAATATGTCCGGTTACTCTTTCAAATGTACCGATATATCTAAAAATTTTTATTTGGCATTCCTATATAGTATAGTGACGAATTACGAAATTTGAAATTTCTACAATTATTTTATTTTAAGTGATACTAGTAACAGACATTAACATAAACCAACAATTGAAATTTTCATTGTTGCATTCATTAGATATTGGAACGTGCAGTCTTCCGAAAATTTCAATCAAAATCTTTCTCTAATCTATAAACCAAAAACAAAATTAGAATTTAAAAAAAAAAGTAAAATTCTGCTTATATTCTTTATAAACAGAATTTAATTTAGTACGACAGGCCTGACTATAATCTATTTTTTTTCATATAAAGGCATGCAGTAACTGTATTTCACTCCCAAGCATCGGTTACTATATTCATTTCTTAAAACATATTTACAAAATAGTCCCGTGATTTTTTTCTTCTTCTTTTTTTTTTTTTTTTTTTTTTTTTTTTAGGTAGAGGAAGAGGTCCTTTTGGTGATTATAAAAAACAGGTATCGTAATTGCGTAAGTAAACATCTTAGCGAGAATCGATAGAGCTATTGCAGTGGCAAATTTCAAATTTCGATTATTTGTTGGTTATATCCAGAAGTTATAGCCAAGAAACATTCAGCAATAATCAATATATATTCAGAAGAATTAGCCAACAAATACACAGAGGCCGTCATCAATAAATATTCAGAAGAAAAAAAAATAATAAGTCATCACCAACATATTTTCAGAAGATATCGCCAACAATTATACAGAAGCCAACACTGATACTTATATTGCCCATAAAGATTCAGAAGCCATCCAAATTATGTGTGGTGATGGTCTCGATTTGGTTTTTACATAAAATTAAGACTTAGTTTCTCACTTTTCAGAAGGTTTTTAAAAAATGTAAAAGTTTTTACAGATTTGACATAATACTTTAAGATAGTTTTAAAAGTTAAATGTGAAACTTGATATTGACGACAATCTTGGCAAATTCAAGGTCAAATACAATAAATGGCGACAGTGCAAAATCGATATATAAAAGAAATAGTCTTGTCGTCTGTTAAAGCGGGGTACTATAGTTATATATATACAGAGGCTGTTCGCACATTTTGTAGACGATTTTATTTCGCTGTAAGAAAAAATCGTTTGCATGGAGAATTTTATTTTTACAACAGTTATATTTTTGGAAGTTTTACTTATCTTCTGGTATTTAGAATTTTTGTTTAGACGCAAAAATGCGCTTTTAAAAAGGCAGTGGATGGAAGGATAGGTTTCCGCTCTTTCCAAAGAGAGTTTTTAGTGAAATCTCTATGAAAAGCATTTATCAGGAGAAAAATGGAAATATGTCGCAACAATAGATGAATCTTGGGTCTATTTAAATGGTTGCAATAAAAAAAGATCAATTTATTATCACAAAAGTGGAGAAAAAAATTTTTGCTACATGGTTCAAAGCATCAAAAGAAAGTTTTTCTAAAGGATTTATGATTGACACTGGTTTTTCATACAAGCGCAAGATAAAAGCAAAAAAAAAAAAGTGACAAAAACGTCAAAATCAGCTCTAAATACTAACAAGAACATATTTTAATTCAAATTTTTAAAAATGAAAATCCAGATCTTTATCCACAATGCTATCAATCCGTTGAACTGTATCAAGCCAAAACAAGCAGCCACACATCGCAATCCGCAATTACTTTTCTAGAAAAAAAATGAACAAAAAACGGGAATTAAAACCATACCCTTCACTGATATTCCTGCTAAATCTCCTGATGTATCACTGTTGGATTTTTGTGTTTTTTGACTCTTAAAATCAACATTATCCAAACACCGACTACAACGATTTGTGGACTTTGGAAAGCCGTTCAAGAGGAGTAGAAAAATATACCTCTTCCGATATTATAAAAAGCATTATTATCATAGAAATTACGATGTAGAATGATAGTTAAGAACAAGCGCTATCAAACTGAACAATTAAAACACGAAATATGAGTGGAATTGCTTCAGTACACTCCATCAAAATTGTCTAAAAAATGTACGAACAGCCTCCGTATATATATATATATATATATATATAATTTTTATGTTTTTATTTACATTTTCCGATTGATCCAATTTATATGTTCAACTACTTTGGTCAGAAAAGTATCTCACAATCACCTCACGAACGTGATAGATCATACTACAAAATGGTAACTAATACACTAACCTTTTAATTCCGATAATTGTTAATCCAACTAGTTATTAATTGTTTTTGGAATATGTAAAAGTTTTTACAAATCGAACATATTAAAACATTTATTTAATAATTAAAATTTGTTTGGTAGAGTGTTAGCTTTAGAGCTTCTTGGCGGCTTTTAAATTTTTATGCCCATTTCGTCGATAAATTAAAATGGCTATCACAAATGCGTAAGTACAAATCTTGACGAGAAATGTCCGAGTTAATTCAGTGACAAATGTAGAACATCGCAAATGAAAGCGTTCTATTTCTTTAGAACGAATTTTCTCAATTTTCTTTTAATTATTAAATAAAATTTTTTGCCCCTTCTTATATATATATATATATATATATATATATATATATATATATATATACACTGATTTCATTTTTTTATTTAAGACATCAATTTAAATTTTCCATTAAATAGTTTTAAAGTTAAAATGGGGATTTAGCTTAACATTTTTTTTAAATCAACTATCTCATTGAACTAACAAATACAGCGTTAGCTATACGAGGTCTGTCCAATAAATACGCTAACTAAGGCCATAAAAAGTTTATTTTTCAAAATTTAGTCTACATCGATTTTGTCCCCTTCAAAGTACTCTCCACCCGTTGCTATGCACTTATTCCATCTTCTTACCCACTGCTCAAAGCACCCTTGGATGTCTTTGGCAGTCAGGCCTTTTAGTTTTCTCGTCCTTTCTTGCTTTATTGTGTCCACATCTTTCCAGTGATGTCCCCTCACCACAATTTTGCATTTTAGGAATAAAAAAAGTCGCATGGGGTGAGATATGGCGAATTAGGAGGATAATCAAGGATGGTGATTTAATTTTTTGCCAGAAACTGGCGAACAATCAATGCTGAATGTGCAGGTGCATTGTCATGGTGAAGGATCCATCCATCGCCTTGAGTCAAATTTCGTCGCACACGACGCACGCGATCTCTCAAACGCTTGAGAACTGTAAGAAAAATAATTTATTATTTTTGTTAATTTCCATTTATGACACATAGTAAAAACAAGGACAACAGAAACTAACACAACTGGCACAATACGCACAGCTCGACGATCCGTCATGCAATGATGGTTCATGGAGTCTCAGGCAACTACACTGTGAAAAAAAAGTAAAATCACGGTATTTGACCGTATAATTTTAGGGGAAATGACCGTTTTGCTACCTAAACGGTCATAATCCGTAAATTAATATTTTTGAAAGCATTTTAGGAAATAACCGTATAATTTTTCGGGAAATGACCGTTTTGCTAGCTAAACGGTCGTAGTCCGTAAATTGATGTTTTAAAAGTATAATTCTTTTGAATTTTTACGAGAAAAAGCTAATCTACGCAAATTTCTCTTATCTTCTATCAAACCATTTTTTTACGAGAAAATCTTTTATTTTGTTTTTGAAGAAGGGTGAGAAATTCTCACCCATTATTTTCCTGTAATGGGAATCTTGAAATAAGACTACCCTAACAACACATCTTCTCCGAAAGGCATCCCCAGGATGTCCTGTGATTAAAGGGAAATACTATGGACCTCCTCAGGATGTTCTGTGACAAGTGTGTTGTTAGGGTACCTCTTTAGTGCTAGTGTTTACGAATAAAAATGATTTCGAAAAATATATTAGATTTTCTTTCTCAAAAATCAGCATAGCCAGTCTTTATAGAAGAAGAGAAAAGAAAAAGGCCCCTAGCCACAGAATTTCTAGAAAAAAAAACGTTTAAAGTTTCCGTAATCTTTAAATAGTAGGGATTTCGCAATCTGATCAGCGCTACCGTGGCGTGCTTAGTAGAGCTCAAGGCTTTCACCCAGACGACCGGAGTTCGAGGCTACCTGCGAGCTTTTTTTTTTTCTTTTTATGTAAAATAATTTTTTTCCAATATGAGAATTGACTGACTTCTTAATTTTGTCAAAAATAGCAAATTTAGATTTTAAAATAGTCTTAAAAGAAAATATATTTTATGCATAGTTTGAACGTTGACAATATTCAATCACTGTAAAAAATTTCTGTAAAAATAAAGCACTTTTTTAACATAAATACAACATAGGTTGCTGTATATTTTTACAGCTAGTTCTGTAAAAATAATTGAAGATTTGTTACTTCACATTGTGCTGTAAATCGGTTTTAAAAAATTTCCAGTCTTTTTGTGCGTATGACACGATTTATCAACCTATCAGTTCTGATGTTGACTTTATCAGATCACTGTGATCCAAACGGCGCGGTTAGTAAAGCGCTGGCCTTTGAAACAGGAGATTTGGAGTTCGAATCCCGGGCTGCCGAAGACAGTTTGCGTAGAATGAAAATTAATAAATTAGCATTTATGAGTAAAAAAAATAAATAAGTTGCTTAATGTTGTGGATTCCTCACTGCACGCATGTGTAATAATTGCAAGAAATTTTTTTAAAGCATCCGAGAAACTCAAACTTTAACTTTTAAATTTACGGTCAATGCTACTTTTTTTGCAGGTTAGTTGTATGTTTCATCACAACGTAAAATTACTGGTGATACATCATTCATCGTCTAAATGTTTTTTTTTTTTACGGGCTTTGCCCGTAATTTTACTGCAGCATTTTTTATAGTGTAGCACCGCTAGTGAACGAGGCTATAGTCCGCGTTATGGCCGTCAGATGGCACCAGGTTGCGTATTTACTGGACAGCCCTTATTATCAAGTGTAGTGTTATATATATATATATATATAGATAGATAGATAAATGAAATATTATATAATACTAGACACATACTAGGCGAGTCGTATTAATCATCGACGATACATTTAACGCCCCAACCCGCCCGTTCCCGCTGTTCATTGTCTTTTTCTAGTGAATTTTGCTCTTTTATTACTTCCGGTGCGAGTCGTTTTTTTTTTTTAAAACACACTTGACATTGTGAGTTTTTTTGGTTTCCTTCCCATGCTATATACATTGAACAGCGGGAACCCGGCGGGCTGGGGCATGGGTCCTATCGTCCAGGATTAATACGACTCGCCTAGTATAACTCTTGCCGGTGGTGGGCGGGATCCACCGCCACTTTAGAATGTAGAAAAAGAGGGGGGGGGAAGCTAAAAACCACATAGGAATAGCATGGGAAGAAAAGCAAAAAAAAAAAAAAACTCAAAACGTCAAGTGTGTTAAAAAAAAAAAAAAAAAAAAAAAAAAACGGATCACACCGGAAGTAATAAGGGGACAAAATTGACTAGAAAAATACATTGAACAGCGGGAACCGGGCGGGCTGGTGCATGGGTCTTATCGTCCAGGATTAATACGACTTGCCTAGTATAACTCTACTAGTATTGAACAGGGCGCAGCCCCCGCTCACCGCTCGAAGAGCGGTGTTGAGCGCTTCCAGAACTAAGTTCACGTGGGCACTCTACTAGTATATATATAATTCGGACAGATGCAATCAACGGGTATACAATGTCAGACATTCAGTTTTATAAAGTTTAAACAAAAACGAAAACGTTCGCACATTCATTCAAAATGGAAAAAAAAAAGAACGAAAAATTAGGCGGTACGCATTGATTATTAACGCATTCCAATTGTACATAATTGTTGTATCGCGTAACTTTCAATATTCTTTGCCTATGTAATCACACAACGGATAGGCAGCAGTTCCGAAAGGCATACAGAGTGATAGTCTAATTAAAATCCTAATCCTTCTTAAACATTGTTAGCAAATGTTAAAAACGATTAACACAAAAGAAAATGTAGCCCTTATATTCTAATTGCAGACCTTACTATATCTGTGTATTTTAGTATAGCCCTGTAAATCTGAAGATTAAAATAATCGTATTCTATATAAAACATTTTTTTAGCATATTAACAATAAATGTCAATTTCTTTATGATTTTTACAATAGAAAGCGCTTAATGTAATTTATAAAGATGTCTATCCTAAAATGGAAAGCATTGGCATTTTTTTAGGTGTCCCTGTACGCAAACAAGTTGCACAATGTCATTTAAAAAAGGCACATTCTAAAAGGCATTTGAATAACATGTATAATATTTTCAAAATCTGAAAATATTTACGGACGCTGGAACAGGCTGAAGGACAGATAAACCAGTGGACACTTGGACAGATAGACACACAAAATGAAACCATATTCACATTTAAAAATGTTAAAAAGTATTAACTCGCTTAATGCAAACGAAAATGCAATCCCAGCAAATTACAAATAAAAGCCCTCAATGTAAGTGAATATTTTTGTGTAGTCCTGTAAATATGAGGCTAATAATGCTATATTCTGTAGAAAGCATTCTTTTATGCATGTGGATAACCTATTTCAATTTTATTAAGATTCGTAAAAAGTAACGTTATTAAAATTTGATTTATAGAAATACCTCTCATAGAACGAATGCTTTAGAATACTTTCGGGTGCCCCAAACACAAAACAGTGGTGATATTTACTCCAATCTCTGTTGCAAACATCCGATTGGGAGCTTGAATAACGTATTTCAATTTCACTGAAATTTGTGTAAAATAAAAGAATAAAAATATAGTCATAAACATACGTCACATAGAACACAATGCTTTGGAGTACTTTTTAGTGTCCCTGTGCCCAAGTAGTTGAGGTTTTTACTCCATTTTCAATAGGGCACACTCCATATTAAACTTGAATATTATAATCAGTTTCAAGAAGTTCTATTAATGTTTACGGAAGTTAGAGCGCGGATAGACAGACAGACAAACCGAAGTCTTTAACACTTTTCAACCTTATTGGAAAGTGTTAAAAAGGTACCACGGAAAATCGCTGCCTGAAAGAAATAGTACGTCATGTCATTCTAATAAACATTAAATAGTTTTCTTTAAAAATGCAATGTTAATTAAAAACACGTAAAGATTGATTTTATATTTTTATTTATTCAATGTATGTTTTATCTATATAATACTTTTTAATACCGTCATTTTTTTTTTTTTTTTTTTTTTTTTAATAAATAATCACTTAACTTTTTGATAAAACTATTGCTTGAATTATTAATTCCAGAAATAAAAAAATAAATGTTCCATTTAAATATTGTTTTATAAGATGAGAGTTTGAGGAATTATAAAATAAATATCGAAAATAAAATAGATTATTTTTTAAAAGCTTTATCTTGCGAAATATATTTTTAATTAGATTGAAAGATCCCAAATTTATTCTAGGTTTTCAGGAAACGCATTCAATTAAAAAAAAAAAAAAAAAAAAAAAAAAAAAAAAAAGAAAGAAAGAAACAAAGAAAGAGAAGAAAAAAGAAAGAAAAAGTAAAAAAATATTCTTAAGAAGAAAAAAAACATTAATCTTTTAATACCCCCTTTTTATACTTTTAGAATTTTACTTTTAAATAAATATTTTGTAATACAATTTTCATCCTCTAATAGCAGATTTTAAAAGAAAAAAAAAAAAGGAATTAAAAAGCAGGATTTAAATGTAATTTAAAATGCATAAAAATGGTGTTAGTTTACTTGTAAATCTTAGAAAAAGAATGAAAAATAAAAAACTATTTAAAACGAAGTTTGCGTGTTATTATAAGTAATAAAACGCAAATATTTATTAATTTGAGTATGAGAAAAACTTTGTTAAATTAGCTCTTTTATTTCTCTTTAATAAATTGAAATATACATTCTTAATTTTTTATTATATATCCTGTAAACCCGCATTTTGCGGCGTTGCAATATAAATAATTTGTTCCATTTTAATTTATACTAAAACACATACCACACACACACACTCAAAAAAAAAAAAAAAATCTTTCGATTATTATTATTATTATTTTAATATATATATATAGATATATAACATATAAGATTATTTTGAAACAGAATTTAATGTAGTACGACAACAATTACTTTAATTTATTCTTCCATAAAAGTATGTTTTATCTTTCATATAAGCATGTGGTAACTGTGTTTCAATCTCTAGCAACACTAACTATATTTATTTCTTAAAATTTCTTTCGTATAGCTTTAGCATAAGAGCCCCTTGGCCTTTTTTTTTTTTTTTTTTGTTATTTTGGCAATTAATTAAAATGGTTATCACAATTGCGTTATTAAAGATCTTGGCTACAAACATCCGAGATACTTCGATGAAACTTTCAAATTTCTCCAAGAGGTTCTATAACGAAACTGCTGCATTTATAATTTTAGCTCGATTTTTCTCAATTTTCCTCTAATTATTCAAAAAATAAATAAATAAATAAAATAAAATAAAATAAATAAATGCGCGTTATTTTTTTTTCGCCATAAAAAATGGCGTATATTTATTTAACTATTCACTTATTTTTGTAATCAATTTGTTTTTCACGCCATATATACTCATGCTTGTGGTTCACTTCTGTTAGGGTTAATTTGATGTTTAATTTTTAATTTTTTAAACACAAAAATTACAAAATCTATTAAAAATTAACCCTCCCCAAAGAGGCATCTACGAAATACCCATTGAAATAGAGAATGGCATCGTCTATTATATAGGAAAAACTAAAAGAAATCTTACAAAACGCATTTACAGACATCAATATTCATTACGCTCTACGTACGGTAATACAGCCCCAAAGGATTATGTTTTGAGAACTGAAAAAGCAAGACCGTTATAGAATCAAGCAAAAATAATAGTATAGCAATTCTCCCCAGACTTATTAAACTTGAAATTCAGGCGAAATTGCAAATAGTAGAGTATGATAAATGCGCCGTCAATTATACCCATTCCAGAGACTTGGCGAGAATGGCTATAAGAGAGTTCTCCGTCTATTAAAAGATCAAGTCTGTTACAAGAACCAGACCTGACGAAATCCATGAGCAATTATGCTCGGATGAAATGTTGTCAAAAAGTTTTTTGTATTTAAACTTTTAAATTAATTTTTTTAAGCTATGTATTTTAACGTGTAAAATACTGTATTATATTTTATAAAAACGTAATACATATATAAAAGTAAACTGTCATTTGCATGTTATATCAGATATGTAATTATTCTCTAGTGAAAACACTACAACAACGTGCTAGAAGAATGGAGGAAGTAACGGAGGAATATTTGAGATGAAATTATTACTTCATTTTATTTTTAAACTATTAACAATATACACAATATACATACAAAAAAAAAAAAAAAAAAAAAAAAAAAAGAAAAGAAAAAAAAAGAAAAAAAAAATTCAGTTATTTTAAACAGGAGTGATGATATGTTAGCATAACCATCATATTCTTCGTATATTAACATGATAAAAATAATTATTTTCTAGAAAACACGACAAAAAAATAACAGTACTTTGTATAACAAAGTAAACACTATATATATATATATATATATAAATGTATAAATAGAAGAATATTTGTTTTCTCAGAATAATTTCTTAAAATTAATTAATCATATAATTATTAACAGGTTAACTCAATGAATAGTGCAAATAAGATAATAAATATTTTTTTTATATTATTATATACATCAATAGTTTAAATAATTTAATTCCAGAGTTTAACTATAATTATAATTTTCGGATTTAGAAAAAAAGAAATTTTTACAGAATATATTTTATATATTTAATTAATATGAATGCGTGATAGTCACGCGTATAATATTAGATATATGAGTAATCATAACACTTAATAATATATTCTGATTAGAAATAAATGTATTCCTTTCTAATGTACATTACAAGCAGTGTTACCAGACTTGTGGATTTTCCCCCATTTTGGGGGAGTTTTGAAGCTTCAGGGAAGATTTTTGGGGACAGAAATTTAGTGGGAAGCAGTTTTGGGAAAAGAAACATTTTGTGGAAAAATAAGGAGTTCTCTTTAAAATTAGTAAAATATTGCTTTTTCCTAAAATACCACAAAAGAGAAACTATAAACGGGTTAAATTTATTAGATAATAAGGCACTGATTCTGCATGCTGTTTCAGAAACAGAAGAGTAACATTTTCAACTTCTGTGTATAAAATTTACTGTGTTTTTTTCCTCTTGTATTCACTGATTTCAAGAGTTATTTACTTTATGGGTCTTGCAGCAAGCATAATGATAGTTTGATACGTATTGATTATTGCTTAGCTTGAATAATCAAGTAAATAATGATCAGTAATAACCAGTAAGCTGGAAAACCGTAAACTTAGATGTTTGGCCTTAATTTGAGTTAAACTTGTAGGCATGAAATATCAAGTTAAATTCAAAATCTTTAAGCGGTTTGAGTATACCCTTTTTTTCTTGCATTTTATAGTCCATAAATATATATATATACACACATATAGTTTAAATACAAATGATTAGGAGTGAGGGATCTAGACTCACACTGTTAAAAATGGTTTCTTAAAAATGAGCTAAATTGTCTCAAAATATCCTCGAAACAATATATACTTAAAACCCATCTACTCATTTTTGAGTATATTGACATGTAAAACATAGGGATATTGTGATTCTTATTGGTCAACTCCATTTTTGAGCATGTCAGTATGCTCAAAAATGAGAACATGGGTTTTCAAATTTATGTATATACTGTTTCGGAGCTATTTTGAGACAATTCAGCCCATTTTTAAGGAACCATTTTTAACAGCGCAGAAACAGAAAGTTTCTCAGATTTAAAAATTTCCAAAAGCTAATGTGTTGAAAGTTTTTTTTGTTATTTATTTATTACCTCCTATTTTTTTTTTCTATAAAAAAGCATTATTTGGAAAAAATGTGATCTTAAATTTATAAAATATTTTTTAACTTTTTCTAAAAAAATAAATTTTTAGTATAAATTGAGTTGAGGATTTTTTGGGGGGGGAAAATGCTTGATTTGGAGAAATTTGAAAACTGTTTTGGGAAATTGACTTTCGACAATCTGGCAACACTCATTACAAGCTTTCTACGAAAGCTTCCTATATGATCCAATTGCTGATTCTTCGGACACTATCTCCACAAATTCTATCTCCAAATATTACCGCATGACAACTTATTCCAGTTTTCATCTACAAGTTTCTTCTATTTCTCCTTTTCCGAGCAATCACCTCATTGGATCCACATTTCATGTTTTGTTCCATGACATAGCGTTACCTCCTTCTGACTAAAGCTAGTTCCTAACAATCTTGTCTTGCGATTCTTTCAAAAGTGAGTTTTGGGGAAATGCCGTTTCAATCTTTTACCTCTACATCAATCTTAACTTCCACTTTACCTGTATATTAAAGTATATTGTGCTGCACTTCATGAAAAAAGTTTGTAAAAATGTTTTCCTCGTGATGTTTTGTTATTCAATGCTAAAAGCTTCGAAAATGTATATTTTTTATTGTAAATAAATTTTTAATTAAATTGAATATTTTTGTAATTACTTGTTTTTAAATTGTCTTTTAACACATAATAATATATATAATAAACATGTTTTACTCATTTTCTATCCCTGAGCGATAGCTTCTGAAATATTAAATAATTGTATGGGTAATAAATGCAAAATAAATTATGAATCTGAAACTTGATATAATGAACAATAATAAAACTTACATTTTAACTTTCATCGTACAATGGAACATTTAAAAGCGAATTTTTTTACAAATAACTTCGGCGTTTTAACATGCCAATTTTGATATCTTATGATATTATTATTATTATTATTATTATTTATTTATTTATTTTTGCTAAAATACATCATAATTCACACTTTTCTATAAGTAAATATATTAAAATGACATAATTATTAACTTAATGTTTTATTAAAGCGATTAAAATATCCTTTTCTACTTCTTTTAAACGATATTGAAATTATTACAATTAAATATTGCATTTAAAGAGATCATTTCTTTTAATTGTTTTAAATTTTATTGTCCAAAATAAGTTAATAAAAATAGTTTTAAATATTCCGCAATTCTTAATACTGTGCCAGATATAATTTCTTGCTTGTATGGAATATTTAATTTTATAAATTTAAGTTTGTGCTTAGAATGTTGAAAGATTTGATGTATGATCATTTTTTCACTTTTGGTAGTGAGGTACATGTGCTAATGCCAATTCTCTTCATTAAGGTCTTAGGCCTGCGTGGAGTACTCTATGTGTGTGGGGGGGGGAGGGGGGGAGAGTGCTTTCTAAGCGTTCCTGCCCCATTATTTGTGCGAGTTTCGGAAAAATCCATGGAGAACTCCGAACCGCTAAGCGACCTTTTTTCAAATCAGCTCAACCAGTTTACCAGCTTCGAGAACAAAAACCTCACCACCACTGGTGGGTTTTTATACTTTTGGAAAATTATGTTAGTTGCAAAGACTGTAAAACGTAAATTCCAATGATATTTTCCGCATTGCTATGTTTCTGAATCCGTTAATCTATCTTTTATTATTTTTAATAACTAAAAAATCTTTCGAATATAGGATTCTACATTAGAGGATACGTATTATATTTTTTCGGATATTTGTCTTACATTTATGTATAAAAAAAAAAAAAAAAAAAAAAAAAAAAAAAAAAAGAAGAATGCTTATTTACAAAGATTAGAAAAATCTGTAAACTGTATTACATAATTTTTTTATTCACATATTTTTTTAAATAGATTAATACGCTAACGTAAACGCAAAACAATATCAATAACAATACATACTCAAATAATAAAAATATCCTTAAAAACTCTTTTGTAATATATTTTACTTTCATCTGTGTACATTTATTAATTCTTTGCATCAAAGCACTGTCGATAACATTTCTACTCCACTTCTTATAGGTGTATTTATTTTGGTCTTTAGAAAGAGTGACATCTGTAAACAAGATAAATTAAAAATGTTACCAGCCTCATACTTACACAACATTGCTTTGATAACCATCCACTCGACAGAAGCTTTTATTTCTGGTCAAAAGTTGCCTAGTGTAAATAATCTGATAATATATTATTTCCATTTTATTGGATGATTGTCCTTTTTTTATATAGATCTGAGACATTTCAATAAATTGTCATTTTGAGATCTTAGACATTTAAAAAATCTATAAAAATAATAACAAAATGAAAGAAAAATACGTATATAATTTTTTTTTTTTTTTTTTTTCAAAAATATGAATTCTGATTTATAGTGGCTTATCCATTGGAAAAATTTGAAAAACTTTGTAACAATACTTTGTAACAATACTTTGTAACAATACTTTATTTTGGTCATCATGTGATTAAAATGAAAGAAATGCCTTAAATATCTAAATTTCAGAAAAGTACTGATTTTTAAGTTTATATAAGAAAACCACACTAATATTTTAAAGTAGATTTTAGAAAATTTAATAAAAATATGCTTTTTAAAACGTTGATAACAGCGTGTTTTTGATAACAGCGTGTCTTGTATTCCCCCTTTAGATTAAATCTTTCTTATTCATCTATCGCAGTTCCTAATTCTTCAGATTTTTGATTTCTTAAATATCCTTAGACTTTATCGAAGATACTTAAAATTGCTGATTTTTTTTTTTTTTTTTTTTTTTTTTTTAAGGAATGTTATGTGAAGATATTTAAACATTAAATGTCAAACAGCCTTTAAAATAACAGCAAGCACTACCAGTTACGAAATGACGTAGCCTTTGTTTTTTAGGTGCAAAATACACGCGTTACTACAACACTGAGGCAAAAAACAAGATTGAAAAAGAGATGAAAAAATAAGGGAAAAGGTCGTGTCTATTCGAAAGCGGGAGTGATTGCCGTTATTTTTATGGTGTGTAAAGAAGTTTTAATGCTTAAATATTCATTGTACACCAGTTCTTTCATTTATAATTTAATATTATATGAAGGTTGAAGAATTATATATGAAATAAGCATATATATAAAAATTATAAGAGTGATTATGTATAATTATTTCTTTTTGCAACAGTAAGACTTTAGTTTTTTCCGTCAAAGTTTACAAGAATTCGACAAATTTGATCCTGGAATGTGCTCGATATATCACTATTGATAATCAAGAAAACATCAAGGAAAATTTAAAAATTTAATAATATAGATATATCATTTTAATAATTTTAATAAATATAATAATCTTTATCTAAAAAATGTATTACTTTAAAATAATTTATTTATTTAAAAGCAACCAAAAATAGTATAATAATATAATAATAACAATAATAATAATACATACATACACATACATACACACACACACACACACACACACACATATATATATATATATATATAACTTTTGTTTGAAGTGCTTAGCCCCCTTAAATGCATCAGATTGTTTTAACTTTTTAATATAATTCATCGAATATATTAAGCATATATACAACCTCGTTATTTGTTTGCAAACTACTTTTTAAAGTTACTTTTCCATGTCAAAATCTAAAACGCCAATCAAAAGTTATTATACAATATATATTAAATTTATGATGAAAAAAATCACTGGTAAATTGATATGGTTATAAAAATAAAGTTGATTTCTCAAATCATTTGCTTTTAAAAACACAGACACGTGCAACGGTATTCTTATTTCATGAAGATTTTAAGAAAGTAAAAAAAAGACATTACAATCTGAAATTATCAATTTATAAGTGAACTAACTTTAAAAACAAAGCGATTTATATATAGGAACTGATAATTCTTATATTAGACAGCTTATAATATGGACAAATTATGTAATAAATCTATAATCGTAATAAATACCAAACAATTAGGCAACATACATTTTGACATAACGTTTGTAAATTTTTATTTATTTATATCATATTATGTTACTGATTGTAAGATAATACGTAAGATAAGAATATATGTTCATTTTAAAGACATTTAGATAGGTAATTTAAAGTGAGGCAAAAAGAAATATTTTAAACAAGGGATAGTTTTTCAAAAGGTACATATATATTGTTTTTTTGTTTGGATATAAGTTTTATTTTTATTTATTTATTGTGTTTGAAAACTGAAAAATTGAATAGAGAAACTTTACTCGGTTAAATTGGATTTTTAAATTATCATTATTATTTTTAATTAATTGTAATATAAATGCAACAATTAAAAATGTATAATTCAGCTTATTTAAAGAAAAGAAAATATATTTGAACACAATTTTTTTCTTTTTTATTACTTTATTATCCCTTGCCTTTCCAATTGTGTGTCGGATTAAAAAAAAAAAAAAAAAATAAGAACTTAAGATAAACTCTGAACAAAAGAAGAATGCAGAGGAAAAAATATATAATTGTATAAAATTTCTGTAAATTTTTTTCATTTAAAAGATATTTTGTTAGATGTTAATAAATATATACAGGTGTAAAATATCCATTAGTATTAGTTATTTTAAAAAAAATTCTGCCTGTTTTTTAAAAATAATTTGTTTCTAGAAAAGTGCATTTTACATCAATTATTTTTCCTCTTAAGTTAAAAGTATTTTTAAGCTTTCAATGAAAAAAAAACAAAACATTTTATTTCCTTTTTTTTTTTTTTTTCAGAAATGATTATTGTTAGAAAATAATTCAGTAACACTGATTTTTATTTTATTGTTTTTATCATTTTATTTATTATTATTATTCACGACATGTAACCATCAAATTTACGCTTATTGAATCCGAAGTTTTTCAATACTCAATGTTCATTATAATTTGAAATTTCTTATTGTATCATAGCTGATTCTTTTTACTTTCTTCTGTACGTATATGGAGAAAGTATTGCATTCGTGTGAATTTTAGAATTACAGTTTTCGATGGACTTACACGTTTTGGGATTTCCTGATTACGGTTTCACTGTTTTTAGAAAGTGTCTGTCTGCATGTGTGTGTGTGTGTGTATATCTTGAATTTCGTGGGTGCTGTGTCTTGCAAACCAAAGAAAGAAATATAACCAAACTTGGTATTTAGTTGGACTTTGATATAAACTGGTGCTGATTAGATTTGAGGACCAATCGCTCAACAAGTAGCGCTGTGATCCCATTTTATCTAAATTTCCCCATGGCAGTATAGGACAGGCCTGTAAATGTACATAATGATAGTTATCTTTAACGTGTGATTGTAAAATTAATATGAATAATTAAAAATAGTAGAAGTAAGCTAGGAAAAAAAATTTGTGCATTTAAAAGCATCACTCCCCCCCAGGGAAAGTAGCACCGGGGGTGAAAGTCTTCAATATGGGTATATTTCGAAAGATCTCGTCAATACCTTTTAAACGAATGGTTGAACCATACATCTGTGAAAATTTAAAATAAAGTTATCGACTTTTTTCATTTAAAAAAATAATAATAATAATAATAATAATAATAAATAAATAAATAAAATGAAATCACGTTTCTCGAGATGTTGGCAAAAAGTTGTCTGTCTTTCGGAATTTTGTGTTATAATTTTGTCAGATAAAAATCGTCTGCAATTATCATGAAAAATAATTTAATAATTTATTAAATAAATTGTACTGCATTAATTTGTATAAAATTATACAGAAAAAAGACTTGTGGTAGCCACATCATACTAGATTAAATGGTCTTTGTAAGACCTAACATAGAACAGCAATTATAAAATGTGTTCATTATTTGTAAAATAATTAAATGAAAAATCCTGATTGCTGGGTTGTATTATCTTAAAGAAGCAGAGAAAATTCCTAAATCCATGGCTCTATCCTGCCCACATTACAGCACACATAAAAGAAATTCTTACGCGATAACATTACTATAATTGCAAACAGCTAGCCTAAATTGTCAGCAGGGAAAAGAACTAGATCCTTATCAGAAGCAACTTTTGGTTTTTTCTGCAGTAAATATATAATTTGAATTGATGCTAATAAATTCTTTTCGGAAAATGTTAACATAATATCATAATCGAAGACTAAAGCGACGCTGTCCTCGACTTTTTTCGAGACACTACCAGGAATGAGAAATATCAGACTGTTTTGCCACCACAATATTTTTTTAAGAGAAAATAAAAATGTAAATCAAAAATAACAGTTTGCTACTTTGAAGTGCTTATACACTAAAAGCGATATTTTTATGTTACACTGTATACTTATTCTCTTAAAGATTTATTCCATAGAACAAATGACTTTGTATAGCAAAGTAGATTTTTGCATTATTGAGGGAAATTTATACTGTGTTTGGAGGAAATTTCCGAGGTTTGAACATTTTCTGCACCCCTGTCTGACAGATATAATTATTATATTTTTACAGTAATATGTCGTGATTAAACATTATAGAAAATATTGTATAAAAATAGTGTTAGCAAAAGATTCACAACAATCTCATCTTTGATAGTAGCCTGAAAAAAAAAGAGGGTACTACGACCCTTGTAGTACATAACTAGCAAATCTAAGACTGCAAATGCCAGTATTGTAATGTAAAATTTCACGTGATATTTACGAAATTTTAATTTATTTCTATTATATTATTTCAATGATTTTATGTCTCATTAAAATGGTTTATGAAAAAATGATATTATTACCAAATGACAAGTAATTTTACTGCATACCATATTTGACTAAACATTTTGGTAAAAACTGAAGAAAATTTACAAATTTGTTCGTATAATTTTTAAATTTGAATATAAATCACCTTTTAAAGCAACAAAATTTGATTATTGAAAGAATCAACAGTACTGAAGAAACTATTAGGAAAAAATAGTACAGTTCATTAGAAGAAAAGAAAAAAAGTTGACATTAACAATCGTCTGATTTATTACTTCATTAGCATATGCTCTCCTATTGTGCTCCTATCATGGCTGAAAGCTGGACATGGAAAAATAAAATATACCAAATAATAGTTCTGTAACTAGCTCCATTAGGAAAATGTTCCTGTGTGTATCGCATGCATATTAACACCTGGAAGACGACTGATTTGTCTTAGTTATTCAAAAGGAACACCTTTGTTTTTATAATAAATACCTCTTGTGTGCAAGTACTATTTATGCCTGGGAAAAGCATTTCAAACTAATTAGTTTTCTTCAAAAAGATAGAAGATTTTTTAGTATATAGTGTTAAAGTATGTTCTTCATTTTCTGTTTTGTGTTGCTATTCGGAAAAATATTAATATTATTTTTTTATTACATTCATTTACTTAAATTATAATCAACTAAAAAGTACTAACAAAACACTTTTTCAGAAATGTTTAATTGTTGGATTGTTTAGGTTATTTTTGCGTTCAATACTCTTTAAGTAGTTTATAAACGTTTTTAACATATCTAGTTGATTCTTTTTAAACCGAAATATATATATAGTATTGTCTTCATAAGATCTTTCATTTGATGTAAAATAAGATGTTCAATATCATTAAATAAAATCTTCTTTTATGAATAAGTAATATTGCGAATAAAGAATTATACAAAAATTTTTAATCTAATTAACTATAGAAAAATAAAATAAGATTATTCTAACAGAGAAAGAAGTATGTACAATGTAAAATAGGCAAAATTCGATTCTTTATTTGATACATTCTTCATTTCCAAATAAGTAGCCAAATGCATTTCAATATTTATCAGTATTATCATACTACTCAAAATATTTGTAAACTAATAATATATATATATATGTGTGTGTGTGTGTGCACAAAAATTTGCGAAAAAACTCGTAACTATTGCTTAATAGTAATATGTAGGGCAAAGAAAGTTGACAGGACTACAGAAAACCAAGTGGCAAGCAACTCAATTCTCTTTTTGCTCATAATTCTTTTGATAATGTAAATTTATAATACTGGACATCTTTTTTTTTTTTTTTTTTTTTTTGACAAATTACAATTTTAAATATAGTATTCATTATCATAGAGTGTTTTCTTTCATTTCTTTAAACTTATTGTGATTTAAATTATCTTACTATATTTAGCTAGTAATAAGTGGACTTGCCAAGCCTTATACTTAAACATCGGTATACAAATTTAAAAAAATCTCTTCGTTAGTTCACATTATCATATAGAAGCCGGAAAATTTTCTGAATCCGTTTGATTAAAAACCACACACAAGGCAGCAAACACGTATAAATACTTATATGCTAATATCCTAGTAATGATTGTGATACGTGATATGTAATATACACTACCAAACAGTAAGTGTTTGGATACTTTTGAATTTACACATTTTATCTAATATTTAGAAAGATTCTTTAGGAATTTTCTTGAAAATTTGGTAGTGTGAAGAACATGCTATACCTCATATATATATGTGTATGTGTGTGTGTTTTCAGTAAAAGCTGTGTCCGGAAGAGGAAAAGAATGCCAGTAAAAATTTAAACAGATATCAAAATATTTTGGTTAGCCCTGTAAAAATTAATACTTTAAATGCGTTTTGGCTGTAGAATGTAATTACGAGATTTTTTTTTTTTTTTTTTTTTTTTTGTTCATTATCTGTGCACATTTGTATGAGGCTAGCTCATATATTCATGGACATATAACCGTTTCTTTAAAATATTGTAAAAGAAAATAAATCCACTTTTTAAATTATAACATGTAGGATATTTAGACCCAGTGCCAAGCCATTTTTAGGAAATTTAGTGTACTGCATTAGGCACAGCACACTACAATAAGAATGCAAAAATAATAAATTATCTTTGAAATATCAGTTATTTTACTAAATAATTTTTAACTACGCATGCGCTAGCTATTAAAAGATTCTATTTCTTTAATTTAATAGCCAAATGTATTGAGCAACTTATATGGAAACCCCAAACAAATATCGTGTGAATTCAAAAAGTTATGAGAGGCAGTATGAACAGAATTTCAATTCCCCCCCCTGCCCCCCCCCCCGCCCGGCAAAAAAAAAAAAAAAAAAAAAAAAAAAAAAAAGATGATGATAGGGGTTTTTATCAATATTTATTTATAATCAGGAAACAGTGTATTACCTTTGGACAGTGATTGAATTAAAATAAAAATGTGAGTTAAACCCCTTATAATTTAGTTTTTTTTTTTTTTTTGTTTGTTTGTTTTTTTTTTTGAGAGAGAGGAACTGAAATTCTGTTCATTCTATCTCTCATAAATTTTTGAATTTACAGGATATTTGTTTGGGGATTTCATATAAGTTGCTCAATACATTTGGCTATTAAATTATCCAAATGAATTTTTTTAAAAGCTAGCACATGTGTAGTTAAAAAGTATTCAGTAAACATGCTCATATTTCGTAAGCTATTTAACATTTTTACTTTCTGATTGCAGTATAGTGTATCTAATGTAGAATGCCGAAATTTATAAAAAATGTATTTGCACTGTGTCTAATTTCCTATGTGTTGTATTTTAAAAAGCGGATATATATATATTTAATTGCCTGCTTTAAAAAAAAAAAAAAAAAAGAAAAGAAAGAAAGAAAAAAAGATGATGATAGGGGTTTTTATCAATATTTATTTAGAATCAGGAAACAGTGTATTGCCTTTGGACAGTGATTGAATTAAAATAAAAATGTGAGTTAAACCCCTTATAATTTAGTTTTTTTTTTTTTTTTTTTTTTTTTGAGAGAGAGGAACTGAAATTCTGTTCATTCTATCTCTCATAAATTTTTGAATTTACAGGATATTTGTTTGGGGATTTCATATAAGCTGCTCAATACATTTGGCTATTAAATTATCCAAATGAATTTTTTTTTTAAAGCTAGCACATGTGTAGTTAAAAAGTATTCAGTAAAAATGCTCATATTTCGTAAGCTATTTAACATTTTTACTTTCTGATTGCAGTATAGTGTATCTAATGTAGAATGCCGAAATTTCTAAAAAATGTATTTGCACTGCGTCTAATTTCCTATGTGTTGTATTTTAAAAAGCGGATATATATATATATATATTTTAATTGCCTGCTAAAAAAAAAAAAAAAAAAAAAAAAAAACTGCTGTTTATTTGAAGGCAACAGGGAGAAAAATCTTCATTTTGACTTTTGTTTAATTTTTTACTAACCCTCTTTTACTCTTCTGAACACAGCTTTTGCTGAAATATGTGAGGTATAACACGACCCCAACACTACGAAAGTTTCAAGATGATTCCTAAAAAACTTTTTTAGATATTTGACAAAATGTATAAATTCGAAAGTGTCCGAATACTTATTGGTAGATAGTGTATTATCCTAAAAACTACAATATGGAAAAGAGCTGGATCATGACTAAAAGTGACTTTCATACAGAAACTTTTCTTTTTTTTTTTTTTTTTTTTTTTTTTTTTTTTTTTAGAAAGGTTTGTTTCAAACTAATGCAAATGACTTTGTTTGAATATATGTAATTTTTATATATAATTAACAAATCTCTGTCAGTGAATATGTTATATTTATAATATAAACTTTGACGTGATATTTATAAAATTATAGCACAGGAATATTTATATTTATTATAACTACACTACTTAAAAATATTTAATGTCATATATTAGGTTTTAAAATAAAAAACGGATAAAAAATTCATTATAGAAAAAATAATGATGATTTTCAAATGACATGTTTTTTTTTTCTTCATTTCATATATAAATCCACGTTTATGAGAAATCTTAAGAAATTTTAGACACTTTTCTTTCCATGCGTTTAAATTTGAATGTAAATGATCATTTAGAGCAATAAAATTTGATTTTTGAAAGAATTATTCATATCGCAGAAACTATTAAACATAAATAAAATAGATTGTTAGAATAAACGAAAAAATATTTGACGTTAGCGATTGTCTCATTTGTTACTTGATTAGCATTTTCTTTCTCTACTGCGCGTCGAAAAAAAAAAGGAGAGAAAAGTCCAAAGATTATCACGACTGAAAGTAAAACGTGGAGAAATAAAATATCGCTCAAGAAAAGTTCTGTAACGAACCCCATTAAGAATATGTCCCACTGTAAATCGCTGGCATATTAGCATATGGAAGAAGTTCGATTTATGTTAGTTATCCAGGAAAACCTCTTTTTTATATTTCCTGTTATGTAAGTATTTTATTTATATCTTAAAAAGTACATTTCAAGCATACCATTTTCCTCCAAAAGTTGCAACAAACTGAGTGCAACAAACAAACATAAATATATATGTATACGTTTTATTCTGATCGTATAAATTTATTGATTCTTTGTGTTAAATCTTTATCGATAACATTTCTACTTTACACCTTGTAAGTGTATTTACTTTAATCTTTAGAAAGAGTTACAATTGTAAAGAAGATTAAAAATAACCTGCCATACACTTACACTACATTGCTTTCGTAAACATCAATACAAAGAAAGATTTTAATTCTGAACAATAGTTGTTCAGAGTAAGTAATCTGATAATATATGTGACTTCCATTCTTTTGGAAAATTTCTCTCTTTCGTAGATCTGCGATATTTCAATAAAAGGGGTTATTCGGATCTTACATATCCTTTAAAAGAAAAATTGTAACGAAATAAAAGAGAAATATTTCTAGCAAGTTCTGTTAAAAAGTAACCTATGTATTCGAAAAGTTATAATAACTTTGTAAGATTACACTGCGCTGAAAAAAAGAAAAAAGAAAGAAAAATTCGACCCCTCACTGTTAAAAAAATGCAGAAAAAATACAGAAATTCTCTGTAATTTCAGAAAAAAAGTCGTAAAATACGTTTTGTCTACGTAATTTTTCCGTAATTTACGACTTTTTTTCTGAAATTACAGAGAATTTCTGTATTTTTTCTGCATTTTTTTAACAGTGCTGATACAATTCTTGCTGATTCTTATGTAAAATGACCTCCTGAATCCGAATATGCATATTCGGATTCAGGAGGTCATTTTACATTATTCCCATTTTGCCCACTCACCCACCATTTTCTAGATACACTACCCCTCCCCCAATTTTTTTCCCTGTTCGATAATTTTATGACCATGTATTTGATTTGAAGAATGAAAAATAATTAATTTAACACCTAAAAACAAAAAAATATATAAAGTTTAAAAAATGACATTAATAACAGCTAAAAAATATATAAGATATGTAATGCCTAATTTCAGTGGCAAATAATCCTCCCCCCCCCCCAAAAAAAAAAAATAAATAAATAAAATAAATAAATAAATAAAAGTAAATAAATAAAAATTCCCTTGTCGCAAATGTCCATGTTTTAGAATTTTCCAACTCTGTAGTCCCTCAGAAGCTATTTAACAAAATAATCATCCCCCCTCCTAAAAATCAGACTTATAGCCATAAAATCTCCGAAAAATGATAAAAATAGGGTGCCATTCCTAAAAAACGGTGGTTGGTAGGGCAAAAGGAGCGTTTTATTCGGACTCAGGAGGTCATTTTACATAAGAATATGTTGAAATGGTGTCAGAGGAGATTTTCATGCCGAGCAGTGTAATTTACGGCTAATATATATTCTGAATTTAGTTTTTTATTTACAACGATACCTTTCTAAACAACTTGCATCATAATAAAAACTTGCATCACTGTTCGGTATTTTTATGTCAATGAATTTGATTTGGAGAATGGAAAATAATTAATTTAACACTTAAAAAAAAATAAAGAAAGAAAGAAATATTTAATTCTTAATAAATAACATTAATACAGTGCGTCCCAAAAGTTTATAGACAAAGAATTTTCCTTTATTTTACCATTGAAAAGAATTAATAAAGATTTCAAAATCATTTTTAATTATAAATAATATCAAGACAATAATAATATTATACAAAAATATTATATTACATTTACAGACATTGTGATAGAAACTAAAACTGAAAATTTACTGTCCCAAAAGTTCATAGACAACTCATTATTTCTCCTTCAACATTCAAATTTTTGAGAAATTTTCCCTAATCACTTCAAAAAGTCGATCAGGCATACTCAAAACAATAGTTTAAAGGATTTCTGGCTTTAGAGATAGCCAACTTCTTTCAATTTGCTGCATTCGATCTCCAAGTGATGCAAATTGACGCCATTAGCATATAGGTCTCCAGCAAATAATCTCCAAAGGTTATCCATTGGGTTCAGAACAGGATTTAGGGCTGGCCAGTCCAATACAGTTACTTGGTTTTGTTTAAACCATTGTATTGTACAGTTTGACACGTGAATGGAGCAATTGTCTTGCTGATATATTTATTCTTCCCCACTTAGCAACTTTCCAAATAGAAGGTACTTCTAGCATTTTCTGGTAATCTTCGAAACATTGACGACCTTTAAAAAAAAAACAATATCGGTCGTGACGGTGGTAGTTCCTTTAAAGGAAAAGGCTCTCCGCACCATGAGTGAACCCCCTCCTTGTTGTCTGCTGAAAAAAAGTTTGTAGTTCCTTAAAAATATCGAGCCAGTAATATTTTCAACCATCGGGGCCACCTAAATCGAACTTCTTTTCATCACTAAATAGAACACTCAACCATTCATATGTCCAAATCACATGATTTCGAGCTCACTAAACACGGGTGTCTTTATCCCGTTTTGTTAATTTTGGTGAACGACTCTTTTAGCGATAAGCGAGCAATTTACTTACCTGCAGCCGTCGATACACCATGGATATTGATACTGGAATGGTCATCTCTCTAGAAATTGACCGTATAGACAGGTTCTGGGTTGAAAGTAATCTGAAAATATCTATGTCTTGTCGTTTAGTTGTTTTCTTTGGTCGCCCAGAACGTGATTTTGTTTCAAAATTCTCATCTTTTGACAGAATATGGTAAATAACACCTGCTGCGTCCAGTTTTTCTTGAAATGTCCACAACTTTCATTCCACGAGCTTTGAAACAATAAATTTTCAAAATTTCGTTATTGGAAATCTGACAGTTGCGAGGCATCTGTACAAACAGTCAAAAAAAAAGAAAAAAAAAAAAAAAAAAGGGAGACAGATTCGCTTTTATCTCAGAAAAACTATTACGTCACAAGTACATAACCTCCCCTAACAGCACAAAATATTCCAGAAACGTAACAATCATATAACATTGAAACATTATGAAACCTTCCGAAACGTTTAAAACCGTTCAGATTACTTTCCGATAAGTTTCAAAAACGTAGAAATGTCCGCGATCGTAACAAAAAATCAGATACGTAACAGAAACGTTACAATCACTTAACAGATAGAAAATCAAAAAGGGCGAATGTTTCAGAAAGGTATCAGAGAGCATACTAAAACGTGTTACGTTTTTGAAAGATTGTAACCTTTTTGCAACATAACTGAAACATTCAGTGCTGTATGGGTCGTAATATGCAAATTTGAAGATCAGTACTTCCGTCAGCTTATAACAACGGTTGTCTATACATTTTTGGGACAGCATTAATTTCGTTTTATTTTTTTTTTAATATTAAATTTATGTGTGTTTAAAATTCTTTAAGTATTTCATTATTTGTACTACGTCAGTACATATTTACATAATTTATTTCGTCTTTCTTACTCGTTTAATTAGCTCTTAAATAAAAATAATAATAATCATAATAATAATAAACGGTTGTCTATAAACTTTTGGGACGCACTGTAATATATTAAAACGTGTAAGAAATGTAATACATAATTTCAGTGGCAAATACTGCCCAAAAATTTCATCTTGCCACAAATGTTGATATTTTAGAATTTTCCAAAACTCTGTAGGTAGCTCCTCAGAAAATATTTAACAGTCCAAATAATCCTCCCCCTCCCTAAAAATCAAATTTATAGCCCTAAAATTACCGAAAAGTGATAAAAATAGGGGCCGTCCCTGAAAAACGGTGGGTTATAGGGCAAAATGGATGTCATATTAGGATTCAGAAGGCCATTTTACATAAGAATTTGCAAAAATGGTGATGGGAGCAATTTTCATGCCGAGCAGTGTTATTAGAATACTTTACTTTGATTATTGTGTGGAGAAAAGGAAAATAATGCCTTAAATATCGAAATTTGATTAACTTTTATCGATTTTTAAGTTTCTATAAGACACAGTATCCATATCATAACATATGGTTCAGAAAATATTCATAAAAATATTCTTTTTAAAACGCTTGTTACTATATTTTTACCGCATTATGTCATATATTTTACCTTTAGATTAAATCTACGAATTCATCTATCGCAGCTATTAATTTTTCAGATTTTTTGATTTATTTAAAATGCTTATAATGAGCTTAATCAGGCTTTCACAAATATACACTGAAGAGAAAAAAAAAACTGGTACACACGGTAACAAAGGTATGGAACCAATCGAAGTAATGCGATGCAATCGGCAGTACTTATCTAAGATATCAGGTGTCTATCAAAGCTGTTAGATCGATTGCTGCTGCTACAATGGCAGGTTATCAAGATTAAAGCGACTTTGAACATGTCGTTACAATTTTGCTCAAAAAAGGGGTTATATCATTTCTAAGGTAGCTATGAAAATTGGATTTTTGAGTACGATCATTTTACGAGTGTACCGTGAATATCAGGAATGCAGTAAAACATCAAATTTCCAACATCGCTGTGGCCGGAAAAAAGTCGTGAAAGAAAAGGACCAGTGACGACTGATGAAAATCATTAAACATGACAAATGCGCAACCCTTCTTCAGACTGTTGCAGATTTGAATGTTCGGGCATCAACAAGTGTCAGCGTACAATCGGTTCAACGAATCATCACTGATATAAACTTTCAGAGCCGAAAGTCTTATCGTGTTCCGTCAGGTGTACCAGTTTTTTTTACTCTTCAGTGTATCTGAAACTGCTGGATTTTTTATCCTATATTATTTGTATGTTAAAGCATAGCCTCCTTAACTAGATGCCTGTCGCGTGGCTCTTAAACTTGGCAACAGGTCGAACGGTAGGCAGCGCCACCTGGTGCAGATTGCGCGACTTTTTTATTCTACTGTCTCGAATAATTTTAAGAAGTGATATATATAATCGACGTTTCTTCCATTCTATTCGCCTTCTTTGTATTTCAAATCCGACTTTTAAAAATTTTTGGTGAAAGTTGAATAAAAAAGTTGCGCAATCTGTTCCAGGTGGCGCTGTCTACCGCTTGAACTGTTACCAAGCTTAAGAGCCACGCGACAGGCATCTACTTAAGGAGGCTATGGTTGAAGAATCATGTATTATTTATTTATTATTTTTATTTTATTCATTTATTTATTTATTTATTTAACAAATCCTACATGTGATCATGTTTCTATTTGTAAACGTACGGTTTTGGCTATTATTTCAGAAACTACAATTTTTGAACAAAATTTAGTCCTTAAATACATTTTTTAATATATCGCAAATAATAATCTATAAAACATCAAAATTATATTAAAATTTGAGAAATATAGATGTATATAGCTTTAATAATAGCATATCATTTTACTAGTTAAAAAAAAATAATACTAATGTTATTTTATTAATATATATATATATATATATATAACATTTTTTAATTCATTTAATAATAACCAAAAACATACATATTTTGACACCTTTGACTTTCTTCATCCCCTTAAAAGCGTCAGATATACTTTTTTTTTTAAAATATAACTCATTGAATATACTATAAACTGATTATCTTTCTACAAACATTTGTAGTAAATCATCTTTGCATGTCTCAAACCTAAAACATAATTTATTACAGAATGTTTATTAAGAGTTTATTAAAAGAACGCTGATTAATTGATATAGTTATGAAGAAAAAGTTACTTTCCTTAAACCATTTGTTTGTAAACACACAGATACACATGCACGATTCTAATCTGTTAACTATATTACGAGAATCGGTTAAGTTGGGATGCTTCAACTTCTAAATGAGCTAAATTTAAAATCTAAGCGACCTATCTATAATAACTGATGAATCTTACATTAGAAACCTTATAACATGTATAAAATACCTAAAGAAATCTGTAATCGTAATATATGTATACTAAACAAATATTTTGCTGAAAATATAATTTTAATAAAATAAAATTTAATATGTTTATGAATTTTCATTTATTAGCATCACATTTTTTTAAAGATTGTAAGATATATATATATATATTTATATATTTTAAGCTATAAGATAGATAATGTAATATAAGAGAAATAAGAAATATATATATAACAAAGCACAAATTTTAAACTGTCATACATATTTTTATTGGTATATACGTCTTATTTTTATCAATTTATTTATTTATTCATTTATTGTGTATGACTGTGAGAATTGAAAACTTCGGTAGAGTAGTTTTATACAAATAAATTTAAAGATATACGGTTGTTACAACCAAAGTGACTCTATTCAGTCACCTCTAGAACCCGTTCTGCCAATCGTATTTTGATGCAATTTCGTATATTACGCTATATGGAACATGGAGAGATGCTTTCTGCAATAAAAAACAGTTCAAATTTTGAACACCAGTGAAAATTGGGGCGCTTTAAGACGGATAAAAAATCTGTCAGAATCATTAAATTTATTTAGTTACAAAATGTGCTCAAGAGGTGTGTTCCATATTGGTATAAATTACGCATTGAAAGCAAATTATAGCGTGTTCAATGGTACGGCCAAGAAATTCTCAAGGGCTTTCCTTCCGGTAAAGTTGTAATACCACCTCTTTGAACACGGTCTTTTAGGAATCTCTACAACCACAAATCACAGAGATTTAAACCGGGTGAACGAGGAGGTCAGGCATCCGTAAAACCTCTGGATATTACACGATTCTCTTCGAAGGTAGAACAATGTTGTTCTTTGAAGAGGCTTCTAATATCGGAGTTGCTCTATCTTGCATGAAGGCAGTGATCTGCAAGCATTGCCGTTCGCGTGAAGCAGGAATGACTTGCCATCGAAGGAGGTGATTATAACGTGCACTCGTGACAAATAATCTTTCAGAACCTTGAGGAGTGAGAGTGCTTCAAAGAAATACATTCCAAGAAATCCACACCATGCAGTCATGTAATCAGAATGGAGTGGTTGTTGATGCAGGACATTATGAGGTGAAACACCCATATGCGGCAATTTTTATTATTCCCAGCTCCATCTAAAGAAATATACGCCTCATTTGACTATAGAATTTTCAAAAGCCACGTATCATCAACATCTATTCTCACTAAAAACCAGCAAGCAAATTCTGGGCGTGTGCGGTGGTCTTCAGGGTTACAGCATTTGCACCATGTGGATCTTATTCGGATATCATTTTAAAATGGATCGCAAACTTTTTCGTACTGTCGACCAAGGAATCGCAAACTCAACTGCTGTCGATCGAGCACTTTCCGAAGAATGGCAAGAACTAGACTCTTTCAACCAATTCAGTTGTGACTTCTTTGACAGTTTCATTCGCAACCGGTTTCCGCTATCTTCCTGGCAGCACAGTCAAGCCTCCAGACTCTCGAAATTTCCAAACCATTTTTTTTTTTTCAATCCATTCCTCGACATGGGCTTTTTCGCAATCCTATTAAACGGCGATATTCACGCTGTGCAGCTAAGCTATTGCTGTGGCTCTAAAAAAAAAATAAATAAATAAAATAAAAAAACAGTTTTAGGCATCATTACGGATGACAAAGGCACGTAGAATGATTTTCTTGCTATGACTGCAACTCTCTTTATGGTTTAGACTAATTTGCATAAGGAATCTTTGAAAAGTGTCATCTGGTGGTCAAAATTTGAAATATTTTTTATCAAAAAAAAAAAAAAAATCTTTTCCGCATGTCCATATAACGTATATACCAAATTTCATGAAAATCCGGAAGACAGAACAGGTTGTAAAGAAATCTGAATACGTCACTCTAATTATAAATATCCTGCATATAATTCTGATCATTTGAAGAAATAATAAAAAAAAAATTAAACGTAAAAATTTATTTTTTATTTTGTTACTCTATTACACCTTTCATTTCTACCGTTTTCTGGATTAAAAAATAATAAAACCATAAAAGAAACCATTACCAAATGTAAAGAAATATAATTGCATAAAATTTCTGTAAAATATTTCCATTAGTTAATTTTTTTTTCTTTTGTTAATTGCTAATAAATAAGTATCGGGAGGAAGAAGAATTACTATTAGTAATTAAAAAATTACCCTGTGTTTTAATATTTATGTAATACATCTAGAAAAGAGGCTTTCCCAATATTTTTTTTCTCTAAATATAGAAGTTTTTTTAACTGTTCAGTAGAGAAAGTTAACCAGTATATGTTTTAATTTTTCAGATTTATTCTCCTTAACACTGAAGTTTTTTTAGCACTGAAAGTTTTTTATTATTGATGAATTATAGCAAAAAATGTTGCAATCAGTGTGTCAGAGCTGTTTTTGTATATGTATAAAACTATATTATAATTTGAATTATTTATTACAGATAATTTATGGTAAATGATCTTTTAAAACTCCAATATATAATATCTGTTAAAATGTGATAAATATTTTTGAAATAATTAAATTAAAAAAAGCTCTCATTATCATGAAGAAGCAAAAAAGTTCCTGAATCCTTTTGCTCAAAACCAGGGTATTTTACAACCAATAGATAAAAAGTGTTGCATGATAACATCAACATAGATTAGCCTAAAATCTCTGCATGGTAAAGAACTGGATTATTACCAAAACCGATTTTTATATAATAACTCTTGATTTTTTCTATAAAAAAATATGTTTCTTTTTTAAATATGTAAACATAGCATATAACTAGCAAACCTATCATTGAAAATATCAAAATTGAAATATAAAATTTGAAGTGGTATTTAAGAAATCGTTATTTATTTATATTATATTATATAAAAAGATTTTATGTTTCATAAATAACGTTTAAAGAAAAGATGCACATTATAGTCATTTGACAAGTAATATTTATTAATGTCAAATGCAACTAAACATTTCTTAGAAAACTGAAGAAAATTTGAATTTTTTAAAAATTCTTTTTAAATTCTTTTTAAATAAATCAACTTTTAAAACGATAAAATTTGTTTGTTAAAATTATTAATAAGGAATAAACTACTAGAAATAAAAAATATGGTTCATTAGAAGAAAAGAAAAAAGTTGACGTTAACAATCGTTTGATTTATTACTTCATTAGCATTTTCTTTCTATTGTTCATCGGATAAAAAGAGAAAAACGTCAAAAAATAATCATTGCTGAAAGTAGAACGTAGAAAAAGGAAATATAACTGAATAATATATTTGTAAATAGCTTCTTTAGAATCTGTTCCTTTGCATATCACTAATATATTAGCATCTGCAAGAAGATTGGTTTGTCTTAGCTATCCCAAAGGAATATCTTTTGTTTACCTGTTGAGGGCAAGCAATATTTATGCTTTGGAAAATGCATTTCAAACTAATTAGTTTCCGACAATAAATAAAAGATATATGAGTGTGTAGTGTAGAATTTAAAGTATGTTCTTTACTTTCTGTTTTGCGTAGAGTTATAGTTAGAAATGATACGAAAATATTTCCATTTAATTTGTAATGCATTTATTCATATTCTGATCACTGAAAAAGCTCTAGAAAGAAAAAAAAAACTTTTTGAGAAAAGTTTTAAATGTTTGCAATACTTTTGCGTTAAATTCTCAATATAATTAGTTCGTAAAAGTTTTTAATATATAATTGCTGATTATATTTAAATCTAATATATATATGTATAATAATAATTTAATAATTTATAGGGTCTTTTATTTAAAGAAAAATTAAATGATCATTATTATTAAATAAAATTTTCTATTCAATAAAATTTTCTTTTAAGAATGCGTAATAATTTAATTAAAGAATTATATAGAAATGTTTAATCTAATTACTCGTAGAAAAATAAATAAGATTCTTGCAAAGAAAGAGGTACAATGTAGAATGTACAAAGTCGGATTGTTTATTTCATATATATTTCGTTGGTGAAAATAGATTAATATATGTATCAATATTAAGATACTATTTGAAATATTTGTAAACTAATAAATAAAACAAAAGTTTGTTTGTAAACACAATAATTTGCAAAAGAAAAATCTCAGAAATATGGTTTTGAGTCGAAACAAAACCATGTCACAGAAACGAAATAGATGCGAGTGCAGAAAACAAAGCTGGAACCTACTCAATGCCATTTTATGTATGATTCTTTTTAGGATACAATTTTTGAATGCTGATTAAATTATCTTTCTATTTCGCGAATAATAATTGAAAATATAACGTTTAATATCATGCAGTTTCTTACTACATTTCTTTAAAGATATTTTGATTTAAATTATCTTCCCAGGAATCAGCTCATAATAAGTGGACTTACTAAGTTTCAAACCTAAAACATCAGTCATAAAAAGACTTGCCTATTAAATGCAGTAAAGTCTCGTACAACGCGATGGCAGATATGACAAATAAATAATATTTTTTTTAAACCACTAAATTTTTAGAGTACCAATCTATTGGTTCATACACTGGATGTATATATCAGGCATGAGAGTGAAGAACATTAAAAAAAGAGGAAACACGCGTGTTCATAAAATTAATTTCAAATGAAAAATAACACGCGCGAGGAAAACTATATAAATGTGTTTATAAAATTTATTTCAAATGAAAGATAATGCTCACAGGGAAAAATTATACAAAATATTTTAAAAGTGACAAATTAAACTAAAAGAATAATGGACATCAACACAAAAATAACATGTGTTTTAAAAAAAAAATAATAATAATAATAAAAAAAAAGCTAGAAATCAACACTTAATCATTGACTGGTGGTGGAAAATGGGAAAGGGGGGTAAAAAGTAGTTCATGAGTGAGAAATATTAAACACAATTCTACTTCTTAATGGGTTCCAGAATATCATAAAGTAAGTTTAAAATTAATATTGACGTTTTTGTTGTGGATGGATAAATATTCAAAAATAAAAGGCTTCCCGCAGAATGTTTGATTGGCGATGGTTAGAGATGAAAAAGGAAGGGGGGGGGGGAGGACAAAAAAAAAACATGAGTGAGAAATATTGAATAATTGTGTTCTTTTATATGTTATAGAATCTGATAAAGCACGTTTAAAATGAATATTGACATTTATATTTTTGATGGAAAAAGATTGAGAATCTAAAGTTTTTCGTGGAGCGTTTGAACACTGATCTTTATTAGAGTTTGATTTTAACTAAATAAAAAACCGCGAAATTAACGAAAATCACAAAAAAGCGAAAAAACGCGGATCCGTGGAAAATTCTATCAGAGGAAAATGTGCATCCGCATTGTACGAGACTTTACTGTATATATGAATTTAAACAAATTCTCCTTGTTAGTCAACAACTGAGAAATTTCTGAATCCTTTCAATTAAAACCCACACACAATACACCCACACATAATAAATTCTAACGCGTTAACGTTATAATAATGAATGTAATATGTTACTCTAAAAACTTCAATATGGAATGAAATGGATCAATATACTTGTTATTTTTATTCTAGATAATTTTTTTTAATTCAAATTAATACAATAAACGTCGTTCTAACGCATGCAATAGTTATAGGGGAGACTGGGGCACAGCGGACCTAGAGGCACAGTGGACCACCCCAAATCTCTTAATATTTAACTCTTTTAGTTTATATTGAGACTCATATATGACTGCATGGTACTACTTGTATACATCCAAAAAACCACATGGTAAATGCTAAGGTAGCCATTTTATACAATTTTTATGTTTTGAGCTGCTTAAAGTAATTTTTCAAGTTTGAAGTTTTTTTTAATTTTATCAGGACTGAACGATTGACTCCAAGTGTTGGATAGTTGTTAAGAAAAGGTAAGATATTGTTGTCTTTAAATTTATAAAAAATATTAGCATATTCATAGTCTATATATAATTTTAATAATTATTATTTGTTTTGTCTGGACATGGGGCACAGTGGACCGCCTTCCAATGTGCCTAAAAGTCCAAATTATATTTAATACCTTATTTATTTTAGTTAAATTTACATATACAAATATAATGTGACTCAAAATAATTAATAAAAAATAATAATCTTAATGTTATAATAATATAAATTTCTGAAAAGGGAAAATAGTTGAATAGTAGTATAATAATTATGAATATCTAAATTTAATAACTATTTGAATTGTTTAATATTAAAATAAATAAATAAATAAATAAAATGATTATGCGATATAATAAATAGTAGGTTATATAAATTTATTGTTGTTGTTTTTAGAAATAACATGTAAAAATTAAAATTAGAATGATTTTAGTTAAACTTATCTCACAAATATAATGTAAAGTATTGATATCTCAAAATGATTAATAAAAATGTTTGAATAGTAATAAAATGTTTAATTATATATTTCATAATTTTTATAACTATATAGCATTAATGAACAATTAAAAATATATCTTATTGTCTTTAGTGATGGCATGTAAAAGACAAAGGAAATCACATATAGGATTCTTCCTCTAATTTGATTTCTTAATTATTTTGATTTCATTTAAATTTTGGTAGTTTTATTTCATGAAAATGTTCGAATTATGTTATTTAGACTAGAATTGCATAAGAAACTAATTTTAGAAAAAAAAAAAAAAAAAAGAGTAATTTATATTAATTGTGTGAGTGCACACAATTTACTTTTTTATTCGTAATATATTAAAAGTATTGTTATAAAAAAAATTAGGACATGTCAAGAAAGGTTGACAGAATGTTTGCTAATTTTTTCAAGTACTTTACTTTTTTACTTTTGGTGAAAAAAATTAAAAGTGTAAAAGTGGCCCACTATGACCAGGTCTCCCTTATAGAATTATTATATCTATCAGTGAACATGCTATTTTTATAATAAAATATTTGGCGAGTTATTTATGAAATAATATTACACATTTTTTTTTTTTTTTTAGAAAAATATTACCTAGGAATATTTAAGGTCATATGTAAGTTTCTAAAATAAACAATGGAAAAATATACATTATAGGAAAAATGAAGATGATTTCCAAATGTATTTAAATTTTCAGTATGTTAAATATAAATTAATATTTTTGTGAAATTCTAAGAAATTTTACGAAAAATGTTTTCACGAGTTTAAATCAGAAAGTAAGTCATATTTTAAGAGAATAATGCTTGATTTTAAAATCAAACTTTAAAAAAATATGCAAAATAAGAAAAAAAATATTCACTATAGAAAAAAAAAAAAAAAAAAAAAAAAAAAAAAAAACGACAATATCCGAATGGAATATCATCGACACCGCCATCGTCATCGTATAAAATATGTATTATAGGAAATATGACGATGATATCCATATGTATGTAATTTTCCTGTATGTCATATTTCAATCAACTTTTTTGGGAAATCCTAAGAGGTTTTGAGAGATGTTTTCATGAGTTTATTTTAGATTGTAAATTATATTTTTAAGCAATAAAATTTTATTTTTGAAAGAATAAATTAATATAGGAGAAACCAATAAACATAAATCAATAGACAATTAAATAAAACAGTTAAAAAATATGTATATTTGTCGTTAACAATTGTCAAATTTATTACTTGATTTGTATTAGTTTTTCTTAACGAACAACGAAAAAAAAATGAAAAAAAAAGAAATCTGGTGTGATACAGCCACACGACTTCTATTACCCACGATTACACGTATTATATGCATTTTTGAGCGAAAATGCGATCAGAAAACATAAAAGTGACCTAAAGAAGTAGAAAGCTAAAATTTTTCTGGTAAGAGAAACTTATAAAGACATAAAACGAAGCTTACATATAGCGAGGTAAAAAATAAGAGAAAAAAAATTGTAGAGTTATTTTTTGAAACACAAATTTCCGAGATTTGAAGATGACCTATCTAAGCAGGAAGACTGTTAATTTTGCTCTAATAACCACGTAATACACGAGAAAGAAATGGATTTATATAAAAATTTTCAAGAAAATCGTCAGAGATTTTTTGAGATACCAACTTTTACAAAAAATCAATTATTGACCGGAAAACAATAATTACGTACAAAAGGATATTTAAAAGTGAGTTAATATGGCGAGTTTAAAAAAAAAATCCGTACAGCCGTTTTTAAAGGATTTCGCTTGCAAGACCTGAAATTGAGCTATTTATTCAGGACGCCTGTCAATTATCCTGAGCTAACGAACTATATCATTCGAAAGGATAGAGAGAGAAGAGTCTAATAGAGTGTTTATATAGAAAATTTGAAGAAAATCGTCAGAGTTGTTTTTGAGATACGGACTTACGGTCCCAGTTCCGGTCTCCGATGTCCCACTTCCGGTTTCTCAATTTTCACCAAAATTTGGAAAATTCATCTGTACACCAGACCTGTCTTAATTCTGAAGTTTTGTAGTTCTATCTTTATAAGTTTCGGAGATATGATAGCTAGAATATTCTACACACACATACACACATACAGACCAATTGTCAAAAACCATTTTTTTTTTTTTTTTTGGACTCAGGGGACCTTAATACGTGTAAATCAGGTGAAATCTCGATATAGAATTTTTGGACCAAATACAATACTTCCATTACCCTACGTTAGTAGGGTAATGGAAGTAAAAAGTCCAAAGAGAAATATAAGTGGAAATAGAACATGAAGAACTAAAATATTTCTGAACAAAAGTTTTTTAACTAGTCCCATTAAGAAGATGTTTCTCTGAAAATCTCTAATATATTAGCATCTGTACGAATATTTCGATTGATGTTAGTTATCCGGAAACCTCTTTTTATATTATCTCTTACATAAGCATTATTTATGTCATAGAGAACACATTTCAAACTAATTATTTTCCTCTAAAAGGTATGAATGAGATTTACGAGTGTGTAGTATAGAATTGAAAATACGTTCTTTATTTTTTGTTTTGTATAGTTATTGACAGAAGTATATTCGAACCCCCATATCTCTTTCAATTTTTTAAATTATATTTTTAATTCTGATTAGCGAAAACAATACAGAAAAAAAAAAAAAAACTTGTTAAGGACAGTTTTGATTTTTAATAAGTATTGTTTTTGTATTTGTTTGGAGTTTTGCGTCCAATATTCTTTAAATAGTTTATAAAATGTTAATATTCGAATTTTTAACAACTATAATTAACTTTTAATGTATATCTTAATATTTTCATCAAACTTTTTATTGAATAAATGATCACATTTTCAATATCATTAAATGATATTTATTTATATGAAAAAAAAATATAATAAATAAACAAATGAATAGAAAATTTCAATATAAATACGTATAGAAATAAATTAATGCTTGTTACATTAAATAATGTACACTATTCGATAAACAAAATTTGATTGTCCTCTTTATTAATACGTCATTCAGTAAAAACGGTGGAAATAACTTTTTTACGCATCAGTTATATAATTTCACTTGTTATTCTATAAAGTACTAAATTCTTTGGTAAATTTTTAAAAAGTATTTTTTTTTTTTTTTTTTTTTTTTTTTTTAATTTGTACTTATGCACTAATGTTCATTAATTATAACACTTCACTGCCTCCAGATATGATGAAAATTTAATTATTTACAAAAATTTCAATTGAAACGCAACTTTTGTCAATTTTTGTCTTGAAAAATGATTATAATGTGCTTTTCTGAAATGTGCAAATTATCAATGTGATGTTTTGTCCCACGGATAATATATATGGCATTAGAAAAACAATGTATTTTGGAATTTGTATGGTTTAGTAACAATTAATTATATGTTGTAGTAATTGTTTCAAAGTCTACTTTTTTCATATCCTTATTTCTTTCTTTCTTTTTTTCTTTATTTTGTTTCAGAAGTGTGCAGAGTTTCCCTGATTAAATAAATAAAAAAATAATATAAATTAAGAGTGGTATGAAAAATGTGAACCCTGTTTTTATGAATTAAGTATTAGTTATAAATTAAAATAAATAATAATAAATCAAAACCATGTGAGGTAAAAATATTGAATTTAAACAAGTTTATTTTGAATGAAAAATATACTATAACATAAAGTGTTATTATTATCATTTTTTCCCAATAAATTATATTGTTCATTCTTTGAAATATTTACTACGGTAAAAATAATATATTGTCATTCGAGTTTAAAAGTTATATTTGTACGTACAAAAAAAATATAAAACCTTTTTAATATTTTTTCTTTTATTTTTCTAATAAATCGTCATTTTCCCAGATGTTTTCTATTATCGAAATACTGAACTGCATATTTTCACACAATAAAAGTAAACAGTAAAACACACCACATTTCGAATTGTAATATATTACTTCTATAATCTACAAATGCTGCTTTAGGTTGAAAATAGTATAAAATGAATTACAATTTTTTTATCATAAATTTTTTTTCGAAAGAATACAATATATTTATAAATTTTTATTTTTGTCGTTTTAATAATTATTGATTTTACAGAGATTATATTAAGTATATATTATACAAGTCATTCCGGCTCAATCGAAGGAACAAGTTAAGCTCTTTTTTGTTTTCAATTGGAGGCCATTCTAAGCAAGATTTCGAATTAAGTTCACTAATAAACTTGCTTGAGAACTTGATATGGACTATGTAATTATTAAGTTTCACGCAAATTATTTTATAAATACGATTTTCACGTCAGTTTGACTTTTCTAATTGTCCATTTCTAGAATTTTACAAATTCGGTCCCTAAAGAGGGGACGTGGCAAAATGTAATTCCACATAATGCTATATAACTCAAACACAAAAAAAGATATAAGAGAAATTTTTGATTTAAATTGTAACTAATACAAATGCCTAAAAATTTATTTCTGAAATTTTAGATATTCAGCCCCCCCCCCAAGGGGGGGGGGAACATGGTTTCAACCAATCCTTTATATCGAAAAAAAAATAAAGTAAATAAAGATATATACGGCATTTTTGCTCTAAAGTGTAGCTCACAGAAATACCTAAAAACGAAATGTTGGAATTTTAGAAATTTGTCCCAGGTGACGCGGGAAGGAGGGGGGGGGGACTATGAAGGAATACAAAATACAGTTAAACCGTTCAAAATTGGTACAGGTAGGTTTTAAAGGCCTGCAAGTCGAATGAGGATACTTTCGAAAGTGTAAAGTTATTCAGAGGAGTAGGAAAAGGGGAGTTGGAGGGGCAAAAAAAATAGAAATAAAGTTAGATCTTTCAAAATTGGTACATAGAGGTTTTTTGATACCTACAAATCGATTGGGGATATTTTACAATTTGTAATGTTATTAAGACGAGCAGGAAGGAGGGCTTATTTAAGCTCGGTTTGGTTTCAATAGGTATTTTATAGGAATAAGTATGATAACTACAGGTTCTGGTGCAACTTAAACTCAATTGCAAGAAGCAGAAAATTTAAAAGTGGGGTTGAACAATATTACGGTATTGCTTATAACTTTACTCCATGTAGTGGTTCAAAATTGAACTGAAAATTTTAACACTATGTATAAAACAACCGTTAGGAATTAATAATAAAAACACTACGCACAATCTTAAGTCGTAGTGGCCTCTGATATCTGTCTTTTTATTATTATTCCTTTTTTTGTCAGGTTATTTGTAACACATTTGTTTGTATTTTGCCCTTGTTTAACACAGATTTCTGTTCTTAGCTATACATATAAAATCGTTTGTCCTGAGTCAGTGAGTGAGTGATTCATTACCGCCCAGCCAAAACCCCTGGACCTAGAAGCATGAAATTTTGTGACAATGTTCCTTCTATGATGTAGACATCCACTAAGAAATGATTTTACAAAATTCGTCCCCAAGGATGGGAGAAAGGACAAAGCTTGATTTCTCAAAATCCTTTATATCTCAAAAAAAAAAAAAAAAAAAAAAAAACAGATATCCGTAAAATTTTTGCTTTAAATATAGCTAACAGAAATGTCTAAAAATTATTCTAGAATTTTACAAATTCGGTCCCTAAGGAGGGGAAGTAGCAAAACGTGATTTTACATGCTGAAAACGGGATTTCATATAATCCTATATACCACAAACAAAAAAAACAGATGTAAGAGAAATTTTTGCTCTAAAATATGGCTGATACAATGCCTAAAAATCAATTTCTGGAATTTTAGAAATTTAGCTCCCAAGGGGGGAAGAGGGGGGGGGGGGAAACGTGATTTCAAACAGTCCATTATATCGAGAAAAAAAAGATATAAGTAATATTTTTGCTCTGAAATATAACTCACAGAAATATCTAAAAACTTATTTTTGGAATTTCAGAAATTCATTCCGGGTGAGGCCTGAAGGGGGGGGGGGGTGCTATGGAGGGAAACTATACAGTTAGACTATTTAAAATATGTTCAGGTAGGTTTAGAGGCCTGCTAGTCGAATGATGATATTTTTCCAAAGTGTAAAGTTATTACGAGGTGTAGGAAGGGGGGAAGAGGGGCGAAAAAATAGAAATAAAGTTAGATCGTTCAAAATTGGTACATAGAAGGTTTTTGATACATACAAATCGATACGGGATATTTTACAATTTGTAAATTGATTAGGGCGAGAAGTAATGGGGGACGGAGGGACAAAAATATAAAAATTGAGCTATATCGCTCAGAATTGGTACATAGAAGTTTTGATACCTACAAATCGCTTACGGATATTTTCGAATTTGTAAAATTATTAGGATAGACCGGGAGGGGGAGGGTTGAAGGGGCAAAACTATAGAACTAAGGGTTAGAGAGTTGAAAATTGATATTATTAGGTTTTAAGGCCCGATAAGTCGATTGCGGCAATTTTCAAAAGTGTAAAAATATTATGAAGGGCGAAGGGGGGATAAGGGACAAAAAAAAAAAAAAAATTCAGATGGAATGTTGGAAATTAGTATTATTAGGTTTAAAAACCCAAGAAAACGATTGCGGATATTTTTGAAAGTGTAAAATAATTAGAAAGAGCGGGAACGGTGGGCAAAGGAACACGCGCGCGGCACGGACTGATTATTCCACCGATGAGAGGAGAATTTTTTTGTATTTTATATTATATGTTTTTCCCTTATGATAATACAGTGGTTCATTAAGAGTGTTTAACATAAACACGCGTGCACAAGCCACAATGACCTGCGTTTCCGAAGGCAGTGGGGACCCAGTGTGGCACTCTTTCCGATAAGATTTTTTTTTTCTTTTTTTTTCACATGATAAAAATTATCTCAAACTTGAAAGTTCATTAATTTTAATGATTCATTTAAAAACAGTGACCAGTGAAGCGAATGTAGCCTGCTAGTATCATATATATATACAGAATGTCTTCGTTTAAACTTAACGACATTTATTTTTCCAACCGTTTTTCCTAAATGCATACTTACAGTTACAAAGTGTTTAAAATTAGATGCAGAGGGAAAATATTAAATATTTACTCAAAAAATCTTTAAAAAAAAGCATTTTTGCTAATGACATTGATTACAAAAATGTCGTGCATTCAAATAATCTGTCGGATATGGTTTCAGAAGTGGGTACTGGAGCCTCTAGAAACCTCTTGTAATACAAACTCCTTTCTTACTTCCGTCAAAAATTGCGATGGCATGTCTCCGGACCACCCTTAGGGGTAAGTCCCAGACCGTCGCCAATTGCCCACCTGCGCAGCACTAGTGCGACGTAAAATCCAACCATCCATCCAACTTTTTTTTACTTTCTTCTATATGTATATAAAGAGAAAGTATTGGATTCGTGAAAATTTTCGAACTCCAGTTCTCGATGGATTTACACGTTTCAGGATGCCCTGAACACGATTTGACTGTTTTTAGAAAATGTCTGTCAGTCTGTCTGTCAGTCTGCATGTCTGTCTGTGTGTCTGTAAGTGTGCATCACAAATTTTGTGGACGCTGTATCTTCCTAAAAAATGAACGAAATTTAACCAAACTTGGTATTTAGTTGGATCCTGACATAAACTGGTGATGATTAGATTTGGGATCAACCTCTCAACAGGTGGCGCTGTCATTGTATTTTTTCTAAATTTTTAACATGGCGGTATAGGGCAAAATTCCGTATAAATGTATATAAGGAGAGTTATTTTTACGTGTGATTGTAAAATTAATATAAATTATTGATATTAGTAGTAGTAAAAAAGGAGGAAAATGTGCATGTGGGAGCTTCTCTTCCCCCCCTGGGGAGAGAGTAAATGTTCAATATGAGTATCTTTCGAAAGATCTCGTCAATACCTTTAAAACGAATGGTTGAGCTATAGATCTATAATTTAAAACAAAATTATCGATTTTTTTTTTTTTTTTTTTTTTTTTTTTTTAACGAAAAAAATCTTATTTCTTTTGATATTTGCAAAATATTGACTTTCTTTCGGCATTTAGTGATATAATTCTGTCAGATAAAAATTGTCTGCATTTATATTTTAAAAATAATTTAATAATTAATAAAAAATTTGTATTGAATGAAGTTTTTGTAAAATTATATAGAAGAAAGTCACGTGGTGGCCACATATACTAGTTTTCAAATGAAAACCATACTTTTCCTTCGCAGAGCGGAAAACAGCGGTTTAAAAACATGTATTATTATTATTATTATTATTTTCCAAAGTAGGTGGCCATGAGGCTCGATTTTTGAATTTGAAGAAAAGTCTAGAAAACCCGAATTATCTTAAAATGAAAACGATTTAGCTGATCACATTGAGCTCAAAAATCTTATGCATTCAAACAATCTCTTAGATGAGGTATTACAGGTTGGACTCCTAAAAGCTTCATTTAACACAAACTTAATTTTTCAAATGAAAGCATTACTTCTTCACAGAATCGTCTGAAACGCAAAAAATCTGTTTAACTACATGTATTTATTTATTTATTTATTTATTTATTTTCGAAGTAAGTGGCCCAGAGATACTGAGTGTTATGTTAGATAAAAATTCTAGAAGCCTTGATATATGTTAAAAGGAAAACAATTTCGCTGATGACATTGATTTCAAAACACTCTTGAATTGAAATAATCATCAGATGTTATCGCAGGTCTATGCCAAAGAGTTCCATGTCATATAAATTCTTTTTTCTTTTTTTTCCAAATAGTAACTATACATTATTTTCTTTTTTTCAGAATCATGTTATGCGGGAAAAAATCTGTTATTTAACATACTCAATTAACGAATTCATCGAAATTGTTTTCCCCTTCAAAACATTTCAGAGTTTTAAAAAATAGGGGTTCTAAGGCCCCTAAATGCCAATATATAAAAAAGGGGAGGAAAATGAAAACAAATGCTTTTCTTTCAATATGATTCTGTGAAAAAAAAAAAAAAAAATCTCACGAGGAGAGCTGTTTTAGGGGCCTTGGGCTCTAGCCTGTAATTTTTAATATGGTAGATTATGTAAAGCGAGAAAAAGCCTAGATAAAACATTGTGTTGAAAGAAAATGATTTAAATTCCAGGTTTCCAGACATTTAATTAAACATAAATACCAGAGCTTCAGAGCTCCCTACATTGAAAAGAAAGCAATTCATGTTCGAAAGTAAATTTTTTTCTGGTTTACGGAAACAAAAGTATGTTTTCCATTTGAAAAACCTGAATTCGTGCCATGTGGGGAAACTGGGGGTAGGGAGGGGGCCCATCGGCGATACGTCCTCTGATTAATTATTTGATGGCACGAAACTGTTGTTATCATTGCCATCAGCGAAATCGCTTTCTGCTTGAGATAATGGAAGGTTTTTACAATTTTATTCAAGTATAACAATCCCGGAGTCTCATTACTTAATAATAATAATAGTAATAATAATATATATAAAACTTGTTTTAAAACGGATTTTTCCCACTTTACACTATTTTGCAATATATATATATATATATGTGTGTGTGTGTGTGTGTGTTTTCCATTTGGAAAAATTCATTTTGTGTTAGGTGGGGACCCCAAGGGGTCTAGAACCTTCCTTAGAACTCTTCAAAAGAACCGATTTCGTAATTGAATGTATGCATCTAGTTCAAACGGCTGCGAAAGTAAAAGTAGTTCAGGTTATAAGTGCACACCCTGTATACCCTGTTATATTTTTTTATTATATATTATTTCATATATCCGTGTCTCAAAAACAATCCATATTAACTTTTTCACTATCTTTTACTTTGTATGAAGCTTTCATTACATATGTAATTGTTAAATGATTACTTCGTGAATATTATGTTATAATTCGTGTTTATTTTAACTATATATATATTCTTATGGATAAATTTGGCATTTGATGATTTGTCTTTTCTTCAATTCTATATATTTTTTATATTATATATATATATATTATATTATATATATTTTATTTTATATTATATATACATATATAAAGATATATGTATATACACACACAAACATATGTATAAAGAGAGGGAGAGTAATTTGTCCTGTATAAGCTGAAAAATTAACATTTATCTGTATACGATATTGAAATAAAAAATTATTTTGGTTAAGAGTTTTAGGAAACAATTTTCTGCTATTCTAAATTGATTTCTTATTAATACGAGTTATTTAAAGAATTACATAATTTCAAATTACGATACATGATTTCTTGTTACTAAATTATTTGTATTCTCATCTAAATACTATGCGAATGGATACTTTTTTTTTTCAAATAGTAAAGCTTATTTTAGTATGTTGTATTTACAATCCGCTTGGTGCATATGTAGTGTCTAGACTTTTACAGTATCCAAATTACTAACAGAAAACCAATCAAAATAATTTAATAGAAAATGAACGCTGAAGCTAACATTGAAAGCGCAATAAGTGTGGTGATATTACCTCAATCAAAGAAAATGCACTTTTCTTGTTTACACCGTTAACGCATAAAATCTTTTATGATCAGCTGCTAAGATTTCAAAGTGTAGAATTTAAGAAAGAAGATCTTGCTAAATTAAAGTAATTTGAAACTGCCCATTTAATGGTAAAAAGAAAGTTTTTTTTTTTTTTTTTTTTTTCAATGTTTTTTGATAAAAGAATGTTTAATTAAGATAGCTTTTAGAAAGCTAAATGAATAAAATTAAGCATCTATTTAGTAAAATAATTTAAATTAATAAAACAAAACAGAATAAAATATTTCACTAATTATATTTTCGATTTAAAAAAAAAAAAATCTTAAATCGTAATCTTTCTCAGATAGAAAAAAAAATGTAATGTTTACTGCGGAATACATGAAAGTTGAAATTTATAAAAAGGTTAATAGATGTTAGCTGAAGTAAACAATGATGGTTTACAATGATAAATTGATTTTACAGTTTTCAAAAGCTAAAAACAAAAGCATGTATTATCTATCTTATTTTTTATGTAATAACTATAAAGATTTTTTCCCCAATTTTGAACATATAAAAAAACAACATTTTAATAAGCGCTTATATATATAATTTTTATTAAAAATTTTGGATAATTGAGCAGCTGGGTTCTGGTTTCTGGAGATCTTCAGAAAAGTGATGCACACTCTATCTGGAAAACCAATGCACCTATGCCATTGCAAATTTTCACGCTTCTTCGAAATAGAAATAACTTGTGTTAAACGTAGGATTTTTTCTTTTTTTTTTTTTTAATCAGAATTTAAGTTTTGGCAAAGTTGTATGCAAAAACTGTAAAATGCTCAGCATAATTTATTCCCAAAATATAGCCTTGTAAAATTAGTTGCAATCGAAAAAAAAAATCTTCGGTCAAGCACTATTCAAATCTATTTAGAAGTATTGTGTAAAATTACAATAACATCAGAAATCATGCCCATTGCTTTTCTTAAAGGTTTTCCGAAATCTAGGACCCACCAGCTGAATTTTTTCATTTTTTTCTTTTTATATATATATATTGTTTAAATGTTGCTCTTTTATATGCTCAGAATTTAGGGGGGGGGGATATTGCATCAAAAAATAATAAAGAAAATACGCCTTTTTTCGTCTTCTAAAACCATGTATCGATTTAAAGTAAATCGCTGTACCGTTGTGGGTGATAGGCGTGCTATGGGACGTTCCAACAAGTGTCTAGATGTGCATTATATTTCATGGACAGAGGCTTAAGCATTGACAATAAAGATATCTTATGATATATATATATATATATATATATATATATATATATTGTTTCTTTGTTTGTTTATTAGTTCGTTTGTTTGATTTTAGATCATTTTGTCACGTCTCAAAAAAAAAAAAAAAAAAAATGAAATCCCGAACAAACAAAAGGCACATTTTAACGTTTCTGTTTTTTATATACATGTCTACAAAATATATTTTCATGGCAAATCGATAAAGCTCTACGTGTTTCTAATTTTCCTATTCCCTTCATATCGTTTTTAAAACATAATTGCTAACTTTGCCGCTTTCACCAGGTAACGATGTTTGGCTGCAGCTATTCAACAGTAAAAGGATTAAAATAGACTTTAGAGGTCACCCTGTATTTACATGGTTGGCTATACATCAAAATACGTTTTACATGCACAGCACACTTTTTTTAAACATCGCTTTTTATTTTTATTTATCTATTTATTTTATTTATCTTTTCTCCGTAGACAATAGTTAAAAAGAAAATTTTCCTCTTAATTCTTTTTTACGCAATTTACATCAGCAAAAATTAAAAAAGAATGCTGTGTAATATTTTGTGCGATTTTTATTGCTGTGCATATTTTGAAACATTTTGCAAAAATAATTCAAGATTTTTTTTTTTTTTTTTTTTTTTTTTTTTGGGGGGGGGGGGTTGTTCTGTAAAATAGAGACAAATACCTACTATATGTTTTGCTGGTAATTGCTTTTTATTACAGGGTGATCCGAAAAACATGAGAGAAAGTATTTTAACTTCCTGATTTCAAATGTACTGATAGAAGTATAATTCTTCCATATTGTAATTGCACATATATTGACATTTAAGGTAAATGCTTGATTACCGGAAATAATAAATAACCAATATGGAATCACTGACCTTGGAAGAACGATTATTAATCGTAAGAATATTTTTTGAGGTGCCATTGAGGTACGGAAAATCCTCATCTCAGTGTCGTCTCACGACTATAGCTACAAAGGGTCACGGTGTGGTGTGCCATATCGTCAAAGTGGATGAGTGGTCCGATATTCATTGACGGTAATGTCACGGGAGTAAAGTATCGAGAGTGTCTGGAGCGTCACTTTGTCCCTGAAGCGGGCTGTCTCAACATGACACGCCACTACTGGTTCATGCAAGATGGAGCTCCTTCCCATTGAACTGCTGATATCGTCATGTGGCTTAAAACGACGTTTAGTGAGCGTTTGATTGCATTGGATGCAGAAAAATTCACGGGGCACAGGATAGAGGGGTCCCCATACAGTTTACACTAAGGACATAATCTATAGGAATATCCTGATTCACTTGAGAGCCTGAAATCGACCATCAGAATTGAGATTGAGGCACTTGATTCAGGAACACTCCAGCGCTTTATGACAAAGTTTCGGAACGGCTTTATAACACTATAGTCGGGGACGGTAGACATTTCTAGCAGCTTGTATATTAAATGTCATTCATATCTTTATTCGATAACATAGGTTTCATGCTCTTGAATATTTTATTTTTTCCACAACGATCGCTTACTTTCTATCATGTTTTTCGGACCACCCTGTATTATACAATATTTTTGGGCTTTCGCTCATATCTATCGCTTAACTATCTTCTATTAATTATCTTTTATAAATTTAATTTTAAAAGATGCGAATAAAAAAATATCTCTATGTTATGGGGAAAAAAAAAAAAAAAAGCCGTGGCAAAAATTTTCTGGAAAAGAAAAGTATAGAAAATATTCGTACACAACAGTAGATTTCCATAAAGCATTCTGAAAGAAAAATTAATATTAAATACAATTTTCCAGTTCAAACAACCAGTATCGAACCAACGTCCACCATATAACAGTCAACTATGATACCACTGAAGCAAGGACCATATATCCAGTCGTTACTTAGCATTTCATTATCAGTTCTTAAAGAAAGTAAAATTGAGAAAAAAAATAATAAAATATAAATTATTTATGAAATTTTAAATAGGTTTTGAAATGATTCGAATCAAGTTTATTATCATTAATATAGTTAAATTTTTGATTGCAAAACTGTACAATTTCTAGAGAATTAAGGGAAGCATGGTCTCATTTATGATTTTTATAAGATTCCAGCTGATAATTTTAACTTTTAATAAACTACTAACTAATTCAAACTTTAAGTAAGTAATATTTTACTTCATTATCTGTAAAAAATGTATATTTCATATAGCTTAAGATAAAAAAAAAAAAAAAAAAAAAAACGATTCATTTAAATGAATTTACAAATTATGTTGGCATACTATGAAAAGAAAAAAAAGCTATAACATAGTCTCTCTTTCTCTCTCTGTATATATATATATATATATATATATATATATACACGCTCATGTTTATGAAAATTGCAACACAATGAAAGGATTATGCAAACTGAACCAAATTTACAGGAAATGTAAAGTAAGGGAAGTCATGCAAATGATTAGAATTACAAAGAGATCGCGCGAGCGTGGAACGAGAACAGACTCTTTATCTGTCGCTTGTTCCAGGTATATAAAAGAGTGTAAAGGCGCGTTAAAATCTGTTTATCGTCCTCTGTCTGTGGTAAACATTTCATTGGTGGTCATTATGCCTCGTCAAAAGCGGAGGATGCCATACCAACAACTAACGGAGTTCGTACGAGGCCGCATCGTTGGATTGCCAGAGGGTGGATTTTCGCATCGAGAAATCACAGCCCGCAGTGGTGCACATTTGGAAGAAATGGACACAAGATAATCAAATAAGTCGAAAACCTGGGATTGGGGTACGCAATAGAACATCGGCACGAGACAAGAGACAACTCATCCGTATGGCTGTGATGGATTGTACAGCGTCCTCACGTGTGTTAGCACAACGTTGGAGCACGACTACAGGTGTTTTATTGTCTAGCTCCACGGTTCGTTGCTGTTTGATGCAGTATGAACTGCGTGCAAGGTTTCCTCTACGCAGGAATCCCCACTCGCTGAATCACAGAGGCCACCGACTTCAATGGGCTCGGCAATACAGTACGTGGCATGCCCAGGGGCAAGAAATTATTTTTTCCATGAATCTCGCTACAATTTGGAGTGCAATGATGGAAGAGTACGCGTCAGATGTTACGTCTACTCTCACATCCAGTATTATTACAGCTCATCACTGTATTATTTAGCGTCATACTGCACATACGCCTAGCATTATGGTGTGGGGTAACTATTGGGTATTATTGTCGATCCCATCTAGTCGACATTGAGGGAAATCGCTACATAAGGGAAACTTTGGAGCCAGAGGTCCTTACCATTCTTCGACGCATTCAGGTGCTGTATTTCAGCTGGATAATGCCCGTGCACATGTTTCTCAGACTGCACAAGCCTTCTTCACTGCACAACAGGTTTCGCTTCTTCCATGACCTGATTTTTCACGGGTATGTCGCCCATCGAGCATGCCTAGTATTTCATTGGAAGCGACTCGCTTGTACAACTGGTGGGGCGCACAGTAAGATTGAACTCTGGCGTCAAGCCGGAGCCATCTGGAATGTCATGTCCAGGATTACATTCAGATTGTATGATTCAATGATACGACGTGTACTGGCTCTTATCCCTCAGAGTGGAGGACACACAAAGTACTGTTTTCAGATGTTCTTTTTGTTTTTTTATTTTGTACATTTGATCGTTTATTTGTACCACTATCACCAATATGTGGAATAAATTTCACTAATTTCGGACAATTACTTCATGGTGTTGCAATTTTCCTAAACATGGGTGTATATATATATATATATATATATATATATATATATATATATCTAATATTTTCTTTATTCATTTTCATTTTTAAAAATCTTTAATTTTTAAAAATGTTTAAGTATGTTCTTATTATTTACCACGCCTACTCTTTTCAATTTTCTTAAATTAATATAGTTTTACATTATTTAAATTAATTTAGTTTTATGTAAGTACTGCCTTTGTAGCTTATTTTCTACAAATGAGTTTTAATTAATATATATATATATATACTTTTAGAGATTTAAAATTATTTACATGATTTTTATCATTATTTACAGAAAACAAAACTATTTATTGAAAGTAGAGCTTCAATATTTTTCTCTTAATATTTACTTTAAAAATCTATAATAAATATTTTCTCTTTTTTTTTCTGTAGACCATAAAGTTTCCTGAATTATTCCGCATTTAGGTGGTAACAGATTGCGAATGAAATCATCCAGAAATTGACGCCACCTTAATATTGATCTTTATTCAATCTCTTATTTGGAAACATATTTTGGCAGCAAATTTCTGCTATTCTATTTTGGAATATTTACGAATAATTAAACGATTTTTTAAAAAGGCGTTTATTATAAGCCAATTGCACGAACTTTTCTAAAAGTGGCATACTTTACTTAATTTATTTCATGCGAAGAAATTTTAGAATGAATTGTTTTAATAATAAATATATATATATATATATCACAGTAATAAAATGATTTATTTAGAAAGTCTAGGAATTAGATTTCTGTTTCCCTTTTCAAGATTTGTTTTAAAGTAAGTTATATTTATAGTACGAAATTCTTTTGATTTAATCAATTACTGTTAATAAAATATAGAAATTTTTCTAGTGCAATAAATTGTTAGGAAAACTTATTTTATCCATAACTAAATATATATAATTAGAGACAGAAAAAGTAATTATGAAAAGAGTAATCCAATTACAACAAACATTGTGTATCTGTAACGTAAAATTATAGGCAGATAAATGCAAATACGAGCGCATATTGTAGTATTTAAAAAACATTTTTTTTTCTGTTAATGAATATATGTATGTAAAACTAAATTAACAGTAATAAAATATAGTTTTTTTTTTTTTTTTTTTTTTTTTTTTTTTTTTTGCCATATGAAATGACAAACAATTTACTCTCCAAAATACAAAATATAAATAATCTACGGTTAAAAAAATAATTGATTTTTTAAACCTAACAGTAAAGTACGACTGATATATTTGTGCATTTTTTAGATGAAACTACTATTTACTCTCACATATACTTGTACATATTTACATTAATGTTATAATGATTCAAATTTTGTCTGTTTCTATGTGGAGGTTAATATCTGGAACTTCTGAAAGCGATTAAAAAAAAATTAATATTAAAAAGCTACATTATCCATAATTAGCGTAAATTATAACTTATATTAATAGAGAAAAAAAGGGGGGAAATATTCGAAATTTCATAATATGTAAATTAGTTCTGAAAAAAAAAATTGCTGCTTTATTAACATGCGTTAACCACATGTTTACACGTGCATGAAATTAATAGTTTAAAGCTGTTCCTTTCCATGATCTAACTATTATATACTCCTTGGTTATCTATTTCTATTTCTCCCGAAAGTTATACTTTTCAAAAAGGAATCTGGCAACTTCGACAAAAACTTATTCTGTTTACATCGACTCGACTACTTCAATGATAAATATTATCGACTATCAAAATATGTCAAAATGTTCTTAAAATTTGTAAATATGGATATATATATATATTAATATGTGGTGCTAAATGTTAATTAAATGTTGATAAAAGTTCATCATTATAGTCATCAGTACGAGGCAACTCGCCACCACACTCACAACAGTTTTTGCGACGAGGTAAAATTGTTTCGTTTCCAATTAAACTTAATATTTTTTATATAGAATATAATTATTTATAGAAAGACGTGATATTTTACATTTTAAATACATAATGTATTCAGAACAATTTCAAAAATTGATTGATACTGTAAACCGGGGTCAAAAAATGCTTATTAAGCAGTTGTTGTCAAAAGACAAATCTGAAATGTCTAACGATAGTAGTAATACTAATTCAACAAAGATTCCAGTTGTTAACATTTTCCATATTCCTCATTTGAAATATTTACAATAAGAAAGAAAATTTTAAATATCATCGACAACGTTTCGAAAATTATTTAATGATGAAAGATATTTTTCAATTTAAATCTAAAAGCACACAAATTTTATTAAATTCTATAAGAGCTTCATATTACAATATCTTGGCGGCTCTTATTGCGCTAAATGCTCCCAATAAATTAGAATATGATGAACTACTTAAATTGTTAGAAAATCATTTAGTACCAAAGAAAAATCCTTTATTTTCACAACATTATTTTTTGTTAACTTATCAGAAAAAAGACAGCTCTATTTCCGATTATGTGGCAGAATTACGGCGTAATATTTCAGAATGTGAGTTTACTGTTGATTGTGAATGCAATGAAAAGGTATCAGTAGCCGATATTTTCCTTAGAGCACAATTTATTCGTGGCATTAAAGATAGTTGGATCAAAAACCAAATATTACAATCAGAATTAATCAATTTCAACGATATTGTTGATAAAGCTATTTGCACTTGAAGTGTCAAAAATTGACAGCCGCGGGATATGAAAAACTTTAAATACCAGTACATCTATCTCAGAGGATATCAATAAAGTCGCCAAAAGAAATTGGCAATCGAAATACGTGAAAGCATCCTTTAACACTCAAAATATAAAGAAAAAAGAAGTAGTTTCAAATAAACGCATGAAATCTAAACAAAACCAAATTGATTTCGAAAAACTTGGCGTAAATAATTTGTGCCTACGCTGCGCGAAAAACAACCACTTATCAAAGGACTGTCGCATTAATCCAAATAACTTGTAAGTCGTGTGTCAACTGGACATGTACAAAGAGTCTGTGTCAAAACATTACTTAATGCTATAAGATCAAACAGTCCAAAAATACCACTTAATCAAATGGAAACATATGAAAATAATACCATAAACACGATTGTTGATATTTACGACAACCATATATCAGATTTTGCTCCTGATGCTAAGAAATATTTTACTACCGTAAAAATCGAAAGTCGACACAGGAGCAGGATACACTCTCATATTAGAAAGTCAATTTAAAAGATTGGGTCTTAAGGAACAGTTTGAACCAACAAATATTGTTTTTAGATCATATACTGAAACTGTGTTTGTGCCCTTAGGGAAAGTGCGAGTGAAGGTTGAGTATAAAGGGTGTATATCTAATGAAGATTTATATGTCATTCCTGATGGGTATGATCCTGTTCTAGGCAGAGTATGAGTTAGATATTTACGAATCAATCTACATGAAATCGATACAGAAAACAAACCCCAAAATAGAATGGAAAATAAAATTACTTCAATCAATGATGTCTCTGAGATTATCAATTTTTTCCCAGAAGTGTGCGAACAGAAGGTTGATTGTTTGCCGAATTTCATAATCAAATTGAAGTTACGTGAAGGAGCAAAACCTAGTTACACTCCTGAACGAAATGTACCTTACGCTTTACGAGAAATAGTCGAAAAAGGACTTGATGATCTGGAAGCAGCTGGAATAATATCTAAATCAATTACGTGTGATTGAGGATCAGCGTTGGTTGTAATTCCTAAAGCGGATGGAACAATTCGACTTTGTGTTAACTATAAATTTGGAGTTAACGATCTACTCTCAAATTATCCAATAAAGAAAATCGATGAAGTATTAAACAGTCTTAGGAATTCGAAGTATTTCTGCAAGTTAGACTTGCTTAAAGCATATCTTCACATAAAAACTGATGATGAGAGCAGCATTATCCAAACTATTCCGACACATCGAAGGGCATACAAGATGAATAGGTTAAGCTTTGGAATTAAAACTGCACCAGCTGAATTTAACCGGGTAGTTGATCAAATCCTGAAGGGTTTACCAAAAACAATCGCTTATTTCGATGATATTGTCGTTCATGGTAAAACCAAAGAGGAACGCTCAAAGAACCTCCTTGCATGTCTAGAAAGATTATGTGACTACGATTTAGACGTAAACAGCAAGGAATGTGTTTTTTTTTTTAAACAAAAATTGAATATTTGGGTCATGTAATAGAAAACAATAAGATATCACGATCACCTACAAAAGTTGAAGCCATAACGCGCATGCCACGAGCAAAGAATGTTCAACAACTGCGTCAATTTTTAGGTGTGATTACTTACTATTCTCGATTCATACCAAACGTTTCAACTATTACTTACCCTTTACGCAAACTTTTGCGCAAACATCATGATTTTGCTGGAATAAAGGAAGTGAGAAGGATTTCATTAAACTTAAGGAAGAAATATCCAGTGACAGAGTGTTAGTACCTTTTCAATCCCGAATTACCTGCTACGCTGGGGACAGATACTAGTCCGGTAGGAGCTGCTGCTACATTATCGAATATCATCAATGATGTAGAAAAGCCAATTACTTTCGCTCTCCGTTCCCTAACAGAAGCTGAAACAAATTACTCTCAACTTGACCGAGAAGCTTTAGCAAACGTATTTGGATATTCTCATTTTTTCGATTACCTTTATGGTAGACACTTAATTCTCATCATTGGTAATCAACCCTTATCCAGAACGTTTCATCGAAAAGCAAGTCTTCCAAAAATGACATCAGCTCGACTTCTGCGCTATGCTTCTTATTTAGCTGGATTTGATTACACCGTCAAATTTAGGAAAGGATTGAAAAATAAAAATGTAGTTTTTTTTTTTTTTTTTATCTAGATCTCTTGTAAATCAGAATTACGCATCAGCAGACGCATACATACACGACGAAGTTCGCCAAATATAGGCATCAAATGCTTTCGAAATATCAACTGAAACTCTGACTACAGATGCTATTATACGAGAAACAGATAACGATCAGGAATTGTCACAGATCAAACAAGAACTTCAATCAAGTTCCATTAACAGTGATTTCATTTTAGATGATCGATCTTTATTTAAGGTTAATCGCATTGTAATACCGAAAAAACTACAGCCTGAAGTCCTAAAAGGATTACATTCCACACATATTGGAATAACAAAAATGAAACAGTTAGCTCGACGTTACTGTACATGGAAGAATATCGACAAGGACATAGAAAACTTAGTAAAATCTTGCCAAGATTGTTCGGCAGTAAAACATAATCCTTCGAAGGCACCCCTTCATCACTGGTATTTACCAATTAATAATTGAGATAGAATTCATATCGATTATGCTGGTCCCTTCCAGGGATTTTATTACCTACTCGTTGTGGATGCAAAACCATGTTGGGTGAAAATCAAAATATCACAGAAACCTCCGAAAGCTGAAATTACCATGTATTTACTTAACGAAATTTTTGCAATGCATACATATCCACTAGTTATGGTGTCTGATAACGCTTAAAATATTACGAATGAAACATTTAAAAATTTCTGTCGTATGAATGGAATAAAGCAAAAATTTATCGCACCAGAACATCCACCGACCAATGGTCTTGTGGAACGTAACGTGCAAAAACTGAAAGTTCGACTAAAAGGAATGGCTACAGAAAATCTTCCCATCCACATAAAACTTCAAAGGGTTCTTTTTAGATATCGAACAACGGCTTTAGCAAATAGGAAGTCACCAGAAGAAATGTATCTAAATCACCAAATTCGTATTAAACTTGACGCAATGTTTCCATACCACGAAGAGAAATCTGAACGGAAAATTAGACCTCACACTCGGAAAATCCATGTGGGGGAGAGAGTCAGAGCCAAATTCTTCATAAGCAATAAAACTGTATGGAAACTAGGAGTTATAACTAGAAAACTTGTACATATTCACTATATAGTTAAATTAGATGAAGGCAGGGAAATCAAGAGACACATTCATCAACTACAGAAATCCGATGTTCAAAGGGAAAATATAGCATCGCCATTAATCCCACACCAGAAATCCTTCCATAATGCAAATCATGACCTTGCATATTACCAAGTTATCAATATATTTTATCTTAAGGGTTGACTCAGCGCTGTATTTTTCAAGTGGGGAAAAATATTCTATCCTCCTTGGTTACCTGTTTCTATTTCTCCCGAGAGTTGCAGGGTCGCAGTAGCCCTGTCGGTAGATCGCCGGCCTCGTAATTGAAAGATTGCGGGTTCGGTACTCGAGCCCGCCAAAGACCGTCGTGTACACTAATGGTGGCTGGTGCAAGTAAAATCTGTCGTGGCCGCGATGTCCTCCATGTTCCCATAAAAAATTATACCTCTGAGGGTCACCGAAGCGAGAGAGCTATCCCTTCCGTAGAGGATCAAAATTGTGATGGCATGTCTTCGGACCACCTCTAGGGGTGTGTCCCAGACGTCGCCTACTGCCCATCTGCGGAGCACTAGTGCGACGTAAAACCCAACCATCCACCCGAGAGTTGCACTTTTCAAAAAGGGATCTGGCAACTTCGATAAAAACTTATTCTATTTACATCGACTCGATAACTTCCATGAACAATATTATCGACTATCGAAATACATTAAAATGTTCTTTAAACTTGTAAATATGTATATATATTAATGTATGGTGTTAAATATTAATTAAATGTTGATAAAAATTCATCATTATAGGCATCAATACGCGGCAACTCGCCACCACAGTAACAGCTCTAACTAGTATGCAAAATGTTAGGGACATAAATGTTTTGGCAATAAGAAAAAGAAATTTATGAAATCGCCATTTTATTTCTTTCATCACTGTGCATATTTTTGATCAATCTAAATTTCAAATTTTGTAAATTGTCTTTTTCCCCCTCTTTATCAAGTAATGACGAAAGGTATACTATCCTTGTATAATGTAGGCTATAACTGATCTTAATAAAAAACTCATAGCTCGAAATTTCAATTTTTCTAAATTAAGTTGAAAAAATATATTTATTTATTTATATTTATATTTATATTTATATTTATATTTTTTTGCTTACTATCTCTAATAGTACACTTTTCCACAGAACATGCTGAGGAGGTCCATAGCATTTCCTTTTTATCCACAGGACATCCTGGGGATGGTTTTCGAATAAGATGTGCTGCTGGGAATGTCGGTGTGTGGTGTCGGACTATATGGTTCGATATACGTGAAAAAAGTAGTTTAAATCTATTTTAAGGCCTTAATTTGACCACTAGAAAGAAAATAAGGGGGTTAAATGTTTTTCAGTACAAATCTTCAAGCCACCAAATTGTTTACATCACCTGTGTCTATCACTTTGAAAATTTGTTAAAAAGAACCCTTTATCCATGTAATATAATTACCACTGTCGAATTCAGTGGGAATTCTAACCATAGATTTCTCAGTGAGTTTGTCTTCTTATGTGCCAGGGTAATGCGCAGCCTCAGGCAGTGATTTCTCAAAATTTCCCGCACCATGGACACGAAGGACAATACCAATTCTATAGGATTCCAGTACCAGCATTTTGATAAATTGCATAGGATTTTTAATTCAGTTTGTTTTTTCTAGATTTTATATTGAACAGCGTAGCAGGCAGAATCGTTTACTGTACATATATCTGTATTGTAACAAGACAAGTAGAATGCATAAACCAAACGAATGATAAAATGCCACCATGGGTCACAATAAATTATTCAATAAATATAATAAAAAGAACAATTGATAATTAAAAAAAAAAAATTGACGTGAAAAAACAGACAAATATGAATTTTAATAAAGCTCTGAAAACAATCTTATTACACACTTTAATAAAATTCTAATGAATAACTATATTGTACATTAACAAGAAGGCGCTCATCACAAATATATTTATTAATTCGCAAATAGAAAAAAAATCAATATTTTCACTGTCAATCATTGACCAAATGAAACAAAAAGAACGATTGGAATTTTAATCAAAACAAAGAAACGCTCAAACTGCTGAAATAATTCCTCAGGATTGCCCATCTTTGCAATGAGGAAGAAAAAAACAAGGTTCCATTCTGTAGCAAGGTATTTTTAGCTAATTACTATAGGAATGACTGACCTTGCAATTAAAAACAAATAATTTGAAATTAAAGAAAATATGAAGATTACAAAAAAGGAGCCATGTTAGAGATATTATCCCAAAACAAATCACTGTAAACGATCAATTCATATTATCAGTTGAGGTGTTCTTTCAAGCTGAGAAGATAATTTAAAGCATTCAAAATAAGTCATTAACTAACACAATTAATATAACTTACTATTAAAACATAGGTTCATTGATTTAGCAAATTTAAAATTTGATCAAAAATTGTTGATCAAATATTAAAAACTATTTTTTTTCAAAGAGTATTTTTCAACCATAAATTCAGATCTAAACATCGTAGAGATGAAAAGAGAAAAAACCGTTCGATCGCTATCAATTCTAGCTAAAAGAAACATATGATATTGCAACAGAATGGAGTATAAATGTTTCAAAAACCGTATCTGTCAACTTGAAAATTGATTTTAGAAACTGATTAAAGATTCAAATAAGTATAAAAGAAATATTTTGTTTACATAGATTTCACGATTCCTATAGTATAACGCAGTTGTCCTGTTCCAGCTACAACGTCTAAGGTATCCTTTTTCTCTTGCATTAGACGAATTTTAACCTCTCAAGTCCTGTGTCTTACTGTAACTGTAACTTAACCTGTAAATGTGCCTTAGCTATTTTCGTGGCTGTAAGTATGTGATGTCAATTTTGTTTCCAGGCACGACCATGACTAATTACGCCACATTTAATATCCGTAAAGTACCAATTAATAATAATAATAATACTGCCGAGATTCTTTATTGAAACTGATAGCAGCGATTAATGCATCATTTTCTACTATTTGTGAGTGATTTTCCAAATTAACTGCTTTAGATTCGAAATACATATCTAATATGCTAATTTCATATGCATATCTCATATATATGCATATCTAAGATGTTAAGATGTTTATAAAAGGTGATTTGAGTGATGTGGTGATTTTCCAAATTAACTGCTTTAGATTCAAAACACATATCTAATATGGTAATCTAATATGCATATCTAATATGTTACATATATCTATTACGTACGCATGCTAATCTAAGACGTTTATCCAAGACGTAAAGGCAATCCTTTAAAAGCGAGGGAAGAGGGTGAGAATGACAGAGATATTATAGCTACGCAGTTGTTTCGATATACCTGCAGTGTCAAGTCTAATGAGAGAATTTTCGAAAGGTTCTCTTACAAGTGTACTACGACTGATTAGAAATTTAAAAAAAAAATGAAATGTTTTTCTCTTATATAAAAAAGAATTAAAACATGCACTTTTTTAAATGTTAAAACCCAAGTAGCCTCTTTAGTTTGCTTCATGCAAGTCCCTAAAACAGATAGCTTTGTCTTATTAGGAGAAAATAAGCCGCCTATTAGTGATGAATCTGGGGCTTTTGGTGCCACTCTGATGATTGATCGGTCCTCATGTTCTTCCTCCTTCACGCTGTGTTCGGCCCTGATATGCCCATTCCTGCCGACATCGTCTAATAATGCCATCGCTCTTAACCAAATGTAGAACGATCACCGATTACACCTGGCATCTTTGAGCCCAACTGTACGTACTCTCTCAAATACTGACATTTGAACATGTTGTTCGCGCACCTATATGTGAGGCATTTTTATTATCTATCTAAATATATAGAATAAAATTCTGAATGAATTTATGACGTTAAATCGAAATTTTGCCTCTTTAATATCCTGCCAGTCGCACAGTTTAGATGGTCAGCAGCATTGCATGTAGAGTCGGAAAAAAAAAAAAATCAACACCAAATTAATTTTCGTTATTAATTGACGCAGAAAAATTTAAGAGACATCATTCAACAGGAAATTAAGCGCACATTTTGAAAATGATGTGAAATTTTGAATTAGGGGTCATATACATATTTAAATGAGTGCCAACATTTACTTTTTTCAATAGCAACACCCAATATTGACTTCATACAGTCGAACCTCTTTAACATGAACTGTTTCCACAATCCCTCTCAAAATGAAGATTACATTAGTTATATGAAGATTAGTTACTGATAGCATGAACTACTGGTAACATGAACTAAATTCTTATCCCCCTTGAGATTCACGTTAACGAGGTTCGACTACATTTGAATTTCTGAGAACCTGGCAGTGCGGAAAAGTATGCAGTTTGTATATTTTATCTCTAGCATTCATAGAGTTATAACCAAAAATGTGTTAGGGGGTTATCTGTAAATCTAGAGAAATAAAATTAAGATCGCACAAGTACTAGACAAAATTTAATTGTTTTACACAGGAAAATAAAGAATTATAAAACGTTACAATAAAAAAAATATTGGTGATTATTGAATAAGAAATGCGGTAGATCTGCCAATACTGTTCTAGTGTTTGTTTAAAGGATTCAAACTTTATTACAAGTAATCGATGAGGTAAATGTCACTAGCGTATTCTTTTGCCAACGGAAATTAAGGAGTTTAACACGAATATGCAAAGTCATTTTTCCTTTTCATATACTATATTGTTTTGTTTTAGAAGAACGATGATAGGCGGGTTTTGTTTTCTGCAGAAAACGGGAATTAATGTTTTTCTATCACTAATGTCTAAAAATTATCTTTTTTGTTTTATTTTTTGCATTTGACTGTTGCTGTATATAGTATGACCCGTAAAAAAAATTTAAAATACTTTGTTTAATTTTCTCTGTTATTTTTAAAGGTTTTCTTCGTAATCTCATGCAAGAATTCGTAAGAGATGGCCCCCTAAGCCACTCTAAAAGAAATATTTATATATATCTCGAAAAATAAAAACTAGAATGAACTACAAATCTGCCCACATTACTTAGGCCATGGTGTCTTCAAGGCCCGTTAAGCCTTAGAATTCATTTTATGTAAAAGTTAATATAGGTCATAATACATATATATTTTTTTAATATGAATTTATTAATATTTTTCATAATTAAAAATATTTTTCAGAATCAAATGTTATAATGGATTATATTTGGGTTCTTTATTGTATCTCGTAAAATACAAATATATGTTATTTTTTGTGAAGCTATTATTAAAAGTTTGAGATATGAATTTAAAATTAGCACCTTAAAACTTTGAACGCTTACAAATCTGTAAAAAAAAAAAAAAAAAAAAAAAATAGGCAAAATATAAAACCAATATACATTTTCGCATAGACCCCAAGGAATTTCCCGATAAATTCAAATTCAAAATAAAAAATAGGGTATTACCATTGAAAAGTATCAAAGTTGGGGCGCGATTGAATATTTAAATGACTCCCATTTCAAAATTTCACTTCATATTCTAAAAGTACTCACAATTTCCCGACGAATGATACCTGTTGCATTTTTGTGAATCGATTAGCAACGAAGTTACTTCAAGTGTTTTTTTTTTTTTTTTTTTTTTTTTTTTCGGCTGTACATTTATTGGCCGCAAAACTTTAAAATTTTTCGTTTCCTGTTGAAATTTGTATGCATATCACATTGTATCTAATTTGCATTACCACTTAGATCGCTTTTTACTTTCCGAACACTATAGTGAGGAAAGTATTGTAATCATGTCAAAAATCCGAATTCGAGATTTTGATGTTTCTATACGTTTTGAGGTCCCCTGAGTCCGTTTCCACTATTTTTACGATGATGTATGTATGTGTGTGTGTATGTGTGTATGTGTGTATGTGTGTATGTCTGTGAGTGAACACGCTAGCGTCTAAACGCTTTGTTCAATTAACCTGAAAGTTGGTACGCATATTGTAAGTCACCATAGTACGAACCCTATAGATTTTGGTGAATCTAGCACTTATAGTTTTTTTACAGGGACACAAAGAAAAATTCTTTATCATTATGGCCTATGGGAGCAAAATCTTAAAAGTGCGATAGCATCTAAACGCCTTATTCAATTGAGCAAAAAATTTATACACATATTATAGGTCACAAATACTCAATCTGTATAGATTTTGGAGAATCTAGCACTTATAGTTTTTTTACAGGGACACAAAGAAAAATTCTTTATCATTATGCCTATGGGGCCAAATTTTTAAAAGTGTGATAGCGCCTAAACGCCTTATTAATCTGAACAAAAAATGTTTACACATGTTATAGATCACAGTTGAACTAACTGTATAGACTTTGGTGAATCTAGCTCTTACAGTTTTTTTACAGGGACACAAAGAAAAATTCTTTATCATTATGGCCTATGGGACTAAATTTTTAAAAGTACGATAGCATCTAAACGCCTTATTCAAATGAGCTAAAAATTTCTATAAGTATTATAAATCACTGTTGCACTAACTATAAGCATTTTGGTGAATTTAGCATTTATAGGTTTTTACAGGGACACAACGAAAAATTCTTTATCATTATGATCTATGGGCTCAAAGTTCAGTAGCGTTAAATAAAACATCGTGTAATAGATGGAGAAAAATACTCAAACACTCTATTATGGTTTTCTCTCTTTTGTTTGTTTAACAACTCCTCTTTCTTTACTTTATCTACAAAACTGTTAATTACTCAATGTTCGGAAAGTCGAGTGGAGTCACTCCAGATTTTTTTTTTTAGTCCCCCATCATACTATAGGTATGGGGAACTTAGGTAATCGTGAAAATTTTCGACCTCGGTTTTTTGACTTTTTTACACGTTTTCAGGTGTGAGGAATCTGAAAATGACAAAATTTGTATGGTGTCTGTCTGTAGGGTGTCTTTTAGTGTGTTAGTGTGTTAGTCCGTTAGTCCGTTAGTTTGTTAGTCTGTGTACACGATATCTCAAGAACAAATAGTCGCAGAGAGGTCAAATCAGTTTTAATATATTACTTTCGACACTGGCAAGAACCCTATTCATTTGCAACATTCGAATTAAAAAACTTTGCAAGTTATTAGAAATTTACGATTTTTTTAACATGGGAGAATAGGACAAAAATTCACTTAAACGTGCATTAAATAGAACATTTTTACTGTAAAAATGTCAGACCAGTTTCAAAATATAAGTTTTGATGCCGGAATGAACATCAGTAACTATAAATATGCTACTTTGAAAATTTCGCAAGTTATTGGAAATTTACGAATTTCTTTACATGGCAGTATAGGGCAAAATTTCACATAAACGTCAATTTTGAGAGATATTTTCATCGTAAAGATGTCAGACTCCTTTTGAAATATTATTTAGGAAATTGCCATAATGTTAATGACTATGAATATTCCAATATAAAAATTTCGTAAGTTATTGGAAATTTACGAATTTCTTAACATGGCAGAATAGAGTAAAATTTCACATCAACGTCAATCTTGAGGGATATTTTCATCGTAAAGATGTCAAACCACTTTCTAAATGTTATTTAGGATACTGGCATGAATATTATAAACTATAGTTTTTTCAATTTAAAAAAAGTTCAAAGTTATTTTTCCAAAGTTATTTGGAATTTACGATTTACTTAACGTGTCAGAGTAAGGCAAAATTGAGCATAAACTTCCATTTTGAGGATCATAAATACATTAGAAAACTTCAAAATTACATTTATGATATTTGTTTGAACATGATTGAATACAAATATTCTAATAGGAAAATTTCGTAAATTATTCGTAATTTACGATTTTATCAACATAGCGAAATTGTAAATTTTTCATATAAATATAAATTTTGAGGATTATTGCATTGGAAATAGTAGCATGAAAACTTAACAACGGAATTGACCCTCATAAAATAAATTGATAGATTAGAATAAGATAAATATATCGAAGTGAACGGTGGATAGCCTATTAGGCGGGGATTTCGTTCTGTCAGTGTATCAAGCTTTGGTCAAATTCATTTCTTTTAACATGATTATAATCTGTCTCGCACTAGAAATTTATGAGAACACAAATATGATGGGGAATTGAGCAGAGTCCACCTATGCAAACTAGTTTTTTTTTTTTTTTTTTTTTTTTTTTTTTTGTCTTAGAAAGTACCTACATAGCAATTTTATTTTGCGCAAAACTGCAGCAGTCTTACTTTTAAAAGCTGCAATCTTACAGCAAGTTCAGCATGCCAAACCTGTAAGTTTATAACAACACTGCAGCAAGATAACGCAAACTCCGAAGTCATCATACACCATATTTGCAGCTAACATGTCGTACAAGTTGCACTCTTATTGTATCAAATTTGGTGCTAATTTGGTGCAAACTAGTATAAAAGTTAACTTTGTCCTATCAACATTACTGCAACTGCATTGGAACCAGTTATCTTGTCATGTCACACAATCTACTAATTCGTTTCAAGCTCAGATACCTGCTACGTGCTACTATTTGCAAATTCGTACAGTTTTGCCAGATTGCGTGAATTTTTAATTTAATAGTCACTAATAATTTTGTGAAGTGAGGTTTGGTATACATTACAGACAAGTAATTGCCGATTATATACATTAAATACCACTTCTCAAAATTATTGGTGACTGTTGAATAAAAAGTCGCGCAATGTGGCAACATTGAATACATGTAGAAATATATTATAGAGCACATGTTGCATAAAAGCCTTGCGAACATTTCACTTCGAACATTTTGGAAGCCTCCGTGGTCAATGTAGCACATCTTTTAGCGCTAAATACTAGCAACTTCACGTGACCGAGCCGTCTCAATGACAGTCTTCAAATAATAAATTTGAATTTCACATACTGACATAGCAATTTTAATTTGCAGCGAAAATGGTCTGAAAAAAAAATAATAATAATACTTAAAACGAATAATGTATTTATGTTAAGTATACTTTGCGGGAGTTTCACTGCAAATTTATCGCGTCAAATTTGTCCTGGCAAGATAGTATCAAGCAAAGTCAAAATTACTGCAAATGTGCATGCTATTTGGTTAAGTTTTTATCTCGGCCATTCATATTATTTTAAAAATACGTTTAAATTATTTTTAAATAAATTATTCTATTTAAAAAAAAAAAAAAAAAAAAAAAAAAAAAATCACCCTTTGTCAAAACTTTAGAAAAAATCAGGTTTTTTTTTTTTTTTTTTTTTTTTTCATTTAAAGAATGTTTTTACTCTTATGTGTCTGACTAAACATTTTAATTTAAAAAAGAAACTAAAAAAAAGAAAGATTTCGAAGTCGCACTAAAAAACTTTAATTAACCCTAATTTACGCTTAAGAGAACAATTTTTTTATATTTTTACAATTTTTTTCAAGGCAGTTTTGTTAATACATTCAAACCTCGTAAAAAAAAGAAAAAAAAATCTAATGAATAAATTAGACAGTTTAAAATAAAATTTTATTAGGATATGTTCTTCTATAATCCAGTTTTTAAAAAGATAATTTCTTAAGCAAATAACTAAAATAAAATGATTATAAAAGTTTAATAATGACTATTTAATGCCCATCTTATTTATTTCTACTTAAATCTGACTGATTTATATAATTTTTGCATTTTACATTTTACATTATACAAAATATGCATTTTACATTAAACGAATAATTACAGCAATATTCTATATATTAATATTCTATATAATCATAATATTTTATATAATCAGTTTTGTGTGATTAATATATCGTTTTTTGATTAAATATAATAATAAAATTAAAGCAGTCATTACGTCACGGCATTCTTTAACACCATTATTTTTAGATAACTTCATTTATGTTACATTTTTGCTCTTGTTAAAAATAATTAATTTATTTAATGTGCAAATAATTAATTTATATAATTTGCAAATAAACAAGTTAATGTACATTTAATTTAATTTTTCTAATATTATTTCATATAAGGTGCAATTTTCTTATTTTCGTTTTCTTTAGACACACTATTTATTATTTATTTTTTATTACTATCTTGATAAAAATAATACTTACTCAAGTACAGCACCATAACGTTCTTTGCAGCATAACGTTCTATCTAGTTACGATTACAAACGTTCAATCATGTTGCGTGTTTACAAAACGTACATTTGTAAGGCAAACAATAGTATTATTTAGAATGTTCTGTAAAGGTATTTGCCCTATTAATAAAACGTACAATTCCAGATCCATAAAAAAGAAAAAAAAGAAGAAGAAAAATTAAGGTCATTATACGTTTTGTTTTGATGGGAATATAACGAATATGACAAAATGATCTATGTCAGTTTTTATTTTGTTATAATAATAATATTTGGGAACTAATAGTAAAGATTCGTAATATATTTTACACAATTTATACTTTAGTTATCTTCTGTTTATATTTTAATTTAAGAATTATATTGTTGAATTTAGTGAAAAAAAAAAGTACTCGATGTTTTTGTTTTATTCTTCTTTCATTAAATGTTGGTAAAATACTATAAAATTAATTTCCGCCACATAAACAATTTACGTTTTTTTTTTTTTTTTTTTTTTTTTTTTTTTAATTTAAATTATTTAATACTAGTAAGCTGTGACCTTCAGAATATCTTCTTCTATTGCATTTATATAAAATTTACACTCGCCAATCAGCAAACATGAAATATAATAAACGCTGGATCTCAAAAATAACATTATCTATAATCAATCTGGTGCTACTTTTAGTAATAGATACTGATATATAGCCATCTGAAAAATAGCGAAATATAATAGCAGCTCCACCTTTCAGCCGAAATACATCCAAATAGAATCAACATAATTATCCGTAATATATAATTTACACACCAATTATAATGCACACATTTAAAATAGTTTAAATAACATAGTACCTGGAATCGTGCCTTCTAGTAAATGGGATTAAATTGCTGTTAAGCAGTCCCACCTATCGATCGATATGGAACCAAATCGAATTATCAAACCTTTCCACGATAGCTGTCTCATATACCAAAGTTTGGTTAGTTAATATGTTATAAAATATAAGATATTGCCTCCCTTTACATAGATGAGCTGTCCATAATTACTTACGTACAGTATAAATAAAGTGATCTAGAACGATTTTTACTTATTTTCCTTGTTTTCCTATATTTTTTAAAGCCTTATATTGGCCTCGAATACCTATTGTGACCATATGTTTCAGTGTGTTTTTTGATTATTTTTCTATAACCTGCACTGATTATTCATTTTGGCTACGATATTTTTAATTGCCTTCTAACACATATATTCTTCGAGATATAAAGGTTTCGTTAATGGCTTCGAATATTTTTTTCTTTATAACGTGCAGGGTTTTTTCAACAATGCAATGATATGTTTAGAAAATCTGACATTTTACAGTTTAAACAGTATACGCAGTGGCGGTTCTACATTGACGGCCAACGGGCACGGCCCCATCTAAATTTTTTCTCGATTAAAATAGTAATAATTTTGTTTTTTATAACTGTTCAAAAACATATATACAAAATAACTACTACGTCTATCTAACTTTTTCTTAATCTTCTTTCATTATCATTTATTTGTCAATATATTTTTCCAGTTTTTACAAATCACTAATGACTGAGAGAGAGACCGCTATTTCCCTTTTCCTTATCTAATAGAGCGGGCCGTTTTCATTCGGCCCGAAATTGGCGTGTTTATTTGTACAGTTTATTCAACTAGAAGATCAGGTTAACATATTTGGCGACTAACTGCTTTACCAGTTTAGGCACGCTGTAATTTTCTCGTGGATGGGCCAGCAGATTCATGCCCTTTGGAAAAAAAAACCTGTCTGTTAACCATGAAATTCACGGATAATATTTGGCGACTTCTGCATTGCGTTTTCCTTCCTTTCTTTTCTTTTTTTTTTCCCTCGTTGATTTTTCGGTGAATTTTTTAGAGTTATATATGGCAGTTTAAAATTTTAGTGTTTTAAAAAAAGAAATCTGGTAGTAGTCAAAAATATTTTCTAGACTAGCCTTTGAGATAAAAGCTTGCATAAGAATTTAAGACCTCTTTAAGTGTTTTGAATTTAAATGAGGGGGGGGGGGATAAAAATAAAAATAATATGCGATTTTTTTTCCTTGAGAATAGTGTATTAAAACTTTTATGTAAATAAATTGTAAAATTTTTAGATAAGTAATTAATGGATTTACATGGATAAATGGATTAAATAGTTGCATAACATTGTGATTTATGATTATTATTAAAGGATTTTTCTATTAAATGCGATTTAATAGAAACATTCGCAATGTTTCTTTTTTCTTTATTTTCTTTTCTTTCTTTCTTTTTTTTTTTTTTTTTTTTTTAAGATGGTAGCCCGTTTTATTTCTTTATTTATTGAAAGTTAATTTAAATTATCTAAAATTAAGTGAGAAACATGGTGTTTTTTTTTTTTTTTTAATATGTATCCACATTACATTAATCATGACTTTCTAAATTCCAATAGATAAGAAACATGAATATAACACTTGAAATTCTATAATTAAAAGATTTAGGGATATAATTAGCGTAAGCTAAATAATATTCCACTCTGAGACATTTGAATTTAAATTTTAATGGTGTGTAGTGTTAGGGTTAAAGCCAGTTGACTAAAAGAGGGTCCTAGACCTGAGTGGTGTACTCTCTGTAGAAAGTCTTTCTAAGTGCTACATAGCCCTTTTTATTTGAGTTTTGGAGAAAACCATAGTAAACTCCAAATGTATATGTCGACGAAAGTGATCTGGTATCGAACTTGGTAATTTCCGTCGACTAGCTTCCAGATATTTAAATTTTGATATTCCATTGATCAGAACATTGCAGAAGTTTTCAATTGTATTTATAAAACTTCAATTTATGTAATAATTTTATGCAATGTTTTCCATAGTGTTGAATATAAGATTCGCCATCAAAAAAAAAAAAAAAAAAAATTCTGATGTGGGTACCACATGACTTCCTTATACACTTTTAGAAATATACACAATGTTAAAAAATATTGTCACTGGACCCGAAACAGTTGGCTAAAAATATTTAAAAAAAAATGCATGCATACGTAAAAAAAAAAAAAAAAAAAAAAAAATAAATAAATAAAATTGTGCCTTGAGGGGACTCATTTTAAAATCCTTGGGGGGGGGGGGGGACTCATGTCAAAGTTGGGCCTTGGGGGGACTCATGTCAAAGTTGGGCCTTGGGGGGCCTTATTTCAAAGTTGCACCTTGGGGGGACTCATGTCAAAGTTATGCCTTGGGGGGACTCATGTCAAAGTTGTACCTTGGGGGGGTCTCATGTGCCTTGGGGGGGACTCATGTGCCTTGGGGGGACTCATGTCAAAGTTGTGCCTTGGGGGGGGGACTTCGGATCCGAAACAATTGGATAAAAGTGTTAAAAAATGCATTTTCACCGTGTTTCTGAACTATTCCGGAAGTTTCAAATCTCTAACTAGTCGGGAAGTTAGTTAAATAGATTTTCTGTTGAATCATATAAACGCTGCTAAAGGCAGCAGTGACACGAAGCAATTGTCTAAAAATATTTAAAAAATGCATTGTCGCCGTGTTCTGAGCTTTTCTGGAAGTTTTAAATGTCTAACTAGTCGGGAAGTTAGTTAAAAATCGATTGCAAGATTTGTACTGGTAACGCTGCCGAAGGCAGCAGGTATCGAAAACAGTTGGCCAAAAATATTAAAAAAACGCATTGTAAACGTGTTCTGAGCTTTTCTGAAAGTTTCAAATGTCTAGCTAGTCGGGAAGTCAGTTAAATTGCAAGATTTGTCCAAACCGTTTTTGAGTTATTACCGTTTTTTGATACATTATGGCCAAAACCAATGTATTTTTGGTCATTATGAACCTAATTTTCCTAAATATCTCCAAAATGGAAAATCATACAAAGTCCAAAAAGGGAGGTGCAGAACTATATGTTATAACAAACCTATGTACCAATTCGCAACTTTCTACGTTCAACCGTTTTTGAGTTATTACCGTTTTTTGATACATTATGGCCAAAACCTATGTATTTTTGTCATTATGAACCTAATTTTCCTAAATATCTCCAAAACGGAAAATCATACAAAGTCCAAAACGGGAGGTGCACAACTAGATGTTATAACAAACCTATGTACCAATTCGCAACATTCTACGTCCAACCGTTTTTGAGTTATGCGACATACACACACACACACAGACTCACACACACACACACACATACAGACGTCACGAAAAATCGTGTAAAATCGCTTATATCTCTAAAACGAGAGCTCGTGTTCAGACGACACTTGCAGGTGTACAACTATACATCATGACAGTCACACGTATAAATTGGCAACATTCAGCGATCATTCGTTTTCGAGCAATGTGAAATACAAAATCCATTTCGCAAATCGGGATTACTATACTTCCTTATACTTTGTATAAGAAAGTAAAAAAAAAAAAATCCGAAATTTCATTTTACATTCCATTTTATTAATGTTTATTTTCATGTTTGAATAATGAATAGTATTAAAGTTAAATTACGCATCATACGATGGATCGGGCCCCACCTGTGAAAATTTGCACGAGCCGCCACTGAGTATACTGCAACCAGAATATATATATATATAATCTCTGAGGAAACATGAACACTTTTATTTAATAATGTTTAACTGCGCATGCACAAGCGATACAACTTTTCTTGTGAATATTTTTTTCATTAAACATGCAGAGAGTCAGTCCCAAGCAAATATTGTGACAAATTCAGAAATATATCACAGATAAAGTAAGTTTTTAAGTAAGTATTTTTAAGTACTCTCAAAATATTGCAAATTTTTAGGTAGTTTTACCAATTTTACTTTCTTTTGCCCATAAGGTAGAGAAAGTATTGTTTTTTGATTGACATTTTCAATTTTGAGTTTTTGTTATGTTTACATATTTTGAGGTCCACCGAATCCAAAAATCATGTTTTTAGGGGTTGGTCTGTGTGCGTGCGTCTGTCTCTCTGCGTGTGTGTCTGTTATCAGCATATCTCAAAATCAAATTATAGCAGTAAGTCCAAACTTGATATTTTAAATGTCTATAATATAGGGATGCTACACTAAACTTTTCGTGGAGATCTAGCAAATAGTTCGTGTACAGGGACACCCAAGAGAATTCAAATACATTACGTCTATGGGGAAAATTGCAGTTAAATAGAGTTACAAATAATTTCATGTTATCCAAATGTTGTATTTTGAAGCTAATGTGTTTGTTACTAGAAAAGTTTGATCAAGATTGATAAGTTTCAAGGAATGTTGGTGTGAAAATTGTCTCAATAATTTTATACGAACTTTTGAATTTAATAAAGGATTCGAATTCTATATAAATGTAAGTAAAGTAATGAATAAGGTTTGCATAACAGTACTTGTTATCTTACCCCTTAATATCTAATCTTTATTTATAGTATTAAATTTCAATGTAAGAGAAAGTCGTGTGAGTGACACACCAGATTATTTTAATTTCTCTTACTCATAAGGTAGAGAAAGTACTTTTTGGGATTAAATTTTGAATTTTTTTTTTTTTTTAATTTACACTTTTTGAGGTCCCCTGAACCCAAAAATCATGTTTTTAGCGGTTGTTCTGTGTGTCTGTCTTCCTGTTATCAGCATATCTCAAAAACAAATTATAACATTAAGTCCGAACTTCTTACTTTAAATGTGTATGATATAGGGATGCTACAATAAACTTTTCGTTCAGATCAAGAAAATGGTTCGTGTACGGGGACAACCAAGATAACTCAAATACATTACATCAATAGGGGAAATTGCTGGTAAGTAGAGTTTAACATCTATAGACTGCACTAAACCAAATGAAACAACTATATATATATTTTATACACGTAGAAACATGTTTCGGGAAGAATATGGTGTAGAAATAACCCACTGTTCGTTTACAGGACTACACAAAAGAACTAGGTTATAGTACGACAATACTCTAAAATTGATGGAAGTTATGTCAGGTTGTGCCGTGTGTTATTAATATAGGATTATATTTATGTCCTCCACGTGATGTGTTCATAACTTTTAGAAGATATACAGGGCTGCTAGTATTTAAGCCATAACATTCTTTTTTATTGTTAGTGGAAGTGCTTTTCTGCAATATTTTACCATGTGCAGGAAATCTGCTCAGGAATTGAAATTAATTCCTCATAGCCATATGGTAAATAATGTATTTTTTAAGCTACATATTCATCGCTTGGTATTTTGTATATTTAGACGTTTTGATGCTTCCTGAATACCGAAGTCAAGTTTTTAACTTTTGACTTTTGTCTGTATCTGTTAGAATAAATTAAAAACAAATAATTTCAGACAATTCAAATGTTGTATTTTGAAGTTAGTGTGTTTGTTATTAGAAAAGTTTGATCAAGATTGGTAAGTTTCAAGGAATGTTGGTGTGAAAGTTGTCTCAATAATTGTAAATGAACTTTTGAATTTAATAACAGATTCGAATTCTATATGAATGTAGGTACAGCAGTGAAACGAAGGGTTAAGGGAGCAGTAGACCCCCTTACGCAGAATTACTTGTCATATAAAGCTGCTTCAAAGCCTAATTTGAGTTGTTTTAACATAGGTTTGCCAAACAGTACTCGTTATCTTACCCTTTAATATCCAATCTGTATTTATAGTATTAAATTTCAGTGTAAGAAAAAGTCGTGTGAATAACACATCAGATTTTTTTCTTTCGTAATTACAGACAATATATAACAGTAGCACAACAATACTGGCCAATGTTGGCACATCATTGGCCAACGACGGCCCAACATTGGCCAATGTAGTCCAATGATAGGCCAACATTGTCCAATATTTGTGTGCTACTGCGGTTATTCTGTGAACAATATCTTTTAAAATTATCACGAAATTGTTTATGTTCTTCATAAGAGTAACTCCATACATTTGGTTGTTACAAAATATATATAATTTGGATAAATTACAGTAGATCATTGGTTATCCGAGGCCCGAGTAACCGAGTTCCGCGTTAACCGAGGTAGTCCCGAGAAGGCCACGCCCCATAGGAGACGTGGCTTTGGACAAATGGGGCAGATAACTTTGACAAATTTTACTATATATCACTGTATTTTATAATATATATATGTGTGCGTATTGTATTGCATTTTTAATTGAATACATTTCAATATGTAATAAATGTATTATTTTACTTCATTGTCTACGTTTTCATGCATTTTAAACTCTGCTGTATATTTCCCCTCCGATTTGCGACAGAATCCATTTTATCCGAGTTTTCGATTATCCGAGGTACTCTCGGTTTATATTAACTCGGATAAGCGAGGCTCTATTGTATATATACTTTTAATATTATTATTATTTGGATTTAATATTTTTACCAAATTATGTATAATAATAATAATGATAATAATAATAAATAATAAAAGCGAATTTTTAAAAGAAATTAGATAAATAACATCCCAATAAAACAACTCGATTTATTTCATTATATTTAAGAAAGAGTGAAAATAAAAGATTGCTGAGACGATAAATGTAATAATAATAATAATAATAATAATAACAATAATAATAATAATAATAATAACCAATTTGACGAATGATTAAATCTGATTACTTTTAAGGAAATGAAGCATGCACAAAAGCATTGCAAGAGTTGCTAAACTGACGAAACGTCCTCCTTAAAAGCAAATGTAAAATTGTCCATTTTCTCATATTACGGTTGAATTATTCAATCTTAAAATCTAAAATTTTCGTTTTATAAGGTTTCTCTTTCAAGTTGTAACTAAATCTTGAAAGAGAAACTTTTAAAATATTCTCAGAATTTAGATTCTCAGAAGTTAGATTCTCATAAATTCTATTTACCAGAAACTATTTCATCAAAATTTCCATTATTTTATAGTTGAATAAAACTGTTCTGTAGCTTTTAAAAATCTTCACAGAGTAGAAATTACTTATATTATTTTTACAAATTATTATTAAAATATATACATACAGTTAAGTATTTTTTTTTTTAAATAAAATTTTTAAAAGTGTGCAAATAATCGTGCCTTGGATCATAAAAATGACCGAAAAAACTATTTGGAAAACCAAAAAATTATTATATCTTAACAATTTTCAAAAATCATTCACAAGATGCACAATTGAACAGGCTCTGATAATGTATAATGAAACGTATTCCATGAGCATGGGCGACGGCACATACGGGCAAAGAGAGGGCACTTACCCCTCAGGAAATTTCTGATTATTAAAATTTTATTTTTAAAAATTACTTTTGAAGATTTAAACTATGTCAATATATTCCAAATAATTAGCCGAATAAAATGTATAAAAAGAATGAGGTCCAAACCGCCCAACCAGTGTTCACATGTTGTCTCTAATCATTCCTTGTATAGAGTTTGAATCGACATGAAAGTAAATTTGTCAGATTCGAGTTGGTTTAGATCAAGCTGTATAGATGCATAAAAAAATATTCTAGCAAATGCTTATACACAGACTGGCTTAATCACCTCATTCAAACAATCATTTTAATGTTATGAACTTTAAAAATATACTGAAATTTTGCAACTTTAAGCATGCCCCTCCCGAAAAATTTTCTGGCGACGTTACTTTCCATGAGATCACTATTTAATAATTATTAACATAACTAAACTTTGTGTTTCCTAAACTAATTTTGAATTTAATGGCAATTTTTTTTTAAACAATGTGACAGTTTAAGTACGGGCAATCCTTTATCTCCAAATCTTGCTGATATCTATAGACATTATTTTGAAGAAAAACTACTAAAGTTGTTAAATTCAAAATGTTGTATATCACCCAGATAGTTTAAAATGTGTATAGATGTGGTACTGAAGGAATGGGTACAACAGTGTGAAAAGATGGGAATTAAAATAGGTAATAAACAACTGACTCACCTATTATTTGCGGATGATCAAGTTATTATGACTCAAACCAAGGAAGACCTAAAGCATGTAACTGAATAGGCATTAAAGTGATACAACCGATGGGGCCTAAAAATTAACTACAAGAAGACAGAACACGTGACAACAGGAACAGAAGAAGTTGTCGTCTTAGACGGATTTGAAATCAAGAATGTACAGGCTTTTAGATATCTGGGATCAATACTGGAAAAAGATGGTTCATCAGGGATGGAAATTGAAAAGAGAATATCTGACTATAGGAAAATAATAGGTATACTAAACTCAATTCTATGGAGCAGAAATGTTATTGAAAAAAAACAAAAAGAATCATTTTCAACACCTTGATAGAAAGTGTTCTGTTGTATGCAGCAGAAACATGGACAATCAAGCCTGCAAGCGAAAACAAAATTGTTATCTGCAGAAGTGGACTTCTGGCGACGATCGGAGAGAACTTCATGACTTGAAAAAAAGACCAATATTGAAATGAGAGCAAGGTTTGGTGTTGAGACGAATATCATAATAAAAATAGACAAGAAGAGGCTACAATGGTACGGACATGTACAATGGAGGAATTGGAATAGAATACCACAGCTTGTACTGAAATGGAAACCTGAAAAGAAAAACAGGAGGGGAAGATCGCGGAAAAGGTAGAAAGGCAAGCTTATGAGGGACATGACAGAGAATGGAATAGATGAGGAAGGTGCACAGGACAGAGTAAGATGGAGACAAAAACTAAAGGCTGTTTTTGGTTGAAATGAAACCTCAGCATTGAGGAAATACCTAAATAAAAAAATAAAAATAAACATTACGTTACGTAGATGTCATTTTCATTCTTGTTGAAAATCCTTTTGAAATTTCTTCCATTCTTCAAATTGCGAATTCTATTGATCCCCATATACAGTTTACCTACGAGTAAGAAAATTACAATGAACTTCCCTTCCTTGATGTTTTAGCTACTAGGTGAGACTCTTCTTTTTAAACTTCTATGTATAGGAAACCTTTTTCTATTTCCAGCCCTCCCCCTGCTCTCTCAAATCACCCGTCTAAACAGAAAACTGGCATATTTTATACTTACGTGTATGGTGCCTTTAAAATTTGTTCTGGCACGTCTTCTCTTAAAGAAGATCTTAATTATTTAAAGTCTGTTGCTATAAAAGGAGGTTTTAGTCCCTCTATTAGGGATAAAGATCTTAAAAAGTTTACTAGACAAATTTGTAATTCTACTCTCTCTAATGAGGCTGAAATTGAACCTGGTAACTTAGTTGTCTTGCCTTTTTACCTTCCCTTATGTTTTAAATTAGCTAAAGTTTTAAAACATTTAAATTTTCATGTTATTTTAAAATCTATTAATAAATTTCAATTTCCTTCAACTAAATCCCCTGTTATCTATAATGTCCCTTGTAATAATTGCGATTTATCTTACATTAGTCAAACTAAAAGATGTCATGAATGCCGTTTACGTGAAAATTCTCGGTATGTTACTAAAGAAGAAATTTCTAAATCTTCTATTGCTAAGCTGGGAATCTTACCATAATTTTTAATTTTCAGCAAGCCAAAATTATATTTTATGACAAACACGTTTTCGAATTAGATTTCCTGGAAAATTTAGCTATCTACCTTAATCGCGATAAAATTGTAAATGAAAAATCTGATTCCACTTTGCTGTCTACAGCTTAGGAAAAAAAATGTTTAATTTGATTAAATAATTTCTTTCATTTTCTAAAAATAAATAATAATATATAAATTAAAATAATAACAATAGTAGTGAAAATAATAACAAAATAAAATAAAAAAGTATAATTAAAAAAATAATAATAATTAAATAAATAAAATAAATATTAACTTAATTAATAAACATAAATTAAAATTAATTAAATCAAATACTGAAAAAAGTAAAATAAAAGTAAAATAAAAATTAATTAATTTCTGTTAGGTATTTACATAAAAAGAAAACCAAATGCATAATTTAATTATTTTAAGTTTCTTTCCCTCCATTTTTGTGTTTATTCTCTTGTTTCCCGTTTTTTTAGTTGTGTTCCCTTTCTATTTGTTTTTTAAGACAGCTTTCTATTTGCTGGCTGTGTTGGTCCTCCACCTTTGGTCTTTACCCTGCTTTCAGTCTTGCTTTTGCCTCTAAGGCAATTGTCCGTGTTTGCATCTGAGGAAGAAAGACCACGCCCTTTCGAAACCGGTAATGATTTCCTCAGTTTTATGGTGTGGAAGAAGTTTTTTAGTTTGATTATTTTGCGTACTTCTTCAATGTTCAACCTGCTGTTGCTTTATAATTTAAAAATGAATAATTTATTCGTTGAAACAGCATACATCTATTGTCCCGCAGTTTCATTACCTTTACACCAGTTTCATTATCCTTAGTTTTTTTTTTTTTTTTTTCAATGAGTTGCAGTTTCTAAAAGAAATTCAACGTAAAAAAACACCAGCAAAATTGCAACATAGACTGTTTGAAATATTCCAACGTATTGGGAAGGTCAATAATGACAGTGCTAGAAAGGACGTCCGCACCAGTGCACCAGTTACAGTGTTGAATGTTGCATTAATTCTATAGAACATAGAACAAAGACTTCAATTTCCCGTACTTCTTTTTGCGGATGAATTCGAGCACAACGACTGTTCGTGAATGTTTGTTAAGTATATAGATGGTGCTCGTTGAAAATTACTGAATATCGGGTTTTGAAATTAGTATCCTAAAATTATGAAAGTTTGTATACGTATGCATTGATATGTATCAGTAATAAATATATTAAAATTTCTCAAAAACTATTAAAAGAAATTCAAAATTATTATAATTTTTTTCTTTTAATTTAAAGTGTTTCATGCATTGGAATTTTTGAATTTCCCTCTCTCATTTATATTATGATGGTTTATCAATTACAGTTTAAGACATTTATGCATTAATTGTTGAAAAGGTTGACAAGCTACATAGGTCGACAAGTAAAATTTTGATTTTATAATATTGGCTGATCTTTATATTTTTTTGGTGTGCTGAAACCGAAAATTAATTTAGTTTTTCTCTATTACGTATAGATTTTTCTCAATACAGGGTGCCTACCTATATAATTTCTTCCGTTACTCTTCCACCAATATAATTATATAGTAAGTTTTATAGTATGTTTTCATGATTAATTAATTATCGATACCTATTGTTGTAATAGCGTAGCACTAGTGCGAAGTAAAACCATACCAACCGACCTATTATTATGATGGTATATGCAAGAAATTGAGTCTGTAAACACCCTGTATTGGTAAAAATATCTACGTGATAGAGAAAAATGGGCTGCATTTTCGGTTTCAGCACAGCAAAAAACATAAAGTTCAGCAAAAATCATCAAATCAAATTTTGTTAACTTCAATTTTGTACGCCTGTGCTACTTTATTTATTTATTTTTAATATTTTTTTGCTTGAATGATAAAAAATTGCTTACAATTTCAGGTTCTAACATAATTTTATCTTTTTTAACGTTCACTTATCTATTAATCCACAAATTAGTGTACAAATATGTTTAGAATACAATAATTATAATAATTCAAAATCTAGGGAAAAATTTAAAAACTCAGTCACACAAAACATCAAAGGAAAATTATTTCAAAAAATTAAAATTTTGTATAGTATTTCTTTTTAATAGTTTTTGAGAAATTTTAAAATATTTAGTTGTGATACATTTCATTGCACATGTATGTAAACTTCCATAACTCTTAGACAGTAATTTCAGACCCCAATTTTCAGAATTTTTAAACGCTCACTATTCTCTGAAATTTCTTTAAAAAATGAAATAAGGTAAACACATCAGAGTTCGCCACCCCTAAGATTTGCACCAGTAGTCTCCACCCACGTAAAAGAAGTGTTAAAATAAGCCTTTAATACATCTATGAATTTGAATCTGCCCGCATTAGATTCTCCAAATCCTTCTGTCCCTTATCATGTAAATAGTTAATTTTCAAATGTTTGGAGAAGAATGGGGAAGCAAAATAAAAAACCTATGTACTAAACGACAGCTGGACGGAACCAGCGTAAAGAAATTGATTAAGGACGCTAATATGCATTTATTGATATATTTTATCGTTTGTTGTATTTGACATTACTTCTGAAGCATTGCATACAACGTTTATGAAATGTAAAATAATATTTATGTAAAACATTTTTTTCGTTTTTAATGTATCATAATGTAGTGATATTTAAGGTATGGCGGCTACTGATTCCTATTTTGCACACTTTACAAGTGTTCGCCATCCTTGGCAAATACTGGTGATTTAACATTTTATTCTTCTTCTTCTTATTATTATTATTATTGTTTAGCTAGGTAACTTTTTGATAAAAAAATACTATATTTTCGTTTAGAATTGTGATGGTATGATTTTGACTTCAATTGGATTACCGGAACCAGTAGTCGCTAGGGATATTCGTAACACAATTTCACCCCATGAATGTGACCTGTACTGCACTTGTAAGTTTTCTTTAGCCAGTTTAATTACAGTCAATCAGGAATAAGTACAAAACTTTGAATAAACTAAAATGAAACAACTCGCAACAATTATTTCGGATCGAAAGAAAATACGACCCTTCGTCAGGCGAACAATGTAGGCTTGAGTGCTGCCATAAAGTGACACTCGTGCCCACTTGTTTGCCTGACGAAGTATCGGGCTTTCTTTCGAAAGAATTTTCTTGTATTTCATGGTATTTGTTCAAAGATTTGTACTTATTACTTTTAAACATCAGTTCTGTGGTAAAATTAGTCAGGGAATTTTTAATTTACTGGAGCCAACATTCATCCACCCACAACTTTTCATTGTATTTTGCTTCGAATGTTAAACCATGGCGCATAATAATATTTAGTTATTGAGAGTCTGTTTATAGATTTTCCTATTTATTTTATGAAAAAGAAAATTGTAATCAGTATGTACATCTACGAGACAAAAGTTTATGTCCACTGTTAAAAACTTTTACTTGTTTTATTTGCTTAAGGGTTAAATATTGCATAAGTTAACGCTAGGAGAGATTGCGCGGTAGGAGAGATTGCGCGCATAGGGGCTTGGCAGGAAAGAGTACAATGAGCGCTTTGAAACTTCAATTAGTTCTAAAATATCGATAGCGGAGTGCTCAATTGATTGTGCATGTTCATTGCTTAAGCAGTTTAAGATTAAACATGGTTATTTTGTCTCATTTTCAAAAATGTTTGCTTAAATTTTCAAAACACTTTCCAGGAATTTTTGTAGAATGGTAGTATTACAAAATATTTTTAAATTAAACGATTTTCCATGGACTCGTTTATACATTTTACTTGTAGCAGGTGGTTGCATGAAAGTTGCATCATTTATAACAACGAGTGCAACGATTATAACGACAGATTTAGTCAACAAAAAAGAAACTATTCAAATTAAAAAAAGAAATTTATTAATCTTAAGTTAAATATATTATCCAGTAACTAAATGTTATTTTTTATTGTCTAATCTTTTTTTTTTTTTTTTTTTTTTTTTCTTTAAATAAATTTTTTTAATCCTTTTGATTTTAATTTTTTTTTTTTTTTTTTAAATTCTTAAATTGAAATACCTACATGCAATACAAAACTATTTGTTTACAAAAACCTTATATCGATGTCATTTAAGCGCAATTATCATTGTTAACAATTCAATTGTAGTTTAAATTAAGCTTCCTAACCCTACATGGAGAGATTGCACGAAATAGCTCTCTTGGTTAGCTCTCTACAGCTGTTGCTTTAAATCATAGTATAACAACAGAATAGTAATGAAAATGCGCAGAAGAAGGATCACTTCAAAGCTATGCATCAACAGTTTAGAAAAAAATTAAAATTAAAATTTTTTATAACGTTTTGTTGAATTGCGCGCAAACACTCCTAACTTTACATTATATTAAATATCCAAAATGAACTTGTGAATTTTTTCCATAAGTGCAAAGGTAATTTTATTATAAATAAATAGTTTAAGATATTTCTGTAATTTAAAAATGCTACCTCGCACTCTTTCAGAGTTGTCATTTTTAGTGATTCTGTAATGTAGTCTGTGATCTATTCTTGTGACATCTTTTATTTCATTAGTCGCCCACGCATGTTACGTTATCAGACGCACAAAAAATTAACCCAAGCTCATTCTACAAGTTTGAATATATTTCAGAATTCGTATCAGTTGTAAAAAAAAAATATTCTAGTGTATAATAATCACGCGACTTCCATTACCACTATAACACATATAATACGCACTTTTTGAGATTATTTGGCCAGAAGACACAAAATTGATCTAACAAATTAGACACCTAATAATTTTCCTATAAAACTGATATAACTGAACAGATGAGAAAACTAATATTTGGGTAAATATATGTAGAACAGAGTTTAAATAGCGAGTTTAAAAAAAAAAAAAATATATATATATATATAGATAGAGCCTTATTTTGAAACACCCATTTCCGTGATCTATAACTGAAGTAAATAATCAATATGGGTGTCAATTTTCCTGTAACAACTACACGATACACGTGAAAGGATATCTAAAGAGTTATTTTTCAAAGAATTTCATTAGAGCCGTTTTTAAAATACCGAATTTCACCAAATCTCGGCAAACTATAATAGAATTCCACGATAGAACATTGAAGAATGACATCCGGAATCCCATTACTTAATACTTTAATTAAAATTAAGCACAATCAAAACAGATACATAGATCGCGCGCAGTAAACAGAATATAGTTGAATGTAGGATACATAAGACGAATATAACTTCTTACAAGCCACTGCCTGTGGCCCATGGCCACACAGGCGTCTTACACGAAAAAACGTCTACATCTTTCAGCAAGAACTGACGAACTTCTGACTGACTTCTGAAATCAAAATGCTTTCACTTCACTTTATGGATTGGAAAATATCATTAGATATTTTGCCAAGAATGGCGACAGCGCCGTCTAAATTGTTTTAAACGATAGGAAAGATGGCTCAGTATCGATAGGCTATTTAATATATTCGTAAGAGTTTGAACTTACCGAGTTCCAAAACTCCTTTGTTGGCTGGAAAACAACAATTACATACGAAAGGATATCTAAAATGGAGTTAATATGGTGAACATGGAAAAAATCCGTAGACCAGTTTTTAAAGTAACGCACATGCGAGACTTTAAATGGACATACTTATACAGGATGTTTGTCGATTTCTCTGAACAAACTAACGAATACATACGGAAGGACACCTAATAGAATATTTATGTAGTAACTTTGAAGAAAATCGTAAGTGCCGTTTTTGAGATATTGACCTACTGTCCCACTTCAGGTTTCAAATGTCCCAAATCCATTTTTCCAAATTTTACCAGAAGTTGGAAATTTTATTTGCACATCAGAACTCCCTCAGTTCTGAAGTTTATTCGTTCTATCCTTATTTGTTTCGAGGATTGTCCGGAGATCATCCCCCCTCTCCTTCTACATACACACACACACACACACACACTCACTCACAAGCACTGACCAATTGCAAAAAACAACTTATTTTTTCACTAAGGAGACTTAAAACATGCAAATCAGGTGAAAATGCAATAACGAAATTTTTTTACTAAGTACAATACTTCAATTACAGGGAAATTTTTCGGGAAATGGAAGTAAAAATGGATTTTTTTTATTTGCTGCAAAATTGAAATTGAACTATAAATATACTACCTTGAAATTGCCCTCTGTGTGAGGATAATATTCCATATGTTTCAGTTTATCAGAAATAAATTCGATTACATTAATTAAATTTACAACTATTTAAAATATGCAAGTTATAATAATTAAATAAATAATTTTCATTCCATTATCACATAAAATTAAACATGATCTGTTTTTGATAAAACTCTAATTATTATCTTTCTTTGTATTGAGTAATCAGCCCATATCTTTGTTTCTTAGTCATAGACATATTTGGACATTGATATTGAATTTAGCCCTAGTGAATCATATCTAACAAATAAAAGTGTCATTCATATGTCATTGTCCTTATTGTTTTTCCCCCAGACTTATAGCTTTTAAAATTTAATTTGGCAATTTTAAATTTCATAAACATATTTTAAAAGATCTAAATGACCTTATTCACTTTTTCACCTCACAGAATGCAAATGATGAAGTAATTTGTTCAACAATTATGTCTCATATTTAGAATGATTCAGCATTCGTGACTTAAATCTTCAAACACAGACCTGAATCAACATTCAGTATGCTCTGTTTAGATGTTCTTACTGCTCATAGAATCATGTTAATCCCGGCAATCAAAATGATTTATTATGTAATTGCGACTGTCACTTACAGGATTCCCCTGTAACTGTATTTTAAAACATTCACTACCAATGTTATGTATTAATGCAAAGATTTCTGACAATAATATTAATGTGGTTTGGGTTGATTTTCTAGTACTCTTCTAATGTACCAGTTTTTCAGTGAAAAACTATGTTACCTTCATAAATCTAAGCAAATATATTGTGTAATGTAACTTAAACTTTAGTTTTAATAATTATTACTAGTATTTCATTTAATTATTAATATTAGTATTTCATTTAATAATTTTGAAATAATTGCTGCTTGAATTTAAATAAGTTTGATTCTCATTTGATTTTTCTCAGATTATTGTTTAAGTTTAAACTTTTTTTTTTTTTTTTTTTTTTTTTTGGGGGGGGGGGGGGAGGTGTTATAGGGTATAGCTTGTTGTAAGTGTTCAGCAATTTGCATACAACAAGACAGAAATAACACCTATTTTACATGCATTATTCATTCTATACATTTGAAAACGTAATGAATTTGCATGTTTCAATTTAAGGCTGCTTGATATTCGTAATCGTTTTTTGTATTTTTTCTTGTTTCATCTTATTCAATGCTTCTTGGTTTAATCTATTCAGTGTTTGAAAAGGTTTTCAATATATATATATACATGTGTGTGTGCGTGTGTGTGTGAGCTTATTAAAAAATAGTAAAGTAAACAAAACCCCTATATGTACAAAATCGCACAGAAAAACCATACAGAAAGAATGATTGAAACATATTAGATTGTATATATGTATTTTTGATTTTATATGTCTATGTTATAAACATTATTGCCTTTAAACCCCATTCTTGTTATTACATACGCCGATTGTACTTTTAAAAAATATTACATAATTAGGATTTATTTAACCAACAAATAAAATATCATACTATAGTACTTAAACGCTATATAATTATTGCGAAATTTCATGTGATATTTTATACTATTTGTTGAAGAACATAGTTCGAATTTTCAATTAGAAAACCATAATTGCTTTTATCAAATATACAAATACATGTTTCTTTTCAAACAAATGCAGAAAATGCCTTGTAGCAAAATTAATGTTTAAAAGATAATCACTGTAAAGAATGGAATTCATATATTTCATCATCATATTATGTACAGTTATTTTTCTGAAAAGAGTTTTATCTCCAAAATAATTACTTCCTGGTAAAGCAAGAAAACACGTTTTGTAACGAAATACTTGTCAGGGTGGAATGCGTAGGAAGAAGGATTGGTAAGATTCTTGCGCTTAAACAAATGAAAAGAGGAAAAGTGTATTGTCCATTTATTACGCATAATCCCTGTCACCCAGTCAAATAATATTCCAAACGTTAACCACGCAACAAAAAACACAAATTCTAATCGAAAACATGTTTTGCTTCAAAATTCGAAATATTCTGCAAAAATAACTTCTGAAAGATATACAATATCATGCGTAAATCTATTTAAATTATAACTGGTTGAAAATATCAGTTTTTGGTACTATTATAAAACTGAAATAACTCATAAAGATATTTGTGTACAACGATTAATGAAATAACACGATAATAAACAATACTTTAGTTTTCTTACTGAGTATGTTTCAGTACTTGAAACAGAATTAGAATTACAAGAAATATTTAATTAGGCTTTTAAAATGTAAAGATTTTTTTTACTATTTTTCCTTTCGTTTAATTTATGTATAGAAATTGTTTTTAAATCCTTGACCTCGACTTTTATTCCTCAAATTTTGGCGTTTGATTTATTTATCAAATTACAAAGATATATAAAACATGTACATAATTTTATAAAATAAAATAAAATTTCAAGAGATTTAATTTCAAAACACGCAAAAATTAAATTTCCATACGTTTTCTTTAGGAAAAAATATTTCATGCTCAAGTGAACTGGTATAAAACAAATTCTATGTTATAACATAAAATCTCAGAAATAACATCAGTGTTTTGACGCAAAGTTTTCGTTTTGATAAAAGGGCAATTGAAACTAGAGCCCCTTAAATAAATAATAGGCCGGCGCATTACCGCCATTTTTTTGCCTCGTAAGAGGACAGCATTTCCGCTTGGCGATTTTATCGCTTCACTGGTGGTTTTAAGAAATTTTCATCTAAAAATAAAATCGACCAAAAATGATAAGCAACACAAGTAATCTGTTTCTGTTTCTTAAATAATTCATAACATTTGAAAGGGGGGAAAAAAAAAAGAGCGTACCAATTAAAATTGGAAAGTTTTTTCAACGACCTAATACTATCAGGACACGGAAACAAGACAACTTTGGCGAACCAAAAAAACGTCGCCAAGACTCTACAAACACACAGTAAAAAAGCGTTTCTTAAAATAATTTATGGTTATTAAAATACATATTTAGATTTAAATAATACTTTTTTTTTAAATTTTTTACTTTATAAATGTCAGAAATGCAAAGAAAAGTATAAGTGAATAACAATAAAACTTACTATGCAAAGCTGTGCATTAAGTCCCGGGATCCAAGAATCTGGACGACAATTCGCAGCCCATTTTCTCCTTCTTGCATTATCCGAAGGAAACCTAAACAATTTGTATCCTTTTCTGGAGTGTTTACAGCAGTTTATTGCTGAACAACCTCCGATATTGCAGTTTATTTCACTAAAAATACGAGCAAGACGGTAGAAACAATGGATGCCGTTTGTTTATCACGCTGGGTACATGCGGCAACCCTAAGGCAAAAAAATGTCGGATGCGCCAGCTCGTATATATAGGAGCCTTAATTGAAACGGATCGCGTTCCGGGAATAATTAACAATTTATGAATAAAATAATGATAACGTCGATAAATATACCTACAGAAGAACCTCGCTTATCCGATGTGATTTGGACAGAGGGTACCTCGGTTAATCGAACACTCGGATAACATGAACTCTGTCGTAAATCGGAGGGTAATACGGCAAAGTTCGAAATGAGTGAAAATGGAGTGAATGAACTTAGATAACACGTATATCAGATATTTAAATGTAGTCTCAGTTAAAAATGCAACACAATGCATACATATATAAATTACAAAATACTGTACTGTATAGTAAAATTTATCAAAGTATCTATGCCATTTATCAAATCCACAATTCCTCCTGGGTGTGGACCTTTCAGGACTAACTCAGTTCACCTGAACTCGGTTAATCGGCTCAGATATCCGCACAGGTACTATATATATATATATATATATATATATACATATAAATTACGTGTCACGATGTTTGTCCGCGATAAACTCCTAAACTTATGATCCGATGCAGTTTGGTCCAACTTGAGAGATAGGATAGTTTTTATCTCAATTTATACTCACAATATTTTTTATTGCAAATTATTTGTTAATTATAGCCCTTTGTTTTAGTTGCTCCAAAGTATATCTGCGAGTTACATAAGTTTAATTGTTGCCAAAAAAAAAAAAACGAGTTCATTTTCTTTTGACATAAAAATAAATACATTTAATCAAACGTAAACGTTAAAAAATTTTAAAAAGTTAAATTATGCATCTCACGAAAATTGACATCATAATCACTTTAAAGATTTTACACACATTGATAAAGTGCTATTGTAGCTATACACAAGCGAAGTGTGACGTCACTGACCGTCTGTGAAGTTAAGAAAAATATTCCCTATGTTAATCGCCCATTGGATTTTTTGTAAATAATTATTAAAAATCGAGGAAATTTATTTCCCAATTTTAATCCCCATATTTTTGTATAGATATGTATTAGTTATCATGTGCATACGTTAGATTGAGTTATTTTGCTGTCAAATTGACAAAATTTTAATTTTAAATAACGAACACGAAAATATACAAGCGAGATGTATATTTTCGTAATATGTATTGTGCGAAATATTGTTTCATAATATTCATTACTCTCTCAATATAAGTTGTTAAAATAACCCTGATTCTTGAAAGGAATTAAATATGTAAGCCAGATAATTTGACGATATTTTTTTTTCCGCCAAGAATGACAGATATGAAATTTATTCCGCTGCAACATGTTAACATCTTATATCAGATACATTATGTATATGCTACAATTTATTTCACGTGACATGTGTGTTAAAAATTTACTTACGACATAACCTTGCTTTTTCAATTTTTGTTTCATTATTGTAATCTGTATCACTTCGTTTTCTCTAAGAAATTCGTGATCTATACATATAATGTTCTAAATAAAAAGTAATCATTTCAATATTTTAAAATTTATTTAAAAGTCTGTTTTGTTTAACATTAAATTCTAAAACTTTATTTGAAACTTATTTAAACTTCTGGAAGATTTTAAGTCTGTTTATTTGTTTTGTAACGCCAATATATGATCGATGTTCGAAGCTTTAAATAATTATTTCTCTTATTTTTCTTTTATTTTTCTTTTATAACTTATCAAATTACCGTTCCTGATTAAATTTGTAATTTATACCTGTATTTTACATTAAATGTTGACTCATATTTATTGCTAAAAAAACGATCTTAAAATCTTGCAATTTTCTTATTTTAATCCTCTTGATTAACTTGAATTTACTATTAAAATTTTAACATACTCAAAATCTTCTCCTCACTTCGTTAAAATATATTAATCTTTTCGAAAATATTTTTCTATTTAAAAGGATACCTGTATTTACTTTAAATGCCCAATATTTCATGAGATATCCTATTTTAAAGTTTTAAATTATTTTTTAAAGGAACAACTATAATAGTATTTCCCCACAACTGGATTTGGTGATTATGGCTAAATCATAAATCTAAAAATCATAACTGATAAAATCATAAGCTAAATCATAAATCATTAATCTAAAATAAAAGCACGCAGGTTGCCATATTTTATTGCAAATAATCCAAAACGACATCGTTATCGTTCAAAACGGCGCCAAAAAAAAAAAAAAAAAAAAAAAAAAATCGCCAAATCCAGTTGTGGGGAAATACTAGATACCTTATCAAATTATCAACGTATAACTTAGCCATAGCAACGCGTGGCCGGATCTGCTAATGTATATATATTTTATTTCAGTTAGCCATTCATCAACTCAGAGCATGTATTTAATACATGTATTTTTAAAAAGTTATTTTTATTTATTTATTTATTTATTTATTCTTTTTTTTTTTTTAATGTCTGTTAGGGTATAGTACATATGTTATGCAGAAAAAACATTCAGAATGGGGACCACCTAAAATATTTCAATTTGCAATTCTGAAAACTGAAACCTGTGATTTTTTTTTAATTTTTTTTAAATTCAGATCATTTATTTATTTATTTATTTTATTTTTACTTTATTTTATTTTATTTTTTTTTTGGAGGGGGGGGAGGGTGTAATTTTACTTCATATTTAAGATAAAAAAAATTTCAGAGAAAAAATCAACATTTTTCTAACATCCTGCATAGTTGATACATTAGGTTCTTAAGAGTTTCTAGAACTTTATCATAACACTAAACAATTTAATTAACAAGTAAATAATACACTAAGAATGTCTTAAAGTTTATGAATTATTACCATAATATCTTTTTTTTTTTTTTTTTTTTTTTTTTTTTTGTATTTTTAAGTTCACAATTTTTTTTTTTTTTTTTTTTTTTTTTCAGAGGAAATGTATCGCTTATTGCATTCTATTTGAGAATTTTCAAAGAATAATTTTTATTTACCTTCGGACTGGCGCTATATGGAAAATATTTTGCCAAATTCCCATTCAATACTTTGTTTAGCTTTTTGCTGATATGTGCTTTTCAAAAGTTCAAAGTGATATATTGTTTTATGTATGTTTATTCGTTGCAACATCGGACATTTGTTGTTTAGGAGTTCAATTATCTGGAATACAGTTTTATTGCAACGAGACATAATTCTAAAATGATATTAGGAAGGAACCAGCAAACAGTGCATCATTGATTGTTATCGAAACATTTTAATGTAATACGAATGTCAATTACATAGGCGTGCGGTGAAATTTTTTTCTTTAAGATGATGTGTTTTTCTGATGTATTTCTGGATGCTGATTAAGAAGAAACTATTCAAAAATTTTCATCTCGTACAGTTTTGGTTTAAAAAAAAAAAAAAAAAAAAAAATGAATGTAATGCTTTATATTTGAACTCACATTTAACTTATTTCTCAGAAAATCTATGTGATGTGAGTGAAGAAAATTGAGAGCTATATCATCAAGACATCAAAGAAATGTAGAAGAAGTCTCAAGGACGATGGTGTATTAACCCTAACAGCACACCTTCTCCAAATGACATCCTCAGGATGTCCTATGGATGAAAACGACGCCTATGGACATTCTCTGGACATGTTCAGGATGTATTGAGGACAAGTGTGTTGTTAGGGAACATGTTAGCAAATTATTGTTGGATGCTGGATAGAGAATCTCTCCTCTCCGTTCAAGGCCCCCAAGCAACACACAACTGAAAAAAGTTCTAAACGGAACTTTGATGTAAAGAAACACATTTAAAACGTCAAGTGTAAATAACTTCCTATTTTCACGCACTTTATACGTAAAGAATTTCGAATTTATTATTGGTTCTGTAGGAATTCTTCCGATCTTCGTCCTTATTTTGTGAAAATCTCTTACATGAAATGAAGAAAAGACAGGAATTTCCGAATTCAGCGCTATAAACACATTAGAGACAACCAAAGCAGTGAAAAAATAAATAAATAAAAGTGCAATTTTGCATACCTATGTTATGACCGTTCAGAAAATTTCGTCCGAACAAGCACAGTAGTTACAGAGCTAAAATGTTAACTGGTCATACAACAGCGACCCTTATTTTTTGTATGCACTTTCGCGTATCACATCGAATATACTTGATCTGTATCACGCGCAGAACTTCCAATCGATTTATTTCAAGAACTTCGCCGAGGAAAGTCTTTTCTTAATAAATAACACTCTTACATTTAAAAAGCAGTTTCAAGAGGTTATGGTTTTGGCAACTATTTTCTCGAAAAGTCTCATTGCGCCCTTTTGACGCCGCCGATTACAGCGAAAAATATCTAAATAATCTTCTTGATTTTGTGACAATTTCAAATACTTGAAAAGGTGCCAGGGACACCTTCTGGTTCCTACAAGAAAGGAAATGCATGAATGAAATGGCATGAATTGGCCTCTCTATTTCGCAGATTTGACAACTTGCGATTTTTTTTCTTTTTCAATATTTGAATGGCAAGGTGTAACGCTAAAATACACATACTATAGCCGAGCTAAAATTTAAAATTGTATGCAGCCGTTTTCTAAACACGACAGCTTATATATGTATATGAAAAATACACGAAAAGTCACAGCTCACAAAAAAGATGCTGACAACTGTTGTGTGTAGAGAAAAGAAAATCCACATGTATCCATACCTTTATTCTGTGTCAAACAAATATGATGGTTTGGACCGCCATTTACCTGAGAGTTTTAACTGCGTACTTACATGATGTCAAACGATTAGAGAGTATATTATCTAAGCATTCTTCATTAATTTTCAGCAATTAAAAATGTCTTGGATAAAGATTAACGCCTTATTCATGCACGTCATCGGTTACATTAAAAGACTAATACAGTGAAACTTGAATAATTCGAACTTGTTTAATTCGAAATTTTGGATAATTCGAATATTTTACACGGTCCCTTGAATTTTGTATTAAAATAATGTTAAAAAATCGTGGATAATTCGTATTTTTCCTACGATTACCTTTAAATTATTACAGTAAAATTTGTTCCCGTGGTTTTACTCATCTGAAGTGCATTATCTATTTTTATAGTCTTTCAAAAGAAGGATAAGGAAATACAATAGAAGCCCCTAGCTAGTGCACCAGAAGATATGGTGCATATGTATGAACTTCGAGGTTTTTGTGAATTGATTCATGTGTAATGTAGAAGACTCTATTTTTGTATCAGATCATATGCTATGACACAAAGATTCTACTTAAAAAAGAAATAAAGAATATTTGACTATTTTTTAAAAAGTGTTGAATAATTAATCTCGTAAAAAATATTGATTTAATGGGGGGGGGTTGAAAGGGGTAATGTAGCGGTTTCTTAGATATAAAGTTTATGTGTTAAATATCTGATCGTAGAGTTTTAATTTTTTAATTTATCACTTCTTTTGACAGAATAGTATATGTAATTCGAATTTTTAGATAGTTCGAATTTTTTTCTGGTCCCTTCAACTTCGAATTATCCAAGTTCTACTGTATATTAGTTTTTTAACGGAATATTTCTAAAATCGTTTTAGTGCACTTTTCTACAATAGGCATACAGAAATCAGATGTTCTAATCCTATATAGATATACACACACGCAGACATATATGTATATATATACATATATATTGTATGTACTTAAATATATATATTGAACTTCCACATAAAATAAAAAAGGAAGAAAGAATAAAAGGAAAAAGAATTCTAAAAGAATGAAAGTGGTTTCAATCTAACATTTTAAAGTATGTACGAAGAAAACACCTATTTTTAATGCATCTATAATACCATCTCTCGGTTAATTATCTTTTCTGAAATAATTATTTCTTTTTCTTCTATAATGTACGATTGAGATTAGTTGAATTAGTAATAGTTAAAAAAAAATTCCAATGCTATAAGTAATATAAAACAAGATTAATCATTTGATAACAAGTACTTCATCGGATTTTTTCGTTTATTTATTTATTTCTTCAAAACACTGTGTACAAAACGGGAAAAAAATGTTGCTGAAATTTTGGAAACATGTAGGAAATTCCCAAAATACACACTACTTTCATTAGGATCCAGTTCTTTGTTCTAAGGATAAAATTTTCAATTAATGTTCATAGCAGTGTAGGTTATATAAAGTTCGTAGGTTCATCGCTAACCCCCATACAAATTTCATTAGAGAAACAAAATAATGGAAAGAATACACCACAAAATTTATATATTTCTTATTTTTAAATCCAGTAATAATGAAATGAAAACTCTAAGGTAAATGGCGGTTCAAACCATCATATTTGTTTGACACAGAATAAACTAATGGAATGATAGTACTAATGAAAGTGTAAAAAAAAAAAAAAAAAAAAAAAAAAAGTCCCTTTTCGGCAAGCTTAAAGGCAAAGGTAGATTCCTTTACGTTAATATGTTACAAAGGTAAAGAAATTTTACATTGCATTAATACTTAGCCAATGGCTTTGTTCTCACTCCCACACATTGCATTATTTACGTCGTATTACGTATTACGTCGTATTACGTATTCTGTTTTCAAGAAATTTAATTTTCAACTACAAAAGGGTTTTATTCATTCTACTTAAAATTTTAGGCTAGATTTATTGGTCTGTAAATGTTTCATTTTTTTTTTTTAATTCAAGCTCATAATCATTCAACAAATAGAAGTCACATACACAATCCCAGCAATGGTGAATCCGGGAGGAGGCTATTGGGCCCCCTCCCCACCCAAGCTGAATCAAAATTAAAAGTTTTTTTTTAAATCCATATAACTGTTGTTCAATATCTTTTTTTTTAAGAAAAGATAATAGAAACGGGAAAATGCACTTGTGACCTTACTGTAGTCAAGCACTGGTGAGCCTGGCGTTGCTATAGTCAAGTCAAATACAGTTAAGTGGTAGCGGTTTTTGGATAGTTATTTCATTGGAATTTTTACTGAATTATTGAAAGTTTTGTACTGTGTTTTTGTGATTCTTATTGTCAGATGAGTAAAAAGTGTAAATTGAAACTGCTTTGGTTCACATAAGCTAGATCATTAATATTAACATTAGTTAACATTGGACCATTTGGGCATCACTAAATTTCAATGTTAATTGTTACGAATTTAGTAAATAGTATGATTTGGCGAGATTTTGTGGCAAAAGTTGCAACTTAGCAATGACATTTGAGATTTGACGGCAAAATTTGATAGTTGACGACAAAAGTTTTGACTTGGCGACAAAATTTGTTATATGACGACAAAACGTGGCGAGTTGGGCGATGGAGAATGTCAGTTTTGGCGTCATTATATTTTCTTTCCACGTGAAAACCTCATATCTCTTCACACCCCAGTATCTTGTTTCCACAAGATAAAAAGTCAAAGGAAGCTGTAACGTATTATTCTCAACCTTAAATTTTAAATTCTTGCCTAAACTTGCATTCTAAACTATTCACCACAAACGATATTTGTATTAAGATTGACGTATTATTTTAATTTTATATATTTAAATGATTAATTAAAGCGTTTAACATGGTTTTTAATTAACACACTTTTATTAACTTGATATGATGTAACTATTAATGTATGTAACGGAATTATGCAATTCAATTTTCGGCAACTTCTTGTCGTTCGAAGGACCTGAAATTTTGCACACGACTTCATAATCTATGACAATACTATATACAAGTGTTTCCAGGCACTTTTCCCACCAGAGGCAGGTTCCAGGGGCAAACAAAAATTTATACTTATACAAAACTATCATGTGTGACACAGAATTTGGATGTATTTGCACAACGTCGAGTGGCAACAATTAATTTTTTTTAATACAGATTTAAAAGTATGTAATAGTTTCCTAAAACCTTTATTAGTTCACTTTTCAATAAAAGAGTGTTTTTTAGTTTTTAAAATGGTATAATATTTATTAAAATAAGGGAATTCAAGTAATGAAATACTTTAAGTTTTTATGAAAATAAACTTCAAAAAAGAATTCATAAAAATCGTCCCTAGTTCATTTGTCAAAGGGATGATACTAAATGTCCCCAAATTTATTACTTTTTCTATCATGACAGTTTAATTCGTTTCGCATCGATTTACACGATTTTTTTTTTTTTACGATGACATTTATCTTTTACATTACAGCATCTATGGCAAAAAGCTAAGTCTAAATCTACTTAGCCCTAAGATATGTCGATTTTATTTATATATTAATTTATTTATTTATTGACTTTTATTTTATTTGTTTAAAATCACGGATAAAATTTTATTTTATTTTTCTCAGTACATTGTTGTAATTGTGACGTCATATTTTCTGTTAAATTAAACTTTTTTTTTTTTTTTTTTTTAAATCAGATTATTATAGTGTTTAAAAATATGATTAAAATTTTATTATATTTTCAGTGATCTTTTTTATTATCGTTTGCACGTGACATATAAGCATCAGATTATAAATCTTTGCCATGAAAGCTATATAGCAAATGTCGGCTAAATAGAACAATTGACGAAAAATCACTTTTTAGCTTGTAACTTCTAAGCAATTGAAGCTATCGAAAAAGTTTTAATACAAAAATTGTTCTTTAGGGTAAGGCGGCAATTCGTCTGATTTGAAAATTTTTCCTATTTTCAATATTAAAGAATTTATGGGCAAATGAAAATTTCCACCCCCCAGCATTTCCACCCCCTTTGAGCTAGACACTCCATCTACGAACTCGACCGAGATTTTCACTGTCCTGACAACATATCCTGAGCTGGTTAAATTTAAATAAAAATTACTCTAGTTATCGTGTTCACAACTTAACATGGGAAAAAGCGTTATACATATATATATATATATATACCTATATATATATATATATATATATATATAAACTTTTGAACGGAGGGTGGTTTGGGTTCTAGGGGTCATGATCGGTGAAGATATGAGGAAATTTTCCAGAAGTCGTGTCATGAGGACCAGTGCAATAGGTAGATCTCCTATAAGGAATCTACCTAAAAATTAGATAGAACTTTTGTCACATCCTTACAGAAACACATACAGCATTTCCTATAACATTACAATTTAAAAACTCTTAACATAACATCACAAAAGCAAATTACAAAGTGTTTAAATAGGGAATCTAGAACGATTAAATACTTTCTACACTATGACCAGTACAAAGCTTATTAGCTTACGTTTACATATAATAAGAAAGCACACCAGATTAGGCGTTTTAAAGTAATAAGTACAAAACTATGTATAAACGCCATAAAATGCAATAAACTCGCAACAATAGTTTCGGGTATAAATCAAAAGTAGTCACGAGTGTTGCAATGAAAGCGGGAACTGCATTCCTTGGTTGTTGTGATTGTATTTTATGGTGTTTATTCAAACTTTTGTACTTATTACTTTAAAATTCCAATTTTGTAGTGCTTTCTTATAATTTTTGTTACTCGTGTTATGAATTCAATATTTATGGCTCGTGTATTGATTTTAGTTTTTATAGTTTGAGTTACACTATCAGGCTAAATAAAGCCTAAATCGCATCTCTTTCAATTCGAGATATTTTTTTCTTGAAGGTTCAGTTTATAATTTCCTTATTAATTGAAGGTTAATGGTGTGTTTTTACTCCTATGGAAGGTATTCTGTTTTATTTCTCTGAAAAATAGTTTGTCTTTAATTCATCTAATGCATTTCAGGTTAATTTTTCTTATAGGTTCCTGCTATCACTTGATATTTTGCTAAAATGCATATCAATTACAGAAAACCTACAATTCTTCGCTCAATGCTATGAGAATAGCACTTGAAAACGCCTTATAACATTATGCGCTGTTAAGCACAAATTCTGTTATATTAAGTTTTGGTCCGATCATCTTTTCCTCATTTCAAACTTAATAGGTTCATTTCATAACATTGTTCTCTTTTTTTCCTCTTAAAATAATATCCTAGTGTAAACTTCCTTTCTTCAGAATATTATTAAACGATCCTATTTAATTTTCATCAGGTATTGTAGTCTTAAAAATTAAAGTAAGTACTATTAATAATCATAAAAATTAAATCAATTTAAAAAATCTAGTTATTCTGTTTGGCTTGTATATATTTATTTGGTGAATTATTTGACTTCGTTCTCATTCTTTTCTTTTACTATAAAAGGATTATGTATATATATATATAATCATTATTATTCTGTTAAAGTTAAAAGTAACTTTTATCTCTTTACATAAAGGGATATATATATATATATATATATATATATATATATATATATATATATATACAGTGACCGCCGCTTAAAAAACTCACTGGTTAATAAAATCAGCCGCTTAATGTGATCAAATTGCAAGGACCGGAATCAAATCAATACAAATTACTTTTAAAGCCGCCGTTTAATAAAATCAGCATCGCCGGTTAATAAACTCAAAAATATCTCCTCAGCAGCCAAAAATATCATTTAAGCACACTAAACAAATTTTTATTTGCAATGTGATTTTTTTTTAATACGAAAAAAAATTAAAGCACAACAATAACAATTCCTCTGATTGTCGAAGATTTTTATACTTGCAGCACAGTTACAAATTAAACGCGTCACATCACTTATCTCCGTAAAAATTTCAAGGAACGTATTCTTCAAAACGCAGTAATAAGTTACAAATTTGATTTGAAATGATATATATATATATATATATTTTTTTTTTTTTTCAAATTATTGAAAGGCAATTTCCAGTTTTTATTTTAAAATTACCATAATTCCTGAGGTTTAAACGAAAATATTTTAAATTTTTAAGAACAACTTGAAGTTTTGGTAAAGTAAAGATGATTTTCCTCAAACGAAAGTGTATGGGAACTTGGAATGCGTTTAATTTGTTTATATCGAAGAAACAATTAATTAATTATCTATCAAAAATTAATAAATATTGTTTACTAATTCCATTATTCGTAACCTTTTCAAGTTTCTTTACAATTTTAGGGAAGTAATACCACCTTTTCCTTAAGTGCAGGAACGTTCGCCGGATATAAAAATCAGCCGCTTAATAAAATCATTCTGGCTCAGAACGAATGTGATTTTAATAAGCGGCAGGAACTGTATATATAATATAGATATAACTGTATATATAATAAGAATATATATATATATATATATATATATATTCTTATATATATATATATATATATATATATATATATATATATATATATAAGAATGTAAATAAATATAAATCTATCTATTTATTTTATTTTTATTTTTAAGCTTTTCTTTAGAATTTTTATCTGCAGACAGGTTAACAAATCTAAGTGTCAGGCCTTCTAAAATAAAAAAAATAATTTTACTTTCCCTTGAAAAATATTCATTGCTATGGAAACTTTTTCTCAGAAAAAAAAAAAAAAAACTTGACTCTGCGAGAAATCTATTTATTGCTGGCATACTCCACCCTTCTAATAAAAGAAACTTTCAAAATTAAGGCCGCTATTCAGAAATATATATATATATATAACGCATTCAGTTTTTCAAATACGGTTTCGATTTTGGAGGTCTTTTTTATTTAATTGAAATCTATACACACACACACACACACAAAAAAAAAAAAAAGATCTATCTTGAAAATTTTTGAGTTATAAAATGTTTTGTGAAAATATCGATGTTTCGTCAAATCTAAAAATATGGATCATTAATTGGTATTTTGTTAAAAATTTTATATGGTTTGAAAGAGGATTATTTTTTTTTTCTAGAAATGCCAGTTGTTAAGAAACTCGGTGTTTACTTATTCATAGAGGGCGATTCATAAACAGACGATCTGAAAAAAGAGAAATTTCGGACGTTTTTTAAAACACTTTTTAAAACATTTTTTTAAAAATATAAAAAATCCATATTTTTTAGTAAAACGTTAAACCAATAGAATTGGTAATAAATGCTCTTTCTCATGGCTCTTTCTCTCATCCTTTTCGGTTATTTTCAATATCTCGAATCGTAGAGGAGTGATCGGTTTACAAAAACGCGCAAAAATTCCCCCTCTGCTCCTTTCATCTGTGGAACGCGTACGCTTTGAACGTCAAAAACAGCAATAACAGTGAATTCTCAGCCACTGAAGTTGTTTTTTGATTAAACATAAGTCGACATTTTAATTAATATCACAGCAACTAATTGAAAATTTTAAATTATATTTTCACTATCCCCTTGGGAAGGCTTCTGAGCACCCGTATGTCAATTTTTGTACTTCGTTGTGTGTGTGTGTGGGAGGGGGGGGGGAGGGAGGGTTGAACGTAAAGTTGCCCAGATAGATATCTTTTATTATAAATGCATATCTTCAATTTAAAAAAAATCAAGGTATAGATATACACTGTAAAATATAGGTTCTTAAAAATAAGTATATATTATCTCAAAATAGCCCCAAAACAATATATACTTAAATTTGAAAACCTATGTACTCATTTTTGAGTATATTGACCTGCTCAAAAATGGGATTGACCAATAAGAATCCCAGTATCCCTATGTTTGACAGGTGAATGTACTCAAAAATGACTACATGGGTATTCAAATTTAAGTATATATTGTTTCGGGGCTATTTTGAGACAATATATACTTATTTTTAAGAACCTATTTTTTGCAGTGTACGCGTTAACATTATAACTAAATAAATATAGATATATATTGATATATTTTAATACTCAGTAATTTTCATAAAAGGAGAAAAAAGCTTTTATTTTTCATTATTTCCCAAAATAAAATTCAATTGAATATTTCATTAAAAGTTTAACTTAATATAAACATTAAATGACGATTTTAAAGAAATATATTTAATAAATGAGTTAATTGTTAATATAAATGTAATTATCTTATAAATTACAAAATAAATAAATAAATAAATAAATACTTTTTGTTTCTCATATTAACTGTTTCTCAAATAAATATGGGGAAAATAGGTAATTGTGAAAGTTTTCGACCTCCATTTCTTTTTTTTACTTTTTACACGTTTTCAGGTGTGAGGAATCTGAAAATAACAAAATTGATATGGTGCCTGTATACAGGGTGGTTACAGGCCTGTCTTTTCCCTGATTTTTCCCCCAGAATACTTATATAATAGTTTTTACTTAATTAATGGTGCAAATATACTAATAAAAATTCCGAAAAATATATATATATATATGTATATTGGTGGAACAATCATGGAAAAAAATATGGTCTGCGACCACCATGGTCTGTAGCATGTCAGTTTGTTTGTTAGTGTATTATTGTATGAATTTGTGTGTTTTTGTACACGATATCGGAAGAACAAATTACATCAGAGATATCGCATCAGTTTTAAACATTACTTATGACACTAGCAGGCACACTATTCATTTTCAAAATTCGAATTAAAAAATTTCGTAAGTTCATTCGAAATTTACGACTTTTTTTTACATGGGGGAATGGGGCAAATTTTCGCTTAAACTTACTTAAAAAAGGGTATTTTTACTGTAAAGATATCGGACCAGATTTAAAATACCACTTACGAAGCTGGAATGAACATAATTAACTATGAAAGTTCAACTTTGAAAACTTCGTAAGTTAGGGGAGAGTGGGGATGAATGGGACATATTTCATGTTTTTATTAATACCATTCACCATATGTAATTCAGAATTTTGTAACATTACTCATAAGCACACTTCAGTAATCAGTTACAAATAAACGTACTAACTTTAATAAAAAGTTATCATTTTCAATTGATAATATGTACACTGCTCGACATTGAAAATGCAACACCAAGAAGAGATAATAATAACGGAATGAAATTTGTTGGACACATACATTATAGTAGGAAGAACAATTGATTAAAATCTCAGGAAATTTGGAGTAATATTTACTGAGAAAACAGTACATAAAGCAGTGACCTCTGTGAGCAATAACAGCACATATCTGCCTAGGCATTGAATCGAACAGCGATTGGATGACATATACGGGTAGAGCACTTCATGAAGCTTCAACACGATGCCACAATTCATCCATCGAAGTTAATTGTGAGTGGTGGGGGGGCAGTCGCTTTTCAATGATTAAACAGTCATTTTCATTGATGCGAGATCAGGAGAACGCACTGGCCAGCACATTTCTGACGAGTTAAGGCCCATAGCTCTGCCCTATGTTCAAGGCCTCCGAAGCGCAACATTTAAGCAGGACAATGCACGACCGTATGTTGTCCATATTGTCTGGACCTTAATTGATGCCGAATGTGTTCGACTGTTGCTCTGGCCAGCGCGTTCTCCTGATCTCGCAAAAATGAAAATGACTGTTTAATCGTTGAAAAGCGACTGGCCCACACCACTCACCAGTAATTTCGATCGATGAATTGTGGCATCGTGTTAAAACTTCATGAAGTGTTCTACCGGTACATGTCATCCAATCGCTGTTCGATTTAATGTCTAGGCAGATATGTGCTGTTATTGCTCACAGAGGTCGCTGCTTTATGTATTGTTTTCTCAGTACATATTACTCCAAATTTCCTGAAATTTTAATCAATTGTTCTTCCTACTATAATGTATGTGTCCAACAAATTTCATTCCGTTATTATCATTCCTTCTACGTATTGCATTTTCAATGTCGAGCAGTGTTTATATATATATTACATGCATGTGCATTGCCCTGTGCAATGGGACAGGACTGAAGTTAACAAATAAAAGAAAACAAAATGGAAAGGAAATAAATTTTTAAAGTTAAATTGGTTTATGTGATTTTATTACTCACTATGGATTTACTGAAATTAACAAAAACTGATGTATTGACTCAAATTAACATCGAAAGGCAAAAGGCCTTTGGTTCGCACAGTTCCTAGTGCTCTAGGCTTTGGTAATTTAATCTAATAAGATTTAATCTAAAAATAAATAAATAAATTAGAAACTAGAAAGATATAAATCATTATATTAGAGTACAAATTATCCAGTTATTTTTTTGTTTCTGACTGATCGGGAAAAATAAGCATTGTATTCTGTATTACATTAATAATCATCAGGATTTATTTAATTAGCTTAATTGAAATTGTGATTTTAATCAAACTATTATTAGTTTATTTATTTATTGATATTATTGATTTAAGTTGCATTGAATATTCAAACTTATATTTTTTTTAATCATAATTATTATAAACAAAAATCGATCTATAATTTCAATCTATTTTTCTCTAAATCCATGCTATTTTTATAATTCCATGTTATAACTACTGAACTACAAGTTATAAAAATATTGAAAATCTATTTACGATTTGTTTTAATATAATTCTTGTGTACAATTTTAAATTAGCACATAATGGGGAATGTCCCATTCATCCCCAACACCACATGATCATATAAAACAGGAAATATGTTTAATGAACAATTGTCAATATTCTTCTTGAATATCATAAACACAGTAAAAGATTATGGCTTTTCATCATGTAAGAGTTATATTAACTTTAAGCAAATATTTAATTTCTTAACTACTACCTAATTGAATCAGTAAAGTTACTTTGGTAACAGAAAAAGACACTTTAATTTTTTTCTGCCCATCTATAGATAGCACAACTCTGAAACTACCCTTGATGAATGACCTCAGTACTGCCATATATGAGAAAAATTGTCAAGTTTCTGGTGCATGCAAAACATAAAACTTTTGCTGCTGTTCCATTCATCCTGCATCCCATTCATCTCCACTCTCACCTATTTGATCTTTACGAATATCTTAACATGACAGAATACGGTAAAATGCCACATAGGTGTCAATTTTGCCAGATATTTTCATCGTAAAGATGTCAGACGACTTTTAAACCATCTTTTATGATACTGTCTTGGAATTATTAACTACAAATATTCTAATTTAAAGATTTCGGAAATTATTCTAAATTTATTACAAATATTTTATATTGTAAAAAATAAAAGATGCAAAATGTATACATTAAAAATGGTATGCAATTTGAATATTATGTACTATTTTGTTGATTCAAATTAGATACATACCAATCAATTGGTAACGCTACTGTTTTGCACTATTTTCCATTTACGGTAAGGTTACATCTTAGCTTCTATGTTATATAAATGTCCTAATCTTGGTATTTGAGATATGAAAAAGTAAGCTGATCCGATTTGAATGTATGTCAACTGAGGGGTATCTTTGCTGTAACTTTCTGCGATTTGCAGATGGCTATATATCTTAGTATTTATCAAAAAAATATTGTACCACATTGTATTTACGATATGTTTAATGTGGAAATCGATGTTTGTTAAAATTTTGTGTGTGTTAATGAGTAGTTGTAGGATTATAATGAATTATGTAGAGGAAAACATTAAGATAGCCACATCTTCTTTCTTATAATCATTCTCAAGTATCAATTGCTTTTATAAATTCATTAAGTAGTCAAAATTATCTTTTAATAATTTAAGATGATACTTTATTGCTTTTGCAGATATTTAGGTCCCTAATTTTATTGGGCCCACCAGCAGCCGAAAAGTTCTACGCTCAAAGATAGTAGACGTGAAAAGCCGGGTTCGATCCCGGGTCGACTTAGTCGTTCGGAGTTTTCCGTGGTTTTCTCTGAATCTTGCGTAAGTATAGGCTAGGACCCCTGAGAAAGACCACCCATGAAGGGCACTCGCCCTCAGGCCTGGGACCCTTTTGAAATTAATTGACCTTTTTCCCAAACACGAACACCAACACCCTAAATTTATTTCTTTTCGTTGTGACTATTCCTTAGTATTACACAAGTAAAAAAAAAGTATATATAGGAAACTTTAAAATATTTTGAATTATGCAAATTGAGATGTATATTTGAACGTGCTACAAACATTAGAATAGTTTTAAACGTTTGCACTCATATATACATTTATTTCCATTAAAACTTATTCTTTACCTAAATTAAAACACTATGATTATAATCCACGTATGCATTAACGCTAACAAGTTATACAACTTAATTTCAAGACTACAAATTTATATGAATTTTAAAGCGGTTTTTCTGCGTTTTAGGCACAATGAAAATTTCAGAAGTTTAGAAATTTCCTACGATAAACAAATGATATGCAATAGTAAGCTGACGTCGATTTGCATCTAAATTTACACAAAAGATGTTGCCAGTCGTCTGTTAAATAATTCAAAAGATTCACACGAATCTGTGCGAAAAAGCTACTGGAAAAATTTATCTCAAGATACTCTAGAAGGATGCATTGTGAAATTATTCTAATGTATCATCCCAAACTTTGAAAACAACAGTTGTCTTAGGATGGAAATTTAACACTTTATATATTTAATATGCATAGTACGATTTACTCTTGGTCTGCATTAATTCTCATTGTTACTTTTATGAAAGAAAACTTAACTTCCTCATTTTCAAGAAGTTCTGTTATTTACATTAGAATTTAAGAGAGCTGAGATAATTATTATAGTTTACAAAATCTTATAATATTCCAGAAAATGCACAGTCTAATATATCAGAGCTATGTTTTTTTCATTTTTAAAGCATTTGTTATTTACATTAAGCCGCAGGAGGCTTAATATGATTACTACATTTTGCGTCAGTTCTAAAAATTTCAGAAAACGGTTTAGAACATTTTAATAACTTAACACTTGAAACTAATTTAAAAATTATTTTTGTCGAATAGCAGTATTTGTCTTAATAAGGAAAAATAAGTAAATAAAAATTAATGAATAAAAGTAAAATAATGAACAAATATTTTTGAAATAGTCATTCCAAATTGTAAAAGAAAAAACGATTCCTTGACAAATTTTGTCATCTTTAAATACACTTAATATTAAAAACATATTTTGTATTTTTTTAATTTATAAACTTTTGGTAAAATAAAAAGTTATTTCTTTTTGTTTAGAGCATAAAATATTTATTTCAGACACCCACAAAATCATTTAATACGTGGTGTGATTTACTTTATTCATTCTTTTTCTTTTTCTTTTTCTTTTTTTTTTTTTTGTGTGTGTGTGTGAAAAAGTTACTTTTTTTCTTGCATACATATTTGATTTAGAACCTAATTAACAGTGCCACCTTTAGGTAATTTATTTTACACGTTAAGACTAATTAGAATAATTAGATTTCTTATAGGGTTTCCACCAGAGTTCCCAACTTTTATAATTCATTCAAGAGCATTTTTAGCATCGCCACTTTTTAATACCGGAAATTTTGAAAACTGATTTTCTTCTTACTTAGTCATTAAAGAGAAATAATCTACAAAATTTCTGGTGCGAAAAGAAGGCGGGGCTAAAAATGCTCGTGAATAAATTATAAAAGTTGGGAACTCTGGTTGCCCACTCAGTGTTGCCAGATATTGCGATTTAAATTTTTGGTGACTATTGAATGAAATAGTCGCAATGTCTGGAAACACTGCACCCACATTGTTAAAAAAAATGCAACTATACTGTCAGAAATTCTCTATAATTAGAGTAAAATATGTTTTGTCAACGTATTTTTTTCATAATTTACGACTTTTTTCTCAAATTACAGAGAATTTCTGGCAGCAAAATTGCATTTTTTTAACAGTGCACTGCGACAATCATACAATTGTATAGGGATTCAGACCCAATCCCTGGGAACTGAAAGAAAGAGTTTTAACTGTTCTGCTACGATATGAATCAGGTACTGAAATTCAAAACATATGTTTCACTTAAATGTAATTAAGGACGTATAAATATATTAAAACGCAATAACACTTATATTTTATTAAATTAAACATCGACATAAATATGAGAGAATATATTTCTTATCCATTTGAATATCTTTTTGCTCGCTGACTTAATCTGTCGATGTCCATAACCGTTGAACTTATTGCTGTAAATGATGCATCTTCATTGCTGTCATCGCATTTGAATTAGTCGAGTCTCTTGTCAATATTTTTTCCTGATACAGATCCAGATATCCCATAAACTCATCCTCATTGCCTTATCATTAACGATAAACTAAGTAATCTCTCTTAGTATAGAATTTAATTAAATTAATGCTCAATCTCTCCTATGTAACGAAAGCGCAAAGTCACCCATTTCGGTAGGAGAGAAATTTTAATTCATTAATTACACTGGGCCGAAAAAAAAAAGAATATATACATATACATATATATATATGTGTGTGTGTGTATGTATGTATGAGCCCTGATACCATTCCTGCTAATTCTTATGTTAAATGATCTCCTGAATTCGAATATTGCCCCTGTTTTGCCCCCCCCCGTTTTCTCGCGATATTACCCCCTCCACCAATTTTTATCACTGTAATTTTATAGCCATGGATTTGATTTGTAGAATGAAAAAGAATTCTTTTAACACTTTAAAACAAAAAATATATATAATGTATAATAATAATTGATTAAAAAAATATAATAAATATAATTCATAATTTCAGTGGCAAATCCCCCCCCCCCCAAATATTCCTCCAGCAGGAAATGTTCATGTTTTAGACTTTTTCACTTCTGCAGCGCCTTAGAAGGTATTTAACAGTTAAATCAATTTTTTTCCCTCCATAGATATCAAATTTATAGCTATAAAATTACCGAAAAGTGATAAAAATAGGGGGACGTCCCCCAAAAGCGGTGAGTGTTATTACAAAATGAGTGTCCTATCCGGATTCAGGAGGCCATTTTACATAAGAATTTGCAAAAATGGAGTTGGGATCGATTTTCATGCAGAGCAGTGTTTTTTAGTTTTTATAATGAACAAATGATGTTCGTATCGTTGATTTAGGATAGTGGACTCTGAGAAATCTTTTACTTTAAAAAATTTTGTACTGATGCCACTCTATAGAAATTCCAAGGAAGAAATATGAAAATTTAACCATTTTATATCGAAAATAAGACAAAAATAACCACGTTTTATTTTAGACACTTGAAACATTCAAGATGCCAAATATAAAATTCATTATTGATGTTACATACATATCTGGAGACACAGCGCGCCCATTCTACTCCTTCCTCCGAACCACTATGTGCGCAATCTCTCCGAGTTTTACTTTACAATAAATATAGATATAATAGAGGGTTATAGAAGTTTAATCCTTAAATGCATGAGTTTTATTTCTTCCAAAAGATTGTATTCAATTGTAAGTTAATTTTATTGCAGAGAAAATTCAACGAAAAAAAAAAATATATATCAGATTTCTTTTTTTGTGTAATATGCTAATTTATATCTTATATATTGATTAGTTGATGGAAACTTGAGCAGAGATTACCAAAACCCATTTTTTTTACATGATGCAAATATGCATCACTATGCATTTACGGATTAATATGGATATAGGGGGACATAGATGGACATAGAAGTTTAATATGTCCATAGAAGTCTATATCTACCAACTTTTTTAATATATTCATGAATATTGTAAGTACACGCCCTTTTCTCACAAAATACCCCTTGTAGAGAAATTTTCTTCATATCTAATCACTATTATTTATTGAAGAAAATTACTCTATCAAGGACACTGTGGGAAAAAAAGGGCGGGTACTAACAAAATTTCGGAATTTTTTTTTTAAAGTTGGCAACTGTGGGAAGTCTATGTATATGCGTTGTTTTATAAGCAACTACATATGTAAAACACTGTAAAAAATTTTGTGTAAGAATACACAACATGGCTGAGGCAACTTACTTTCCTTAATCATGTTGAGAAATGTTATCAACTACAGCTGTGTAACAGAGGTTGTTGCAGTTGTAATTGTGTAACATGCCTCTGTTACATATGTATAGTTGATAACATTTTTCAACAGGGTTGTGGAAAGTAAGTTGCCTGAATAATGTTGTATATTCTAACATAATGTTTTTTACAGTGAAAGATTTTCATTAATAGAGAAAAAAAATATTTTCAACAAAAGAACTTATAAACGTATATGTATAATTAAGTTTTTGAAAGTTCCAAAAAACAATGCATGGGATTAAATAATTGTCCATTACAATTCATTTTTGACATGCTAAAATTTGTATTTACTGTGTTTATTAGTTTCAAAATGGGATAAGATTTCTGTGTGAATATATTTGCTTTAAATAATTTCTGCACTAATTCTATTTTTTTTAATGCTTTAGACTGAAATTATATTATATTCTTAACTTTAAACTTAAATAGGATATTTTAGTTCAAGATGGAAAAAAATCAGTTTTTACAATTAATTACATTTATATATAACTATTTATGCTTACATGTGTCTTAATTATCCTTTTATTATTAAACATAAAATATTTTAATGAAAATCTACTCATGCATAATCTCTATAATTAAACATTTATTTAAAAAAATTACTTGGTGTTTATCTGAGTCTATATTTTTAAATGATCTATATAAATAGAATAAATATAATTAAAATAGATTTTTAATTTAAATTGCACTTATATTAAATCCCCATTATAAAAATTAAATTCATTTAAAATGTATCATGCTTTAAACTTCCTAAATATCTTTATTTTCTAAATATCTATTTTTTCCAAAATTTCCCGATTAAAATGTCTTTAAGACTAGTTTAATTTATATTTATCATCATAACTCAATTAAAGTAAAAGCTTTCATGATTTAAACTTCATTTGATAAATACCTTTATATGAGATTAACGTAAAATTAATTGCATATGATTCTTACACGCAATTAAGGAAATTTAAGATATTTTTAAAGCAAAAATTAAAAAAAAAATCTCTCTCTCTCTCTCTCTTTCTTTCTCTCTCTCTCTCTCTCTCTCTCTCTCTCTCTGTATATATATATATATATATATATATATATATTTTTTTTTTTTACAAATAACTTTTTTTAGAGTTAGGTATTGAAAATTCGTAATCTGATAATGAAGATGAAATATAGTTATTTACCTGTTGTGCTCGTTCTTTGCACTAGAATTTAATTGTTATTTAGAGTATGTTATTAATATGTATGTATATATATATATATATATATATATATATATGTGTGTGTGTGCGTGTGTGTATATATCTCAGTTGAAGCTTTCTATAATATGCCTGATGGAGATAGAAAATAGGTTATTATAGTTAATAAGTACAACTTGTCATTTTTTTACTCATATATATTTATATATATTTATACGTATCTATATATTAATAGGCAAGCATAAAATTTGTAGTCCCTTTTTAACATATTAATTATGGGAGTAGAGGGTTGAAAATGGTATCATTCGAAAGGTATGGTTAGCCGGAAGGTGCGAATACAAATATTATTTTCTTACGATGTCAAGAAGGTATTTAAAAATACATTTATTTTTTATTCATTTTCCCCCATTTTCCCCTTTTATACACGTATTCATTACATTAAAAAATACCTAAAAGTAGAAAGTTGTTAAATCTGGCAATTTCATAAAGCTCAAATAAAACCATAGACACAGTAATTTGTATAATGTAGCATCACTATACGCAAGCGAAGTGATGACGTCACTGTCTGTCCATGGAGCCATGAAAAAGATTTTCTATGTGAATCCTCCATTGGATTTTTTGTAAAAAATTATTTAAAAAAAAACGGAAATTATCTGCCGATTTTAATTCCTATATTTGGGTATAGTTATATATAAGTTACTGTCTACATGTGTTTGATTGAGTTATTTTTTCTGTAAAATTGATAAAATTTTAATTTAAAATCACAAAACTCCAGAAAAAAAAATGGCAAACTTCCAGTTTCGAATGTAAACATAAACATTTCATTTCAAAGGGTGATATTTAAACAATAAATATTCAACTAATATACTAAATAAAAAGAAAATGGATTTGTTACTAACTGCTGCATGTATAAGTAGACGATACGGAAAAAATTCCGATTTCCGTTTTTTGCTGAATTTGCATGTTTTTAGCTTTCTTTACGTTTCAATTAACTGAAATTGGCTACTTATTTTTTAAAAAAGTGTCTTTATTGCTAGCTTTTGTGGGTAGAAGAAGCAATTGAAGATACATAAAAACTTTTGATTTCCGGTTTACGATGAATTTACACGTTTTGAGATTTCCTTGCTTTTTAATTAAGTGAAATTGACTACTTATTTTTAAAAAAGTGGATTTATTATTCTTTCCTCTGCATATATAAGAAGAAAATATAAGATTCAGAAAAGTTTTAGATTTTCGGTTTTCGATAAAGTTACACGTTTTGAAATTTCCCGAACTCAATTCGACCATTTTTGAAAAATATCTTTTTTTTTTTTTTTTTTTTTTTTTAAACACTGTACTTTATGAACCAATCGAATTCTTGGTTTGACATGGTACCTATTAGCTTCTGGGCTGTATCACACAACAAGGGGCGTTTTCACGTTACGATTTTCTCTCATTGCAGGAAAAGCTAACATCTACAGAGAGAAAAAGTTATAATATATAAAACTGTGCTGAATCAGTTAGAGTGAATATCGGCAAACAATTGCTGCAGCTGTGTTGCAATTGCATTCCGTTTAGGACAGGGCAATAACTTTGCTTTGCCTCGCTTTGCAAAAAAAAAAAAAAAAAAAAAAAAAAAATGGTCGAGTTTCGACCACTGGGCGATACTAGTATATATTAATTTGCATAATTGTTTGTGAACTAATTTGAACATAAATTTCTCAACGCTGATAAACATAATTTCTATTGCCATTTATGTTCCGAAAAACGGGTGCAATAGATATAGCTTAGAAGAAAAAAAAAGTAGCGAAGAGCTATTTATACTAAATCTACACATTTTCTTCAATATTTAACTGAATCGAAAATATATTAGACTTTCTGCATTGAATATTCGTCAAATGTAGAATCTACGGTGATGTTGGAATCCAATATTTATAACAGTTATTCACTTAATATGTATGCGTTACAAAATAGAAAAAAATAATTATATTTTTGAAAAGTTTTAGTTGCCCCCACTCTGCGAAATTTGGCACCAAAGTGGCTCGGTTGTTTCCCGCCAAGGTCTTTTCTAACATAACTGCGATAACCATTTTAATTCATCGCCAAAATGGAATAAAATTTATGTGCCAGCGAGAGAGTACTGTACTAAAGCTGTGCCTAAGTTATTTAACGAACACAGTTTTTTCTGATAAATTAATATTAATTTACTTACAATATACTTTAAAATTAGTAAAAGTATATTTCTTTTTTTGTTTAGGAATGAGGAAACTAATGTATAATATCATATTAATTTTTATCCATAGACCTATTATACATTGGACGAAGCATTGCTTTATAAAGGGAATATAAGAAAGAATGCTAAAGATGAATCAAATAATTGCAGGAGAAATTTTTTTGACAATTATCGCATATCATTGGCGTTATTTGCTTGGGATTTTTTTTTTTATTATTATTAAAAGATAAAGTAAGCAAAACATGTAAAAAACATTACATTTTCTGATTTTCAGCTCCATTTTTTTTCATTTAATACAATGATCTAAACATAAATATATTTCACATTATTTATCATTAATGATTAAAAAATAAGTATTGCAAACTTTATATATATATATATATATTTAATTCTTTATTATTATTATTATTATTATTTTAGTACAAAAGGACTATATCTGTCAATCTGCGATTTTGCATTGTCGCTATTTGTATTGTTCCCCCTTGAATATTTTATCTTTTTATGTCGAATATAAGATGAACATGCAAGCATATTATTACTGAAAATAAAATTAAAAATTCTAAAATAATGATTACAATTTCTAATAAAGTAAATTAAATGGAAAAATGGAAAAGGCCTAAATGTAATAAATGTCAGAAATAGTAATTTTTGAAAGTAAAAAAAAAGTTGTGATGTAAATTTGATAATTAAAAGTTTATTAAAAAATTAAAAACTATACATCGAGAAAGTGTATTATTTGTTAGTCAAAAATAAATAATTATTTAATGAAATATCTTTATTTTTATGTATTAAAAAAAAAGAAAGGAAGATTGAAAAATGAAAGAAGAGAAGAGAAAGAAAATGAAAAAAAAGAAAATGAACGTGCAGGTATTTATTTATTTATTTATTTTTTCAATTAATTAAAACGAAATTGAGAAAAACCGTTCTAGAGATATGGAACAGTTTCATTATAGAATCCCTTGGAGAAATTTGAAATTTGGCATAGAAACAGCTTGGATATTTCTTTTCAAGACTTTCGCTTATACAATTCCGATAGCTATTTTAATTCATCCTCAAAATGACACCAAAAATTAAAAAAAACTGCCAAAGGATCCTATGCTACAGCTATACCAAAGAAATTGTAAGAAATTAGTAGTTAGTGATGCTAGAGACTTAAACACAGTTACTGCTTGCCTTTATATAGAAGAACAGATTTAAATAAATTCTGTTTAGATTAAAATAAATCCTGCAAAGAATGCAAGCAGATTTTTTTACATGTAATAATTACTTTTTAGTTTAAAGAAATAAATATAGAAGTTATATCAGATTTACAAAAATATTTGCTTGAAAAGTACGATGTATTCTATCTTCTATAATAATAAAAGAAGATGTCTGCCTGTCTGTCTGTGCATCTATACGTTCAGCCACTACTGAACGCAGAAGTACAAAATTTGACATACGGGTGCTCAAAAGTCTTCCCGAGTTAATAGTGAAAACAGAATTTAAAAATTTTAATTAGTTCCGGAGATATTAATTAAAATGTAGACCCATGTCTAATCAAAAAGCGATCTCAATTACTCAGAATTCACCGCGATTGCATAAAAATAGATATTTTAACGGAATTAAAAGCAGAAAAAATGGAAAATAAATTAGAAATATGAGTCCGATCGTTCCAAATTTGGTACCAAATGAAAGGGGAATTTTTTTCGAATCTAAGAGTGCAAGCGGCTTATCGATACATCAATTAGATTTTTTTAAATTAACTAAAGTATGAATATTTTGTGGCAACATCATTTCAAATGCCAGACGAAAGTCTGCCATGAAAAAGGAAATGATTGTAACCGATCAAGATGTCACGTGTTTTGTAGTGAAGGGGAAAATTGCAATTTTCAAATTTTATCAAATTTTCATTCACGTTACATTTGAATTAATATTCGGCCTAGACAGCATAATATAAAGCTACTGTTCAATTTTCATGAAAATATATGAATAAATAAAAAAATGACGTATTTATTGGAAAAAAAGATTAAATTTTCTTTTATATTTTGCAATATTTGCAGCTGTTGAAATTTCGTAGTATTTGGTTTTACGATAATTCGATTGTGAATATTTTTGAAAGAGTACGATTATTAGGGAGGGCTTAAGGGAGAGGGAAAACGAGCAAAAATTGAAAAAAAAAAAAAGAGTTACAGCGTTAGAAATTGGTTGCATATTTAGATTTTAAGGCAAGGTAAATCAATTGCGGATATTTTCGAGTGTAAAATTATTATTATCGAAAGAAAGGGAGGGGGGGAGAGCGAAGGGACAAAGATGTAGAAAAAGAACGGGAGTTTCGGAGAAAACAACGGAATACCCAGAACACTTTTATTTTCAATATTTCAAATTCTAATTACGATTAAATTACTTTTAATGCATCATTCGAAAGATATTTTAAAGTATTTTTATATTATCGAAAGCGGGATTCAAAGATGTAAAAAAAGAACGGGAGTTTCGGAGAAAACAACGGAATACCCAGAACACCTTTATTTTCAATGTTTTAAATTCTAATTATGATTAAATTACTTTAAATGCATCATTCGAAAGATATTTTAAAGTATGTTTATAATATCGAAAGTGGGATTCGAGATTTCACCTGATTTACATGTTTTAAGGTGTCCTGATTTGGTTTTCTTTTTTTATCTCAGCTTCTTGAATTGGAATTGAAGAGTATATATTTCAAATCTCTGACGGAATTGAACAGTAGATTACAGAAATTTCTACTGCCAGATGGCGCTGTAATATTTTGAAATTTCAATATTTCAAATCCTAATTATTATTAAATTTTTTGTAATACATCATTCGAAAGATATTTTAAAGTTCTTTTATATTATCGAAAGTGGAATTCGAGATTTCACCAGATTTACACGTTTTGAGGTCTCCTGATTAGGTTTTCTTTTGTATCTTAACTACTAATTAAAATAATTTTATAAGTAATACATCATTTGAAAGCTTTTTTGATCTGGAATGGAACTGTAGACTACAGAAATTTCTACCGCCATATGGCGCTGTAATATTTTAAAATTTCAAAATTTCAATTTCTAATTACGATTAAATTATTTTTAATGCATCATTGGAAAGATATTTTAAAGTTCTTTTATATTACCGAAAGATTTCACCAGATTTACACGTTTTGAGGTGTCCTGATTAAAAAAAATCACATACGCCGATATACAAAAAAATTTTAACATGAGTGTACAGAAAAAAATTATATAGTTATATTGAAAAAAGAAGAGCGCGCCGAAGACGCTACCGCACGGGAATTTACTGCGATTAAATTTTTCAATAAGCTATTTTCACTGTTTATCAATAAGCTGTTATTAGACCTGAAACGGGAAAAAGGCGCCGCAGGCGCCACCGAGCGGGAGTTTCGTAAAGTCGGATTTTTCAGGAATCGTGAACCAGCTGGTCACTGAAGGCGGCTAGTAATAAAATAAAATAAAATAAATCTGACCTGTGAGTTACCATTGCTCGTGATAAAATATATTTCATATACAAAACAATCTAACTTTCAAAAAGTGAAATTTAAAAATAACTTTCATAAATGACTAAAGGTATTACATCATTACATCTGTAAATATAATTAAAATTTTGAAAGGTTTGATGGATATAATTTTAAGTTTAGTACAAACCTAAACCGGAGCCATGCATCATTGCATTCTGTCCAGAGGTTTTCGGTGATACCTGGTCAAATAATAAACGTTCTATATACCTCCACGCCTCCTATGAACACAGAGAAAATAATTTGAAATAATTTTTAGATTTTCTGATGAATAAAATGTAAAGATAACGCAACTTTTTTTTTTTCGCAACAAATGTATTTCCCATTCAGTTCGTTTTAATGAGAAAAACCTTATGGCACATGCGCATAGGCGTTTTTTCAGTAAAATGTTATATATATACATATATGTTCAGTAACAGGTAATACAAATAGGATGTTGAGGCTCCAGATCTGCAGATTCACTAATTTAATATATATTCGTATGTAATGCACATACGTATTTATTCTATATTCGTACAATGAAGATTTTAAATTTTTACTATAACTTAATTTTCATAAAAACTAATGTTTTATGTTTATTGAGGTTTATTTAAATTAAATAAAAATTCAGACATTAAGAGCATAATATATAAAACTGACTAATATGTAAAAAATATATGGATGCTGATTTCATAATAGTGCTGACACAAATCTGACGTAATATTTTTTTCGTGCTCTGTTTATCATACCGTAAATGTTTCAGTTTTGTTATTTTTTAGATTATATGAATCAATATGGATTTTAGATGAAACTTCGGATTACATGAGCATTAACAAAAAGAGAAAGAGAGACGGAGAAACAGAAAGAGAAAGATAAAATTGGGAAAAAACTGTGACGTCAGTAATATTTTTTTTGTGATTATTTTACTGAAGAGGAATGAAGAAGGATATACAAAAACAAAAATGAAGATTGAAGTTTTCTTTTGTATAGCTCGCAAAATAAATATAGGGAAAAAAACCTAGCAATTAAAAATAGTATATTACTTGAATAAAATATTTTTGTAAAAAAAAATAGAACCCACTCCAAAATGCAACTACTATTCAAACAACTAAAAATGAAAGAAAATTGAAAAAAATGGAACTGTAAATTGCGCCTAAAAGTATAAAATAATTTCCTTCGCCAAACAACCTAAATACTGCAATTACACATAAATTTTGAAGTCGACGCAAAATTAAATAAAATTTAATTCATTTTTAAAGATTCGTTTTTAGACCGGTAGCTACAAATGCTGTTGTCTCGAATGATCCATTTTCATGTTTCCTTTATTATTTTATCACTGTGTACAATTGGTCCATTAGTAACATCTACATAAAAAAGTGTACATTTTTGCAATTCGGTATTTATGTTTCTGCGAAGTTACTAAAGTTTTCTTTGCAAACTTGGTATAAATTTCATAACTATCATTCTTGGCGACTTTTTTAATTAGCGATCAAAACCTAATGCAAAAATATGCACGCGAGATGTATATTTTAGGTAGATTCCTTATAGGAGATCTACCTATTGCAATGGTTCTCATGACACGACTTCTGGAAAATTTCTTCATATCTTCACCGATCATGACCCCTAGAACCCAAAACCACCCTCCGTTCAAAAGTTTATATATATATATATATATATATATATATATATATATGTATATATATATGTATATATATATATGTATAACGCTTTTTCCCATGTTAAGTTGTGAACACGATAACTGGAGTAATTTTTATTTAAATTTAACCAGCTCAGGATATGTTGTCAGGACAGCAAAAATCTCGGTCGAGTTCGTAGATGGGGTATCCAGCTGAAAGGGGGTGGAAATGGTGGGGGGTAGAAATTTTCATTTGCCCATAATTTCTTTAATATTGAAAATAGGAAAAAATTTCAAATCAAGCGAATTACCGCCTTACCCAAAAGAACAACTTTTGTATTTAAATTTTTTCGATAGCTTCAATTGCTTAGAAGTTACAAGCTAAAAAGTGATTTTTCGTCAACAGTTCTATATAGCCGAAATTTTCTATATAGCTTTCATTGCAAAAATTTATAATCTGATGCATATGTCACGTGCAAATGATAATAAAAACGATCACTGAAAATATAATAAAATGGACCATATTCCTCCTTTGGGTTCGAGACTATAAAAAATCAGCTGTTTTTGGCAAACAGTTCTCAACTCTACCATAGCAAAGCATTGTGGCCTACAAATTTTTATCTTGCAATGTTATTTATAAGAGTTACATATTATATGAAATTGAAGTAAGAGTATTATAGTGATACCTTTGTTTTGTTTTTAATCAAGTTTTAGTAATATTAATATATATAATGACCCTCATCCTCATCTGTCATTCACGATTCCGGTTTGCACCGCTTCAAAACAGACTTTTGGCAGCCATTTTTTTTTTTTCCCCATTTGTTCAATTCAACTTACGAAAACATACATATCATTTTCATACATGTTTTGTATCGCACATATTGTTATTTATTCCGTCTAAAACCTTGAAAAACTATTCAATTGTAATGTTTAAATGTTTAATTAAATATAACGGATCACTGGCTATTATAAACATGAACCTATAAATAGAATTATGTAACTTCATGATTATAAACTACGCAATGCCAAATAAAAACAAACATAATTTGTTGCCATTCAGAAAATACAAATTTCAAATGGACAACTCTTTAATTGCAAATGAACGACTCTTTGACTGTTTCATTAAAAAAAAAAAAAAACGCTTAAAATATTTCTAAAACATATTAAAGCCTTAAAAATCTTAAAATATATTTGTAAAAACACATTAAAGTCTTTAAATATTTTTATCAAGCTTCATTATTTGTTTACATTGTATGGTATGATTGGCTTCGAGTTCAGTACGCAAATGTCGCCAGTTGATTTTAGTTTTGAAATTAATGTAAAGTTATAGTTGGGATAGAATGTTTGGTTGGGCAAGTAAAGGTCACCAGTTGAAATGAGTATTGAAAGTAGGGTAGTCTAAGGTGATAATATCGAGTCAAGATAAAATGTTCGGTTGAGAATGAGAAAGTCCCTAGCTGGATCCTGGATATTTTGGCGATGTTGTGGGTGAGATAGCTGGTTGGGAGTATAGAGTAGAGGTGAATTTGGGTTAGCATGGAGTGTCTGTAATTATTAGATAGTTAGAAAATACGCAAGCAAAGTGATGACGTCACTGGGCGTCAGTGGATGCAAGAAAAAGATTTCCTATGTTAATCGCCCATTGGATTTTTTGTAAAAAATTATTAAAAATTGAGGAAAATTATTTCCCGATTTTAATTCCCATATTTCGGTATAGATATGTATTAGTTATCGTGTGCATGCGTTAGATTAAGTTGTTTTTGCTGTAAAATTGATAAAATTTAAATTTCAAAACTTTAGAAAAATAAAATAGCAAATTTCCATATTTGATTGAAAACATAAACATTTCATTTCAAAGGATGATATTTACACAATAAATATCCAACTAATATACTAATTAAAAGGAAAATGATAAATATTCTATCATAATTTGAAGTCAAATTTCTTTTCAAATGTTTAAATAAAGTGTCTGATATAAGATACTCATATGTTGCAGCGGAATAGATTTAATATATCTGTCATCCTTGGCGGAAAAAATATATCGCCAAATTATTTGGCGAACATATTTCATTCCTTTCAAAAATCATGGTTATTTTAACTGAATTATATGAAACAATATATCGTACAATACGTATTACGAAAATAAACATCTGGCATGTATATTTTCGTAGTATTTTTTTAATCGCCAAATACAAAAAACGCCAAAGATGACACAGTTTTGAAATTTAAAATTTTGTCAATTTGACAGCAAAATAACTCAGTCTAACACATGGATACGATATCATACCTATACCCAAATACGGGTATTAAAATCGGAAAATAATTTTCTTCGATTTTTAATAATTTTTTACAAAATATACAATGGACGATTAAAATAGGGAATCATTTCTTGCATCCACGGACGGTCAGTGACGTCACATTACGCTTACGTATTTGGAAACAGGATCTTCGATAGTCTTAAAAAAAGTATTTTGGTAAAATGAAGTGAATCGTTATTTACTTCCTCTTACCCATAGGGTCGAGAAAGTATTGTTTTAGGGTCAAATTTTCGAACGTGAGTTTTGTTATACTTACATGTTCTGAGGTCCCCTGAATACGAAAATCACGTTTTTAGCGAATGGTCTCTGTGTCTGTCTGTGTGTCTGTTATCAGCATATCTCAAGAACAAATAGTAGCAGAAATTCCAAACTCAGTATTCTAAATGTGTATCATATAGGGATGCTACAGTAAGCTTTTCGTTAAGATGAATCAAATGGTTCGTGTACAGGGACATTCAAAAGTATTCAAATACATTACGGCGGTCTATGGGGGAAATTGCAGGTAAGTAGAATTTAACATCTATAGACTGCACTAAACCAAATGAAACGAATACATATTTTTTGTAATAGAGATAGTCAACTGGGAAAATTTTTTTTGTGTATGTAGGAGCCTCGCCCCCCCCCCCCCCCTGGGGTAGATGTCCTCCCTCGAGTGGAGTAAATTTTCATGATGGGTATCTTTTAAAAGATCTCGCCAATACCTTTAAAACGAATGGTTGAACCATCGATCTACGATAATTTAAAATAAAGTTATTGATTTCTTTCATTTTTAACATTTTTTTTACTTTAATATTGAGAATAAATTCAACTTTTTTTTAGATATTTAGTGTTATACTATTTCTCTAATATGGAAATCGTATGTATTATCATACAAGATAACTTTTTAAAATAATAATTTTAACAAATTATTTTTTTAAACTGAATTATTTTTTAATAACCGAATTAAGTTCTATATAAATGTAGGTGCATTAATGAAACGGAGGGTTGAGGGGGGCCAGAACTAATTATCATATAAAACTCTTCCGAACCCTAATTTGAATTGTTTAACATAGGTTTACATAACAGTACACGTTATCTTACCTCTTAATCTCCAACCTGTACTTATAGCATTAAATTTCAGGGTAAGAGAAAGTCGTGTGAGTGACACACTAGATTATTCTTATTATGAGGACTTTAAATAGAGCACTTAACGGAACACTGGGATGTGTTATTGCTGTTGTGTTTTCGGGCCTATATTTTTTGTCAACCAGCAGTTTTTTTATTGTCATTCATATTTATTGATCGGGTAGAATTTTTTTAATTTCAGAACGAAAATTAGAAAATATCGAAACACATTTGATTTATAAACAAAAACTGAAAATACATTTGAATGATCACGTGGTAATCTTCATGATCTAAACATTGTTTTCAAGATTTATCGTTCACATTCCGTCATTTTTGACGGGGCTATATACTAGTACTTTAATATTAATCAACATATGTATTATTAAAAGTTGCCATGTGAACTGTGGCGATGTTAACAAATTTAAATGGATGTTCCATTTAATAAATTCCTTTATTAAAGTGATTGAAATTCTAATTATTTAAGCTTTGTTGTCTATATATATGTGTGTGTATAAAATGTTCTTATTAATCTTTTATTCATTATATATATATATGTGTATATACATAAAATGTTCTGCAATTTTACGATATAGAATAGTCTTAACTTTATCATTCGATTGAGTTGTTTACATTTCTCTTTTGTTCTTGTTTGAACAGATATCTGATTATTAAGTTTCACTGGAGAAATATTTAGGAAAATGTTATGCGTAACAATAAAATGGCATCTTGAATCTAATTTGTTTACAAAATATCGGCCACGTGTTCGGCGATTTTACCCACTGTGACGTCACAGGAATATTGTCCATTTTAATCATGTTTTTAAACAATATAATAACCTGATTAAAAAAAGGAAAATGTTAAATTTAACAGAAAATATGACGTCACAATTACAAAAATGTACTGAACCACTGAGAAAAATGAAATAAAATTTTATCCGTGATTATAAACAAATAAAATAAAAGTTAATAAATAAATAAATAAATATGTAAATAAAATCAACATATCTTAGGGCTAAGCAGATTTAGACTTAGCTTTATGACATAGATGCTATAATGTAAAAGATAAATGTCATCTTAAAAAAAAAAAAAAAAAAAAAAAAAAAAAATCGTGTAAATCGATCCTAAACGAATTAAACTGGTATGAAAGAAAAAGTAAAAAATTTGGGGACATTTAGGTATTATTTCCTTTGACAAATAAACTAGGGACGATTTTAATGAATTTTCCGTTGAAGTTTACTTTCATAAAAACTTAAATTTAAAATAAAGTATTTCATTACTCGAATTCCCTTATTTTGATAAATAAAATTATACCATTTAAAAAAAAATAAAGAACACTCTTTTATTGAAATGTGAACTAATAAAGACTTTAGAAAACTATTACATACTTTTAAATCTTTATTAAAAAAAAATAATTGTTGCCACTCTACATTATATAAATACGTCCAAAACCTGAGTCACATACGATAGTTTTGTATAAGTATAGATCTTTTGTTTGCCCCTGAAACCTGCCCCTGATGGGAAAAGTGCCTGGAATTACTTGTATCTAGTATTGTCATTGATTATGAAGTCGTGTGCAAAATTTCAGGTTCTTCGGACGACAAGAAGTTACCAAAAATTGAATTGCAAAATTCCTTTACATACATTAATAGTTGCATCATATCAAGTTAATAAAAGTGTGTTAATTAAAAACCATGTTAAATGCTTTAATTAATCATTTAAAAATATAAAATTAAAATAATACGTCAATCTTAATACAAATATCGTTTGTGGTGAATAGTTTAGAATGTCGGTTTAGGCAAGAATTTAAAACTTACGATTGAGAGTAATACGTTACAGCTTCCTTTGACTTTTTACCTCGTCGAAACAAGATATTGGACTCTGAGGAGATATGAGATTTTTCACGTGGAAAGAAAATATAATGACGCCAAAGCTGCCTTTCTCCATCACCAAGATCGCCAAATTTTGTCGTCTGACAACGAAGTTTGTCACAAAGTCAAAAATTTCGTCGTTATCTATCAAATTTTGCCGCCAAATCACAAATTTCATTGATAAGTCGCAAGTTTTGCCACAAAATCTCGCCAAATCATACAATTTACTGAATTCATAACAATTAACATTGAAATTCAGCGATGCCAAATGGTCCAATGTTAACTAATGTTAATGCTAATGTTCCAGCTTATGTGAACCAAAACAGTTTCACTTTACAATTTTTACTCATCTGACAATAAAAATCATAAAAATTATACAGACACGACATTATTTCATTATTTAAAACACGAAAATCTGACATTGACAGATTTTAATTTAGTGCCAGAGGCCTACTGCTAATCTTGTTAATATCGACAAATTCTTCTTTAGTTAATTCGTGACGATCTAAATTCCATGATAAAGTTTTCATTAAATCAAACCAAAGTGTTTCAGCTGCAGATACTGTAACAAATGACGTTGGAAGTCCAAACTGTCTTATAGCCGCAAAACAACGTTTTTCTCTTTTTCCCAATGAGGGGGAGGTGTGCCTTGGGGGGGACTCATGTCAAAGGTGTGCCTTGGGGGGGACTCATGTCAAAGTTGGGCCTTGGGGGGACACATGTCAAAGTTGGGCCTGGGAGGGGACTCATGTCAAAGTTGGGCCTGGGGGGGGGACTCATGTCAAAGTTGTGCCTTGGGGGAACTCATGTCAAAGTTGTACCTTGGGGGGGACTCATGTCAAAGTTGGGCCTGGGGGGGGAATCATGTCAAAGTTGTGCCTTGGGGGGACTCATGTCAAAGTTGTACCTTGGGGGAGGGACTCATGTCAAAGTTGTGCCTTGGGGGGACTCATGTCAAAGTTGTACCTTGGGAGAATTTTTTATATTTTTTAAAAACTTGTAACCTTCGTTATGAGTAATCAAATTATCTACAAAATCTTCATTCAATAAATCCCCATTCAATAAACCGACTGAAATAGGCCCTTAGCACTATTAAGAGTGACGTATAAAAATTCGACAACGCTGTACCGACTGAAATTAAGGCTCCTATTTATACGAGCTGGCGCATCATGCATTTTGTTGCCTTAGGGTTGCCACATGTACCCAGCGTGTTTCTCTGATAAAAAACGACAAACTTTTTTTAATCGTCTTACGTTACTTTAGAGTAACTTGTTTTATTATATTTCATAATTTTAGCTAAGTAAGTATGATATGGAAGTTTGTTTAACGATAAACTGCTATAATCATTCAAGATGTGAATATAATGTGTTCACAGACCTTCTATTACTGTGTATTTGAGTTTTGGCGACATTTTGTAAAAGAAACAGAAACCGCCCTAACAACGCATCTTATTCCAGTACATCCATAGGATATCCTCAGAATAAAATGACATCCTGAGAATATACTGTGAAAAAAAATATGTTTTTCGGAATATCATTGTTGCTTATTGCTCTTATCTTCACCGGATTAGCTTCAGATCAAGATTTCTTAAAATCATTAGGGAAGTGATAAGGACGCAAAGCGGGAACGCTGTCCTCTTCGGAGGAAAAAAAATGGCGGTGATGCGCCGGCCTATAATTTTATTTAGGGGCTCTAACTGAAATAGGCCTCTAGCACTAAAAACACAATACAAAACTTTCAATAATTCAATAAAAATTACAATGAAATAATTATCTAAAAACCTGACTTGACCATAGTAACGCCAGGCTTACCAGTGCTTGATCATAGTAAGGTCACAAGTGTATTTTCACGTTTCTATTATTTTTTCTTTAAAAGAAAGATATTGAATTTCAGTTATATGGAATTTATATAAAAATTATAATTTTGATTAAGCTTGGGTGGGGAAGGGGGTGTAGCCCAATAGCCCCCTCCGGGATTCACCATTGCTGGGATTGTATATCTTTAAGACTTCTATTTGTTGAATGACTATGAGCATGAATTAAAAAAAAAAAAAATGAAGCATTTATAGACCAATAAATCTAGCCTAAAATGTTAAGTAGATTGAATAAAATCCTTTTTTAGCTGAAAATTAAATTTCTTGAAAACAGAATAGCGGCGTAAAAAATTCAGTGTGTGAGAGCAAAGCCATTGGCTAAGTATTAATGCATATGTAAAATTTCTTTACATTTGTAACAATAACGTAAAGGAATCTACCTTTGCCTTTAAGCTTGCCGAAAAGGGATTTTTTTATAATACATATTGTACGAAGTATTGTTTCATATTCTTTATTGTTATCTTAATATACCTTATTAAAATAACCATGATTTCTCAAAGGAATATGTTTACCGATATAATTTGGCGATTTTTTTCACCAATGACGACATATACCAGCAGCTGCTGCAACTTTTGCAGTTTACGAAATCTTATTTGTTTATTTGAATCAGTTTTCAGCTGTGTTTTGCGATGCTAAAGTGAGATGTATATTTTGAATGGAATTTGATTTTTGTATTGATTAAAGTATCAATTTTTAATTTAATTTTGCGCCGACTTCAAAAGTTATGTTTAATGCAGCGTTTTGGTTGTTTGGCAAAGGAAATTATTTTATACTTTAAGGCGCAGTTTACACATCCATTTTTTTGTACTTTCTTTCTTTTTTAGTTGTTTGAATAGTAGTAGCTTTTTGGAGTCGGTTCTATTTTTTTTTTACAAAAATATTTTTTTTTTCTTTTCAGTGAAAATTTATTGAAGTAGCACAACATAAGAAGACGTTCAATGGCGGTTTGACAAATCACAACCCATAAGAAAAGGGACACAACTCAAAAAATGGTAATTTCTAGTTAATGTCACTGAAACATATATAAAATGCCCCCAAAATGAACATAAAGCATTACATCTCCATCTAAAAAATTATTCACTCGAGAGACAGTTGTGTCAGTTTTATTCTCGTCAATGCCTTATCTTTCAGCTGATTTTTCTCAAATACTGCAATTTTAAGTTGTGTCACTTTTCTTGCCTTTATCGGATATGAGTAAAAACTATCTATTGAATGACCACGCATTAAATTAAAAGAGCTTGAGAAATGTAAAGAACGGATACGCTGTATTCGTAACCGAAAATTCGATTAAGCATGTATTGATCTTTACAGTGAATACGTGTCACCCGCTACGCTGGAATGCATGCAGCGTAAAGTTCAAACAAAGATTAAAATATGCAGACGGACAGAAGTTTCAACATCGAAATAAAGGCTTTTTGATGTGCTTACAGTGTAGCACATGCACATTTAAACATCATGTTTTAAACATTTATGTCTACAAGGTGCCTTCTCGTGACTAAATCAATGATGCTGTACAATTTTGTAATTTACCTTTTCTCTCATACTTATAATGTTTTAAAGTAGAAACGCTAACTCCGCTATCTTTCCACCAGGTGGCGCTGTAAACGGTCACATTTTGTAGCGCATAGTCTCTTTACAATACTTACATATTACTTTTACGAGTGTAGAGGCAGCCGTTCATCAGTTAGATTGAGAACGGACTTTTACCCTGCAATTTGTTTAGATATTAATGAAATCATAATGACACCTATTTCAAGTCAAGATCTTTGTCACAATAACGACAAAAAAAAGTATTAAAATGAAAGCATTTTTTACGTAGTTATAAGCTAACAAACCTCAACTACAACAACAAAAAACACGGTTTCAATTGAGAACCTATCCTCCTTTATGAAGTCGGTTTAAAACGTCTATAGATACATCAATCGATGTGACCGCTTACAATAACCATTGAATTTTACATAGCATAAATGTCACCCGCTACGCTAATGTATGCAATGTCATTGAAGCGAGAAGAAAACAGAAATTTGCGGACAAACAAATGATCGTTTTAGTCGTTCTATTTTTAGCATTGATGTCTACAAACTGTCTTTTCGTACTAAATCGATTATATCCTGTAACACACATTGTAATTCACTTTTATCCCTATCTTGAACCGTTTTCGAGATAGGAACTCTAACTCCCCTGTTTTCCACCAGATTGCGCTATAGGCAGTTGAATCACGTTGCACATGACCTCTTCACTATACCTACATACAACTTTTATGAATATAGCTGCAGCCGTTCAGCAGTTAAAAGAGACAGGACTCACTTTTTGGGCACCCTGTATTTTCTTTTGATCGTAAAGATATTACAATGGAACCTATTTTAGACCAAGACCTTTACAACAAAATAAAATGTATCAAAATCGGAGCATCCATTCAGGAGTTATGAGCTAACAAAAAAAAAAAAAAAAAAAAAAAAAAACATACGGTTTGAATTGAGAACCTCCTCCTCCTTTTTTGGAGTCGGATAAAAAAATGAAAACTTTTTAAGTGGTTTTCGTAATAGTGATTACCGAATTGCTGATTTTATTTTTGCATATAACTTCTCTAAATGATACATAAGCACATATATTATTACTTTTTTTTTTTCAGAAATATAATTTAACAAGGATTTATATTGTTACTTTGTATTTATTTATTTATATATTTATTTATTAAAAAGAGACATTACTGTGCTGCCAGGAATATCATATTAAATTTCTTTGAATTAAATTATTTAAAGTTAAGGATTAAATTTCATCTCATAAATTATTATTATTAGTGTTATTGTTATTATTATGATCATTAATACATTTTAACAAGGATTTTTATTATTACTTTGTATTTTTCAGTTTTTTTTTCTTTGCACTGAAAAATAAATACTGTGCTACAATATATATATATATATATATATATATATATCAAATAGAATTTTATAGAATCGAAAATATTAAATTACTCCATATCAGCTTCACATTTTAAATTTATGGGTTTTTTTGTCCTCACAGGTTTAATTAATATTTTTAAAGAGTATAGTGTTTGAGCATGGAAACATTTATTGAGTTCCATTGTTTTTATTTATGTTTTTATAAAAGAAATGGTAAATAAATAGATAAATAAATAAATAATTTATTGTTTATTATTTTTCTTTCATAAAGATTTAAAATATCTTACAAAGAAACATTCAAAAGGTGTCGTCTTCAAAACATATTGAAAAAAATATATGTGATTCTACTCTTCATGAATCACCAGAAAAAATTATCTGCTGAAATGAATTTCAGCGACCACAAAATATTATCAAAATTAAGCATTTTTGGCGATTTTACACTGTTAGGCGATTGATTTTGAGTACTTGGCGGAGAAGCAAAAGAAGGTTCTGTTCGTACACGGTAATCTCGGTGCTAACGAACTATCACTTAACAGCGCTATATCGCCAAAAATGCTTAATCTTGAGATTATTTTGTGGTTGCTGTAATTCATTTCAGCCGATAATTTTTTCACTTTCTGGTGTTTTATGAAGAGTAGAATCACATATATTTTTTTCAATATTTTTTGAAGACGACACCTTTTGAATGTTTCCTTGTTAGATATTTAAATCCCAAAACACTCACGCGTATATTAAAGTACCTTGATTTATTTTACGCTCTACGATCATTTATAGCTTAATGAGTTACTTTAAAAGAAATATAATTTGAATGAAATTTATTTATAGCTCAATGAGTTACTTTAAAAGAAATATAATTTGAATGAAATTTACGTTATTAAACAATTATGTACATGTAGAAACATTAAAATATGAGTTTGTATTAACATTAAAGTTATATTTTTTCTTGATTTTGTCTGGAGCAATTCATATCAGAATAATGCTGACAACACCGCAATAAAATTTAATAATATATTAGGAGATTTATGTACAGTGATTATTAGGTTCCCTTTGTTATTATTATTTTTATTATTACAGAATACATTTTTTTCTGCATGTATTTCATTCAGGTAAACACGCAATAATTACATAAATGAGAGATTTTGATCATGTTCGATGTAATAACACTAAACTAAGCAAGAAATTTTTAAATATATAAATACTAAAAGTTTAATGAAAAATGACTGGCATTACTGCGAAATGCCCTTTCTGTATAAATGTAAGGTGCAATATTATTATTCTGTTGCATAATAAGATAAAATAAGCCTCAGTAAATTCAGTTCTGTAGTTTAAAAATGGTGGACCCTTTCCTAACAATAGTACAGTTGTAAAATATATTTTATATTGCTTACATGATTTTAATTTATTTATTCAAATTCATTCGAATTATTTATTTATTTATTTATTTATATAAGTGGGTAGAAACTGTATCATTAACCAATTTAACTCTGTTAAAAACAATAATTCGATGTTTCACCATATAATGGTACCCAGAAGTCAAATTAAGTTGCACTGTTAAAAGCTTCTGTTCTACGTTGAACCAAAATTTGGTACGATTTAGGCAACTACAATACCCAAAACATGATACTACAGTAGCTGCAACCATGTGATAGTGAAACTATCTGCCAAGATTTGGCACTTCTTGTTGAAAAAAGCAACAAGCCATGGTATAAAATTTCCCCGTATTATAATTGCATCTACTATTGTACCAAGTTTTGGTACAACCAAGACTAAATCATGGTATAAGGTTTCATCATCGCATAGTTGTAGCTATTATGCACCATTTTTTGGTCCCAATCTAATAGGAAATTTTTAACAGCGTGCAACCAATATTTTAATATTAAATTTAACTTTTTAGCACTATTTATAACTAAACTTGTATGACTAAGATGTCAATCCTAGCACATAATAGATCTAAAAGTATTGGCTTAAGTTAAACTTTAAACTTTTTATTATATTATTTTTTGAGGGGGTAAAATGTAAGTTTTTTTAACAGTGTAATAAAAGCAACTAATAAAAATACTGCATGCAAAATATTTATCTATTTTAAAAGATGCAATGATTATATCTTTTCAAATAATTAAAAATAACATGCATCAATTTTTATTTAAAGTGTCGCATCTATTATTCAGAAATCTCTAATAATTATAATGAATAAATGATAATATAAATATTATAGAATAATTTAAATCTACAAATATTAATATTTAATAAAATGAAAGGCTATTTTGAAAATTTGAAAATTCTCAAGAGCAAATAAATGTGGGCTGCATTAACAATGAACCAATACACTATGAATATAAGTTTGATGAATAATTCAAAAGATTCATACGAATATAAGGGAAAGATCATTTAATAATTCATTACAAAAAGGAAATAAAATCTTCGGAACTTGTCGAAGAAAGATCGAATATCATGTGTATATAAGTATACCTACATAAATGCTAAGGCAATACCGACGTGGAAAATGAATTACTTTAACGTTTTTGTTTTTTTTCTACATACACAAGAAGAAAACTAGTATGTTGTGTCCACCACAAGACTTCCTTCTATATTTTCCTATACAAATTCACTCAGTAACAATATTTAAAAAAAAAAAAAAAAAAGAAACACGATTTTTTTTTTCTAATTTTTTTTTCGTTAAAAGTAAAAAAAAAAAAAAAAAAAAAAAAATCGATAACTTTGTTTTAAATTATCACAGATTTATAGTTCAACCATTCGTTTTAAAGATATTGACGAGACCTTTCGAAAGATACCTATCTTGAAAATTTACCCGCACCCCCCAGAGGAAAAGCCATGCCCCCACATGCACAGAAATTTTTTCGTAGTTAACTACTACTACTATCAATAATTCATACTAATTTTACAATCAAAAGTTTAAAATAACTCTCATTAAGCACATTTATACGAAATTTTGTCCTATACTGCCATGTTAAAAGTTTACAAAAAATGCAATCACAGCGTCACCTGTTGAGCAATTGATCCCCAAATCTAATCAGCACCAGTGTATGTCAGTGTGCACCTAAATTCCAAGTTTGGTTAAATTTCATTCATTGGTTCGTAAGATGCAGCGTCCACAAAAATCGTGATATACACAGACACGCACACAGACAGACACACACACAGACACACACACAGACACACACACAAACAGACAGACATTTTGTAAAAACTATCAATTCGTGTTTAGGACATCCCAAAACCTGTAAATCCATCAAAAAACGGAGGTTGAAAATTTTCACGAATCCAATACTTTCTTTATATTATATATAGAAGAAAGTAAAAAGGAATTTGTAAATATTTTTGACTGCTCACTGCTGTTTTTTGATTGATTCAAACGTTTTAAAATGTCCTGACCAATATTTGTCTGTTTTCAGTAAATGCTTGTTTATGCGTCTTTGGGTTTGTGTGCTAACAAGTACTTTTGATGATTGTATCTAAATAAACAATGGGCTCGATTTTAAAATTGGTTGGAAATTGATGTAAATTAGTACTCATTAGATTCTGCCATATATCGATATTATTTAGTAGGTGGGTCTGCTATGCTCCAATTTTTTCTGTTTGTAGAAGAACTATATCTCAGATTGTATCGTGTATACGTAAGCATAAATCCATGTGTCTACGTTTATTCAATTTAGGATCATATCAAATGTCAGGTGAAATGCTATGCTATACCCTTTTCCGTGCACAGAATGTTATTTTAGAGACTCTAGAGATAACTTCACAAAATTTCATACATGGGTTAGATATTATACTGAATTAGATCATTCAAATTTAATGGATATTCGCCGACAAGTGGCACGAATATCCTTTATTTTCGGTAATTTATAATTCTCTATATTTTATCATATATTGGATAATTTCGGTCTAAACTGTATACTTTAAATCTTTATTATAAGAAGCTCTTCTGATCAATTTTGTCTGCATGTTAACAAATTACTGGTGTTGTCCTAGAGAACAATGTAGATGAAAATCTAACGTTTATCAGAGCATACAAGATCCTAATTATCAATATTTTTATGTTATTAATTTCGCTACAGTGTAAATACTTTAGAAGCAATTATTTAGCTTTAAAAGATTATATATGGGTCAAAAATCTGAAAGCTTTAATTTTTTATTATATATTTTTAAATTCCGTTTTCACTTTCCGAAAATTTACAACCATTAAACAATTTATCGCTTTCTAAAAATTATTTTTTAAATTTTTTAATATTTTATTTTGAGGTTGTAAAATGCGAATTTTCCCAATGTGAAAATTTTCATTCTTGAGCTTAAAAAGGAAATCTTAAAAATAAAAGAAATCAATTTTTAGAAAGCGATAAATTGTTTAATAGTTGTGAATTTTCGGAAAGTGAAAACGGAATTTAAAAATAAATATGCATTAGTTAATGAATTATAATGGGGCAAAATTTCCCATAGAATAGCATTGGCTTCGGCTTTCGGAGACGATAGGTAGAGAGTCTCCTTAAGAACAAAATATGTGAATTGTGGATTACCACATCACAATCAAATAAAAAGAAAGCACCACAGAAATGGCATTTTAAATTAATAAGTACAAAACATTGAATATACACCATAAAATGCAATACTCGCAACAATTGTTTCGGGTCGAAAGAACACATTACCCTTCGTGAGTCGAATAATGTAGGCACGAAAGCTGCAATAAACTTTAATAGAGATTTTTTTATTTTATAGTGTTTATTCAAAGTTTTGTACTTATTACATCGCAACTCCCTTCCAACAAAATTACTTGTTCCCCTCTCAACCTAAAATCGAAAATTTCAAAATTACCGAATTTTCCCACCTCATATCTTGTTTCGCCATGTGCAAATTCAGCGTGAAATGTAGTATGGAGCCGATCATACTCTCACACGTGTTTTTGTCACTTACTTCCCACAGGGTTAATACGAGAAAATTAACAAAACCCTGTATTATTTTGGTTCAGGGTCTCAAATCCAATATTTACACCATAATCCGTGATCCAAACACTCATAGAATTACCGCGGCCGCTTTGAGTCAGTGAGTAGAAGTACTCAGGACTGACTACCTTTGTCCTATTAGCCTACCCCTTTTTAGGGACCGAATTCTTAAAATTTCAGAAAATTTTTCGAATATCTATTTTGTTTTCTTTAGTTACGAAGAATTTAGGGAAATTATGTTTTGTCCTTCCAACTGGGTAGGAACAGGAAATTTTTAAAATCCCGTCTTATCGTATGTCTACGTCACTAAAGAAATCTTTTCAATAAGTTTTATGCTTCTAGGTTACAGTGATTTGGCCTGGACCATGATGAGCCAGTCACTTATTTAATTAGAACAAAAGGTTTTATACTTATATAGATTACACGTGGTTTAACTATTTCTAAAAAAAAAAAAAAAAAAAAAAAAAAAAAAAAAAAAATCGCTTTAAATTGTATGATCTACAATAAACATTATTCTATTAATTTATCATTGTTAGATAAGACTTCTAAATAATGAAATAATTTAATCGAGGTAAACTTTATAGATTACAACGAATAATTATTTCCCTTTATGTAATTGAAGTAATTAGAATTTATATTGATTGCTGCATAACATTAACAGATTTCACTTTTCGGCGAATGGTTTAGTATTAAGTCAATCAAATTTTCCACAGTATGTTTTCTGTTTGAATAATTCAAATAATAGAATTTATTTTCACAATTCATCTATATTCCAGTTGGTTAAGTAAATAGCGGAAATTAATTCTGTTAAGTGTGATAACAGACGCATTTAATTTATATATAAACTAATATTGTAATTAACTTATTGTATAATGCCTTTTAATTAAAGATAAAATCTATTTTCATTGCAGTGTATTGTACATTTGTTCCATGTATGTTATAGAATAGATAATCTTACTAAAGTATCTAGATAAATAAGTATGAATAGTACAAATCTTGAATGTATTAAATCAAAAGTTAACGTTTGAAAATAAAGATGAAATGTTGAATAAAACAAGCGGAAATTTTAGAAACGTGTTTCCACTAACAACACTGCCCATGGTATAAATAATATAATTGACGTTTACGACTGAATTTTGCCTGTGGCTACTGTTGTACAGTCGGTACCAAAAGTGTCCGAACACTAGCAAAAATTTCTACGTAACAAAAAGTACACTTCAAACGGTTTTGTTAAATAAATCCTTGTCGAATCCTGTTCTTATTCAGTCTAAGAACATGATTCGATAAGGATTTATTTAACAAAACCGTATGAAGTGTACTTTTTTTACAAAGGAAGCTTTGCTAGTGTTCGGACAGTTTTTTTACCGACTGTCTATTCACTAGTAAATTTAAGCAACTGTGAAAAACTCAAAGTACCCCATAGGAAATTAAAAAAAAACCAAAATAATAAAAAAAATATAAAAAAACAATTTATCAGTAAAAAATTAGTATGATGTTCCTAAAATACAATTTTCTAACACCTATAATTTTATATACTCTCTCTGGCTAGATTCAGAAATTTCTTTTGTGGTTTTTCGTTAAAATTAATATAAAATTAATATTTTATTATAGTTGATCCTGAAAATGTTTATTTTATAATATTTATTGCATTTTTGTACCATATTAACAATCATAAACTTTAATTCTTCAGCAAAGGGAGTTATTAAAAAATATTTTGTAGAAGACAAAATATTAAGATTTTGCGTTTTCAAGAAGAATAAAGGGAGCCTGGAATTCTAAACACTCAATCGAATTTTTGTTTCATCATCTTTTCTTCCATTTATAACGCATGTTTATTGATAATTAATATTTATTAGATTATGTGTTTGGAGTAAAAGGGTCTTTCACAGTTCAATGTACGTGGGCCAGTTAAGACTTTGTTGACATAAAATTTTAAAACAGATTTACTATAGCGTTTTTGTACTTTAATAAATTTATGCAAAATTTTATGTATTTGTGTACCAGTTTTTTACAAAATTTAATTATCCTGACAGATACAGTGATAAATTGTCTACTTTATATATTTAGATTAAAAAAAAAAAAAAAAAAAAAAAAAAAAAAAAAATCATGCAGTACGCATTGATTAGTAACACTTTCCAACTGTACGTAATTGTTGTATCGAATAACTTTTAATATTCTTTGCCTACGTTATCACACAACAGTCAGAAGGACTGAAAAATATACAGATAGACTAATTGATTTTAAAATTACTCTTAGGCATTTTGGAAAGTGTTAAAAAGGCTTAACGCAAAATAAAATGCAGCCATTAGATTATAATTACAGCGTTTGATCGCTCTGAATATTTTAGTGTAGACGTGTAAATCAGAAAGTTAATTATATCATATTCTATACAAAACATTATTTTAGAGTATTAACAATAAATTTCAATATTTTTATGATTTTTACAGTAGAAAGACTTTTAAATATAACTTTCAAAAAATTCTGTCCTAAAACGTAATGCATTGTTTTTTTTTTTTTTTTTGTCCCTGTAAACAAACTAGCTGTACAGGACCTATTAATGTCATTGTAAATGGGGAACATTCTATAGGGATAATTTTTATAAAAATAACACTCATAGAACACAATGCTTTCGAATGCTTTTGATTATCCCTGTACACAAACCAGAAGAGATATTCACTCCATTTTCAATATGGAAATCCGATAGTGAACTTCAATAAAATATATCAGTTTCGAGAAATTCCATAAATAATTACAGGAGTTAGAACGCGGACTTACAGACAGACAGACAGATGGACAGATACACAAAGTGAAATCATATTCACACTTAAAAATGTTAGAAAGTGTTAAAAACACTTAATGTAAACGAAAGTACAATTTTAACATTTTTTTATTAATAGCTCTTAATATAATTCGATATTTGTCTGTCACCCTGTAAATCTAATTCTAATTATGCTATATTCTATGCAAAGCATACTTTTGTGCATATAAATAACATATTTCAATTTCCTAAAACTTCGTGGAAAGTAAAGTTATTAAACTTTGATTTATAGAAATATCTCTCATAGAACGCAATGCTTTGGAATACTTTTGAGTGGCATTTCCTCCATTTTATACAGGAAACACTCAGTAGGGAATTTGAATAACATATTTCAATTTCATTAAGATATGTCTACAGTAAAGGTATGAAAATATGGTTTATAGAAATAGCTCTAATAGAACACAATGCTTTAAAATACATTCGGGGGAGGGGGTCCCTGTATACAAACCAGTAGAGGTATAAACTGAATTTTCAATAGGGAACATCCGATAGTGAACTTTAATAACATATATCAGTTTTAAGAAATTACATAACTATTTACGGGAGTTAGAAATCGGACTGACAACACTCAGACAGACAGACGGACGAACGGACAGGCAGATACACAAAACGGAAATCATATTCACAGTTACAAAATGCTAGAAAATGTAAAAAACGCTTAACGTAAACGAATGTACAATTCTAGCATTTTTTTATTAATACCTCTTAATATAACTGGATATTTTTGTGCCACCCTTTGAATCTAATGCTAATCATGCTACATTCTATGCAAAGCATTTTTTGTGCATGTGCATAGCATATTTCAATTTCTTAAAACTTCGTGGATAGTAAAGTTATTAGAATTTGATTTATAGAAGTATCTCTCCTAGAACGCAATTCTTTGGAATACTTTTGAGTGTCCCTGTACATAAACCGATGGTGGTATTTCATCCATTTGATACAGGAAACATCCAATAGTGAACTTGAATAACATGTTTTAATTTCATTAAGATATGTCTACAGTAAAGGTATGAAAATATGGTTTATAAAAATAGCTCTCATAGAACACAATGCTTTGGAATACTTTCGGGTGTCCCTGTACTCAAACCAGTGGAGGTATAGACTCCATTATCAATAGGGAACGTCCGATAGTGAATTCGAATAACATACTTCAATTTCATTAAGATATGTCTACAGTATAGGTATGAAAATATGGTTTATATAAATACCTCTCATAGAACCAATGCTTTGAAATACATTTGGATGTCTCTGTACACAAACTGCAGTAGAGGTATAAACTTCATTTTCAATGGGGAACGTCCGATAGTGAACTTGAATAAGATATTTCAATTTCATTAAGATATGTCTACAGTAAATGTATGAAAATATGGTTTATAGAAATACCTCTCATAGAACACAATGCTTTGGAATACTTTCGGGTGTCCCTGTACACAAACTAGTAGAGGTATAATCTCCATTTTCAATAGGAAACGTTCGATAGTGAACTTGAATAACATATTTTAATTTCATTAAAATATGTCTACAGTAAAGTTATTAAAATATGGTTTATAGAAATACCTCTCATAGAACATAATGCTTTGAAATACTTTCGGGTGTCCCTGTACACAAACCAGTAGAGGTATAAACTACATTTTCAATAGGGAACGTTCGATAGTGAACTTGAATAACATATTTCAATTTCATTAAGATATGTCTAGAATAAAGGTATGAAAATATGGTTTATAGAAATACCTCTCATAGAACACAATGCTTTGAAATACTTTCGTGTGTCCCTGTACACAAACGAGTAGAGATATAATCTCCATTTTCAATAGGAAACGTCCGATAGTGAACTTGAATAACATATTTTAATTTCATTAAAGTATGTCTACAGTAAAGGTATGAAAATATGGTTTATAGAAATACCTCTCTAGAATACAATGCTTTGAAATACTTTCGGGTGTCCCTGTACACAAACCAGTAGAGGTATAAACTCCATTTTCAATAGGGACCGTCCGATGGTGAACTTGAATAACATATATCAGTTTCAAAAAATTCCATAAATATTTACGGAGTTAGAGCGCGGACAGACCGACAGACAGACAGACCGACCGACAGACAGACAAACAGACAGACAGACAAACCGAAGTCATAAACAATTTTCAACCTTTTTGGAAAGTGTTAAAAAGACAAAAAAATGTTTGTATGTTCATTTAAGGTGATAGATAAATCTGGTAACGACGCGAAAACAGGCGATTAAATATATATATGTATATATATACGATCTGTCGTACTACTACTAATAAAAATAATAAATAAATGAATAATTTGATTATTATGGAATTTTTATTGAATTTTTATTGGCAATTTCTTTGGTTATAATGAGTAAAAATCTATAATAAATATTAAAACATTAACAGTTATTTGGATATATATATATAATTTATCTATGCAAAAAATATTCATAATATTGATTTTTTTTATTATATATATAACCGATATTACTTTCAAATGTATTTTTAGTAACTAAAAGTTAAAAATAAATAAATAAATAAATAAATAACATTTTATAAATGAGTGCATTTTATTCCTTATAATTGATTACCATTTCAGTAAAACTGCATTGTAGTACACGATTTGAATTTAAGGTAGAGTTCATCAATACATATTTATTACCAATTGGATGAATAATTCAGTGGATTCACGCAACTGCAATGAGAATATATTAATATTCATGGCAAATAGTACTATTAATTATTTATGAAAATCTTTTTACCATTCCTTTTTCAGATCTATGTATGACATTTTTTCATGTTAAATAAAGATAGAAACGTTAATTTAAGGTGTAGATTGAGATTATTTATTTTGCATGAAAAAATAAAAAGTAAAATTAAATTTATACGTAAATCTATTAAGTATATGTCTGTAAATTTAATCTCTTAAGTAGTACGTCAGAGGTATTTTCGAACTTTATTTATTTATTTATTAAAAAAAAAAAAAAAAGTCTAATCTGAGGGCCTGTTTTAGTATGTAAGGTGGGGTCTGTTATAAAACTAGGACGTGGGAGATGCTCTCAGGTCAATTTTAAGCAGTTTTATATCGTACTCATAAGCTTTGGAAGATGAAAGTATGCGATAATTCCATTTCAAAATTACACCACATTTTTAAGGGCACTTGGCACCATAGGCGGCTTCACTGAAGTAGGTTTCATGTGAAAGCTTATATTCCCTTCCAATATTCATAAACTGAACTACATTAATATTGTTCAATAAAATATGTATTAAGGTAACAGCCTGTTATTGTTTTTGATATTTTTTTAACATATTTGAAATCCTAAAATTGTGTTTTTTCAGTTTGCTTTTTTTTATGAATTCATTACCTTCAAAATGATTAAACTTCTACAAATAAATAATAAAGCACTTGAAAATACCTTTTAGTTCTTTAATAGGACCTATTTGAAAAAATTATGGATGGATTGAGAATAAAAAATTAAAGTGCATGTTTATGTAAAAATTTAATTAAAAAAAAAAAAAAAAAAAAAAAAAAAACATGTTTTTTTATATATTATTATTTTTAATATATTTTCTTTTGAAGATATTGCAGGATCCATCTATAATTCTTTTAGGTAGGTCTTATTAAACATCCAAAAAAAATTAAGTCTTTTCATAAATGTCTGCAGATATTTAAGCATGTAGAAGCTCTCTAGCAGGCTTCGCCTGGATCGTTGGGCACTATATTTGAAGGATTTCTTTTTAATTAAATAACTGAAACGTTTAAATAAATATATTTCGATTGGCGACTATTTTCTTCACAGTTATAGTATGGGATCTCCTTGACAATATCAAACATTTTTTAACTTCTCGAATCTGTGCAGCAAGCTATCATTAAATCGAATATTCTCGAAAACAGTCAAATAGAAATCTTAATTCTTCGAATACTCTGGAAACATTCGAAGCTGTTACTAGTACATTAAAAGTCACTATTCGATGAATGGTCGAATCAGAGAACACACGTAAGTCGTTTTCGCAGCAATCACTATAACGCACGTATGTATACGCTTCACATACATGAAAACCAAGAAAAAAAAATCATTGGAAAGCCCTACAACGCTGTGCATGAATTTCAGAAAACACGAAACTTGGTTGCTTGGCAATCACTATTACACATGTTAAAACCAAAAAACATCACTGGACACCCCTACTCCGCTGTGCATGAATCTGAAAACGCACGAAACTCGGTTCTGCGGCAATCACTATCACGCATGTTTAAAAAAAAAAAAAAAAAAAAAAAAAAAAAAAAAAAAAAAAAGAAGAAGAAGAAGAAGAAATCACTGGACACTCCTACCTCGCTGTGCATGAATCTGAAAACGCATGAAACTCGGTTCCGCGGCAATCACTATCACGCATGTTAAAACCAAAAAAAACTTACTGGACACACCTACCCCACTGTGCATGAATCTGAAAACACATGAAACTCGTTTTCGCAGCAACCACTATCAAGCATGCTAAAAAAAAACAAAAAAAAAACATCAGTGGACACCCCTTCCTAAAATCAGTGAAAAACAAATAAACCAATAACACCTCTCGTAATTCCTCAAAACGTAGCTCTAGTTCACCGTAAAGTACACTCAAATCAATGAAAATCAAATAAACCAATGAAATCTCTTGCAATTCCTCAAAACGTAGATCTAGTTCAACGAAAAATACACTCAAATCAATGAAAATCAAATAAATCAAACAAATCTCTCGTAATTCCTCATAACGTAGCTCTAGTTGAACGTAAAAATCACTGAAACAATGAAAATCAAATAAACAATAAACCCATCAAATCTCTCGTAATTCCTTATAACGTAACTCTAGTTCAACGTAAAATTCACTCAAATCAATGAAAATCAAATAAACCAATTACATCTTTTGTAATTTCTTATAAGGTATCTCTAGTTTAACGTAAAATACACTCAAATCAATGTAAATCAAATAAACCAATCAAATCTCTTGTAATTCCTTATAACGTAGCTGTAGTTCAATGTAAAGTACACTCAAATCAATGAAAATCAAATAAACCAATAAAATCTCTCCTAAGATTCTCCATTCTGCGTCATTATAGAAATGGGAAGTTTTATTTTCATATTTTCATTAATTAAAAGAAAACTAATCAAATATTCGAAAATCTGACTTGGATGTGCACAATGACGGAGGGCACCTTTGTGTTAAATCACGTGACTGTCCAAGCTACCGTTTTCGACACTGAAATATACATATATATATATATATATTTACAGTCAAACTCCTATATAACGCCCCCCGAAATACCGCCAGACCCGTTTAACCGCCACATGAACGGGTGAACAAATCTTCTGAATAGGAACTACAATGTAAAGTATCCGTTATAACGCCAACTCGATGTAGCGCCAACCAATATTTTCCAAAAATTATAATTTTTTGTTAAAATTCGCTTTTTTTTTCCCCAGTCAAGCGCTATGCTTATTGCTGTTCTTTTGACGCATTCCAACTGATTATATCATGGGCTGATAAAACAGAAGAAACTTTTCGGCGGTAAAAGGTGCATTTTGTAATAAGAGGTCGGAAAAAATTAAATGCCGTTATTTCAGATTATGAACCTGCTCATGTCTATAAATATGGATGAAAGCAGTTTATTTTATCGTTTGCAACCCGACAAAACAATATCCATTAGATCTGTTAAAGAATGTAAGAAAATTAAAGATCGTGTATCGCTTATGATTTGCACGAATGTTGATAGATCCAACAAACGACCATTAACTGTTATTGGCAAATCTGCTGAATCAAGATGCTGTAAAAACTTCAATCCTGCTTGATATGTGGATTATGTGAATAGCAATAAAGCATGGATGATTGCAATTTTATTTCAAAACTGGTTAATGAATTTCAATGGTGAAATAAGGAAGAAAAAGCGTCAGGCATTATTGATATTAGATAATGCACTCTGTCATAAAGTAACTCCAGTAAGCAATATCCGATTTCAATTTTTACTTCCTGATTGTACTGGTGTTTTGCAATCTTTAGATGCCAGAATCATAAATTTTTTCAAAGCGCATTATTGGAAATATCATATCAGACACACACATTGATAACCGTATCAGTAAAAATGATTTTTCTGCTCTTTCCCTAAAAGATTCGATTCTGAAGATGCAAAAATTGTTGGAGGAAGTTTCTATAGAGACTATAGTTAACTGTGCTGGAGCCATACAGAAAATCTAGTGATGAACTAAACACTAAAGAAATTAAAGATTTACAACATGATATAAACAATTTAACTTGCATGCAGCATCCTCTCACTGCAGTTGAATGTATTAATGTAGAAAAAGATGTTCCAGCATTTGAAGAAATGTGTCAAGAGGAAATTGTTGGATTAATAAGAAATAAGGACCCAAATTCGGATTTATGTGAAAAGGAAATTCAGAATGAAGAAGAAAAAAATAAATCTGACGAAGCAAAAGACTGCATTAACAAACAAAGGATGTATTTAGAAAAAAATTCAACCGGTAAAAAGATAATTGATAATCTTTTAATTTTAGAAATATTAAAAACATTTCCGTACCAGAAAAAAAAAAACGCAAGCTAGTATTAAAAAATATTTTTCTTCTGCGCAAATATAATTATTACGTAGATCGAAATAAAATACTAGTTATCACATATTCAGTGCTATGATCCTCAATTTTTCTAATGCTTGTAATATAATGAGGTAAGGGTATATTTAATTTTATTTCATTTACACAGTTAGGATTATAATTCGATATAGCGCCAAATCCGGTATAACGCCATATTATTATACGTACCGATGATGGCACTAAATCGGAGTTTGACTGTATATATATATATATATACAAATATTGCTCACTTAAAAGTATAAGGTATATTCATGCAAAAAAAGGAAAACTGAGAAAACGTAATTTAAATATTTCAAATCTCTAAAAGGTACATGAAAAAACATAAAAATAAATATTCCCTGAATATATATTTTATCGAATAAATCTAATGTAGTTCGCTTTATAAATATTAAATGAAAATATAAGCTTTTATATGAAACATTTTTCAGTGCTACCGGAAATGGTGCGACGTCCCCTTAAATACTCGTTATGTTGCGTGATTACGTTAAGTTTCTACCATTGTAATAGAATATCTATAGCTTCATGGTCTCTACTAATGAGTTTAAATGTTCTTTCGCGCTAGTTTTCCCTATTTAAATGATTTCACCCAGGATTACAGAACTTGCGCCAATTTAGATTTATAAAACATAATTAGTTTTCCCTCGTGGACTCTATTTATTAAAGAAACATGATAAATGACTTATTAAATAAAAGTTTTTAAATAAATCATCCAATAGAACACAATTTTATCATAACGTTATGATTAAGAAACAAATAATAGCTAGCAAATTTAGCAATTAAAGGTAACTAATTTACAAATATTGAAACTTTATTCCCGTAAGTCAATATATTGATTTTATAATAATTTTTTTTTTAATGCGCCAAAGATTTTTGGTCCACACTGTATATGTTTAATAAGGTAATATCACTTAACCTACTCCTAACACTTGCATTAATATTTATAAAAGCAATTTATTAGGGGGGGACATAGATCAGAAAGCTTCTAAAAATGTTATCCCTAACAACACATTTGTCCATAATACATCCTGAATACGTCCACAGGCTGTTCTTTCATCCATAAGACATCCTGGCGACATCTTTTGGAGAAGGTGTGCTGTTAAGGGTGGTATTAAATTATTTTTATAGTTTATATAGGTATAATTCCTGTATTTTTCCTATTATGAAACGTATTATAACATCAGTATATAAAAGAACATAAGTCAGTGTGGGATTATGTATTATACTCCAACCGCATTTCCTGAGACCATGGAAGCCTCTTTGCAAGTACTGACTCAACGAGTCCAGTGATAAAATAAGGGGGATACCCTAACAGTTCATCTTTTTCAAAAGACATATTCAGGATGTTTTATGGATAAAGAGATAGCCTGTGGACATCTTCAGGGTGTATTATGGCCAAACATGTTGTTAGGGTAGTCATCTGATTCAGAGAAAATAAGTGAAAAGAGAGCTCCGATTGGCTGGATGTTTTCCAAATCCCAACCTGTCGGTCAATTTAACGCCATTCCAAGCTTTTGGACTCGTTCTCACTGCTAGTTTTAGGAAAAGTAGTTACACTATAGCTATGGGCTGTATTCTCCCATAACTCGGAATCGCAATTTTATATGGAATGCATATATTCCGTTTGCCATTCCGAAAAAATGTAAATCTCCAAACAAAATTCGGAAATTTTTCTCATATAAATATATTGAGGTATTTCGATCTGATTTTCAATGAAATGAAATCCATTCCAATCTGCATTCCGCTTTCGGGAGAATACGACCCTATGTTACTAAAGTTTTAAATATATTTTACTTCGTAAAGTAGTTTTATAAACTAAATTGGTAACTATTTCTGAAGAAAAAATTAATTTTTCTTATTTTTTTTTTCTTGAAGTTATGATGTCACATTCAAAGGCCCCATATGGAGTTTGTCAAAAATATTATCACGATGATATCTAACATAATTTTCCAGCGTATCTAGTGGCATAATCCTAAATCATATGATTTTAGCTACATTACAGAATTTTCATACACTATCTTTTATATATACACCTTTGATTTTTCATAAAATAACATTATCTAAATTGTGGTTATCATTTATTATTATCATAAAATAACACTATTCCCGGACTAATTTTTGTTTTAAGGCTAATTTAGAAAACATTTAAGTCTAAATTTTTTCTAATTTAAGACTACACACCGCGACAAAAAGATAGGAACAAAGGGATTTTTTTTTTTACATTTTTGAATATGATTGTTTTGAATATGAATATTTTGAATATGATTCAAATATTTAATACATTTTTGACGTGATAATATTTTGTTATGATAATAAATGGTCAGCACAATTTAGATAATGTTATTTTAGGTAAAATTTAAAAAATCCCTTTGTTCCTATGTTTTTGTCGCGGAGTTTAGTCTTAAATTAGAAAAATTTTAGTCTTAAAACTTTTCTAAATTAGTCTTAAAACAAAAATTAGTCCGGGAATAGTGTTACTTTATGATAATAATGAATGACAAGCACAATTTAGATAACGTTATTTTAAGAAAAATCCAAGAAAAACCCTTTGTACCTATCTTTTCGTCGCGGGGTGTATATATATATGTTTTCCAATTATTCTCGATACAAGATCCGCGCATTTGGCGTGGAAAACAATTTTCCGTAACCGCCTCTGAACTCAGTATCAGATATCCTCGGCTATGATGGATCACCCATAACATTCAAATAATCAATATTGGTTCATGCTTTTAAAGAAAGACACGCATTAATAGAAATAAATTTTCCAGAAATTTATAAAAAAGTAAAACTAAATGTGACTAAGTGATTGTACAAAGAAAAAAAAAAACACATTAAATTAGAAAAATTTAATTTTTAAATGCGTTTAAAATAAATTTCAAAACAATATGCAAATAATGAGTTTTGTGTTATACTTTAAAATAAAAGCATGCATTAAAAGATAAGAAAATATTTATATATACATAATATTTGTGAAAATCTAATTTTAATTTTAAAACTAATTGCATACAAAAGATGAAAATCTTAAAATATATAAAAATTAAATGTTTACCCTGTTCTAAAATGAAAAATGTCATATTTAAATTTAAAAATATAAATAATTTTGCTTCACTACATATAGTTTACAACATGTGATCATTTTTAATTATAATATAAAATATTTAACCTGAAAATTTTGATACAAAAGTAAAATAATGTTAATGCTTAATTTTACTATTAATAAAAAAAAAATTATTTATAAATTTATTAGATATACACCTGTGATTTTATATCTTACCATTCTCTAAAATAAATAAATATAATATAATATAATATAATATAATATAATATAAATGAAATAAAATAAACAAAATAAAAAGTCATTTAATTCTAAATTATTTTTAAAATCCAAGCGCTATATCATAGTGTTTAAATTTCTCGCTCAATTGTATGAAACCTTGTATTTTCAGTTGCTTGGAAAGTTTTTATATGATATCAACTGTAAATTACTTTTTGTAGTAGCAATATTATTTCCATAAATTAATTGCACTGTTCGCCTGAGCAAAATCAAACTTTAATATTATTGAAATTTCAAAAATAGGAATTTGAGTTATAATTGCTTTATATAAAAACAAAATCTCGAACATATTATTTGTGATTAACCCGTTAACGCCCAGTGTCCTCATTTTAGGACAGCAAATAAAATGGCACGTATATTTTTTGTGGTTTCTTGGAAGGATTTCTGTTTTTTAGTGACAGTTTATAGCGTCACTCTAAATGATCCTTGAAAGTTTTATGTGCTTACTACTAATTATTATTTCATAATTTAGATAGTCATTTTATTATTTTTCATTCGTTGCACATACATTTGATTTCTGCGCAGGTATATTTACTTAAATCAAGTTGAATAATAATAGATATTATAAAACTGTACTTTCGAGACCTTTGTCAACATATAATAAAAATTTAATCTGTTGTCTCAAAGTTTTACCATCTCGAAGTTTTCTCGCTAGAACACTGAACGTCAATAAATGAGGATAGGCTTTAAATTTAAAACTATCAGAAGAATTGTTTAAGTTAATATATTTTACTGTCAGTTGCCTATATTAATTTAGAATTGAAATAATCGGCTATTAAAATTTTGCAAAATTAATTCGGGTATTAAAGGGTTAAATTCATGGCCTAGAAATCAAAATTGATAAAGAACATACTGAGCAAAATGTTAGTTAACTAAGTTCTTTTTTAAATAAATAAGGATTATCGAGCTACGTTTCAGTTTATTTCGTGTGGTTAATATCCTTAAATTGGTACTGTTCATTAACGGTTCGTCCATGGCACAGCATACTTATCCACAGTATATCTTCAGGATATTTCTGAGATGTCTTTTCATGCTGAAGACATCTGGAAGATATCTTGGGAAGAAGATGTATTGTTAGGGGTGATGGACGTTTTGGGAGTGTCTAGAAAAAGTACGTAGACACAATTTTTATTTATCTTACTGGCTGATTTGTTTATTTCAATTTTCAACGTAGATATGTTGACATTTCAATAGCCAAAAAGAAGAAAAAGCTTTCCATGCTAACTGCCTGGCTTTAGTCGCTAGCCTGTAATTCTTACAAAACGTTACTCACGTGCCTTCAGTTGCATTATTCATAGAGAAATACCAACAACTAATATTATTTCTTGTTCTTGCCTTGATTTACCTCTAAAATACTCACTTTATTGAAATGGAAGTAAGCGTATTTTCAAATAAAAAAACTTTATATAATTTAATGTGAATTAGATGAAAGAATAAATATACGGTGAAAAACAAGTATTTATGATGCGCATTGCAAGTTTAATAAATGCGATACGAAAAATAAATTGAATGTGTGGGTGAGAACAAAATGAAAGAATAATGGAAAAATAACTTTTTTTGAAATAAAGGAAGCCAAGCGGAAATTAGAAGCCTGGTAATTTTTTGCCTCAAAATGAAAAGAAAATATATATTTATAAGAACGCTTTAGCTACATTTTCTTTTAGGAAAGAAATTTATCTAAGCTATAGTTTAGTTTTATTGATAAATTATATTGATCAATTCTATACTTTCATTAATTAATTTCGTAATGATTTACAGGTTATCATTTAAAAACGCATTTCATTATTTTTAAATAAAGTTTAATGAAATATATGTTTTATAATATCTTTAAAATGAAACATTTCTTTTTTTACTATTATGATGATAACTAATTGTGAAATTAATTTGTATGTTTTCAGAAAAAGGATATAAAGTTATATTATTTTTCAATCTCGTTCTGTTTCAAAGGAAAATAACAATTCTACGCAAACAAGTTTTGAAATTAATTACATTTGTAACTTTTGAAAAAATGTATAAAAGTATCCTTTGTGAAAAATATTTTTAATAAAGGTATCAATTATTATTTAATTTTGCGCCGACTTCAAAAGTTATGATTAACTGTAGTGTTATAGGTTTTTTGGCGAAGGAAATTATTTTATACTTTTAAGCGCAATTTACAGTTCCATTTCATATCCAATTTTTTTTTAGTTGTTTAAATAGTAGTTGCTTTTTGGAGTCGGTTCTATTTTTTTTTAACAAAAATATTTTATTTTTCTCTTTTCAGTGAAAACTTATTCATATAGCAGAGCATCAAAAGACATTCGGCGGCAGTTTCACAAATCACAACTTCCAAGAAAAGTGACATAACTCAAAAAATGGTTTATGTAACTGAAAAATACATGAAATGCACACAAAGTAAACAAAAATGTTACATTTCCATCTAGAAAGTTATCAACTCGAGAACAGTTGTGCAAGTTTTATTCTAGTCAAGTTATTTTTCAGTTGATTTTTCGCAAATGCTGCATTTTTAAGTTGTGTCACTTTTCTTGCCTTTATCGGATATGAACTAAAAACTCTCTATTGAATGAACTTACGTTAAGTTAAAAAGTCTTTAGAAATGTAAAGAACAGTACGCTGTATTCGCAACCAAAAATTCTCTTAGGCATATGTATTGAACTTTACAATGAATACGTGTCACCCGCTGCGTTGGAAATTGCGCAGTGTAAAGTTCAAACAAAGAGCTAAATATGCATTGCAGCTGAGGGACAGAAGTTTCAACATCGATACTTACATACTGCTTTTACCAGTGTAGCTCCATGCGTTCAGCAGTTAGAGTGGAAACAGACTTTTCTGAGTATCCTGTAATTTGTTTATATCTTAATGAAATCATAATGAAACATATTTCAGGCCAAGATCATTACGACAACAAAAAAAGTATTAAAATTAAATCATCTCTTACGAAGTAATAAGCTAACAAATTTCAACAACAACAACTATGAGAAACATGGTTTGTATTGAGAACCTCTTCCTTTATGAAGTCGGTTTAAAACGTCTATGTGTTAATCGATGTGACCTCTAACAATAACCGTACTTTGAATTTTTCATAGCATAAATGTCGCCCGCTACGCTACAACATATGCAATGTCGTTCAAGTGTGCACAAAATAGGAAATTGTGAGCAAACAAATGCACGTTTTAAGCGTTCTGTTTTTAGCATTAATGTCTAAACTATCTTTTCGTACTGAATCAATGATGCTCTCCAATTTTATAATTCACTTTTTCCCCTGCCTTGAACCGTTTCCGAGATAGGAACGCTAACTCCACTGTTTCCCATCAGGTGGCGCTTTAGGCGTTTAAACTGCGTAGCACATGTCCACTTTACTATACCTACCTACCACTTTTAGGACTAAAGCTGCAGCTGTACAACTGTTAAAAGAGTTGGGACTGACTTTTTAGGGCACCCTGTATTTTCGTTTGACCGTAAAGATATTACAATGGGACCTATTTCAGACCAAGACCTTTACAATAATACAAAAAATATCAAAACCGGATCATCCGTTCAGAAGTTATGAGCTAACAAAAAAAAACAACAACAAAAAAAAAAAAACATACGCTTTGAATTGAGAACCTCCTCCTTTTTTGAAGTCGGTTAATTAGAGCGTCTCTTACGAAGTTATAAACTTACAAACACCAACAACAACACACAGCTCAAATTAAGAACACCCTCCTTTCTGAAGTTGGTTGAAAACAACTTTGCGCTAATCGATGTGACCACTTACAGTAACAGTACTTTGAACCACAGAGTATTCGTGTCATCCGCTACGCTGCAAAGTGTGCAACGGAGTTCAAGTGTGCACAGTGTAGGAAATTGCGGAAAAACAACTGCACGTTTTAAGCGTTCTATTTTCAGCAATAATATCTAAAAACTGTCTTTTCGTAGTAAATCGATGATGCTCTACAATTTCGTAATTAACTTTTGTCCGATCTTGAACCGTTTTTGAGATGGAGCGCTAATTCCGCTGTTTTTCACCAGATGGCGTTTTATTATCTTTAGATTGTAAAGATATTACAATAGGACCTACTTCAGACCAAGATCTTTACAACAAAATAAAAAGTATCAAGTAATCGTATTTTGAACTATATAGCGTATGTCTCACCAGCTGCACTGCAATGTGTGCAATGTAGCTCAAGTGTGCATAGTGTAAGATATCGCGAACAAACAAATGCACGTTTTTAGCATTGTATTTCTAGCATCAATGTCTAAACTATCTTTTCGTACTAAATCGATGATGCTCTGCAATTTTATAATTCACTTTTCCCCATGTCTTGATCCGTTTCCGAGATAGGAACGCTAGCATGAATTTCTAAACTATCGTTTGTACTAAATCGATGATAATCTTCAACTTTGTAATTCACTTTTTCTCTAGAACCGTTTCGAGATAGGAACACTAACTCCGCTATTTTCCAGCCGGTGGCGCTGCAAGCGGTTTAACCTTGCACAGCATAGCCATTTTGCTATACTTACATACCATTTTTATCACTATAGCTGCAGCCATTTAGCAGTTAAAAGAGTGGGGACTGATTGTTTGGGGACACCCTGTATTTTCTTTAGATCGTAAAGATATAACAATGGGACCTATTTCAGACCAGGACCTTTTCAACAAAATAAAAAGTATCAAAATCGGAGCATCCGTTCCGAACTTATGAGCTAACAAACATAAAAATAACATACGGTTTGAATTGAGAACCTTCCTTCCTTCCTTTTTGAAGTCGGTTAAAAACAATCTGAAGCTCACTAAATATATGCAAATCATGCAAGTTATAAGAATCCCAAAATTATCCATTATTATATGAATACGAATAACTAAGTAACAACATTCATAAAATATAACTTAAAAAATAATTATAAGGTAAAAAGAAGATTTTTTAAAGATTTTTTTTTAATATGCGTTTTTGCTTAGATAGCGCAAAATTTAGCCTCTGCTAAAAATAGCAGCTTAAAGCTAAAACGATCGCCCTTATTGCCAACACAATTAGCCTGTGAGATACATACAAAGAGTAATTTAAAAAAAGTTCAAAATATACGCACGAAATTACTCTTTGGAAGAAAAATGTAAAATAAGCAAGTGAAATGATGCACACAGAACCGGCAACCAATCTGTAAATTCTCAAATTATAGTGTATGTCATTTTTTTTTTCCTTTTCCTTTCATGTTTTCTTTTCCAAAACAAAGTGACATCTAGCACATTTTTTTATTTTATTTATTTATTTTTATTGTTTTTCTTTAAGACATACACGTGACTTGTCCTCTTACAAATTTTATCGGCAATCTAAACATCGGTTTTTAATTTAAAATTCTTTTGGTAGTGGACGTTGAGTTTAATTATAACAACACCGTATGTTGGTTATTGGTAACCAGTTTGTGCTAAATGTTAACGATTAAAAATACACAACCGGAATAGTGTCTTATTATAATGTTTGTACTTAAGACTCTTATTCTTAAATAAAAGAATATTGCATGTTATTCTAAAATCGTTTAATAAGTTTACGATTGTCCTACATCCAACAAAGTTACAGTTTTTATAGGATAAATAACCAAATATTTACAATTAAACATATCAGCATTTACTAAAATTTAAAGGTTGATAATTAAAATACTAATTTATTTAACAATTAAAATAATAATTATAATAATTATTTAAGTGCATTTTTAAATCGAACTTTATAAAAATTAACACGTATATTTATCTAGCAATAAAATGAGAAAATAACAGAAAAGTTTTATATATTAAAGTATCACGATGCACTTTATTGTTTACATATTACTAAAAGGTAAAACGAAAAAAAAAAAAATACTTGAATATCATGGATATTGATAATTACGCACCTGGATATAAGTAAAACTAAGTTAGTTTCGAAAACCAGAAAAAAAAAATCCAATTCAGTTCTAAACAGAATTTAATTTTGGACAACAAAGAACCTGCTTATATATAGATATAGATATATACGTATAAATATTTATTGCGATTCTTCTTGTTTTATTTAAAATGGATTACTGAAAATTGTTAACGATGCATACTCGCAGAATAAATTTCACTTTCACAAATTTTAATTTTGTACCAAACGTTTACTGCATCCAAAAAATATTCGGACGTCTTACCAAAATCAAGAGAAAAAACAAAACACTTACTTCACATATATCTAGTTTAATTCCACATAGCTAAAATATTGGTATTCAGCTTATATTCTCTAAGACTGTGTCAAAAAAATAATAATAATTTTGTCCCCATGTAATAATATATATATATATATATATATTAGAATAAAAAAAGGTAAGAATTAAATTAGTATTTTTATATTTTAAATTATCATTTTCATATTTTAAGGTATTATTTTCATAATTTATATTAATAGGGCAAAATAAGCTAAAGGAAATCTCATAAATTTACTTTAAATGTATAGAAAATAAAAAACGGAAATTCGTAATCGTGATCATTCGAAAATTAAAAAAGAAGTTAATAAATTAGATTGAATGAGCATTTTGAGGCCTGAAAATATTCCATAAATAAGTTAAATGATGTTTATAATTGATAAAAATTGGGATATGATTACTTATGTCAGATGCAAAGCTATAAATATAGTTGTTTATAACTTGGCGACTTGGCGATTATCAATGCCACTTTGTATAGTCAGCGCGAAATCATTAGCCAATAGGACACAAAGTAGCACTGCTTCATTAAATACTGTAACCAATAAATAAATAAGGGAGAAGATTTAATTTACTCTAAAAATACGCCAAAATTTTGACTATAAAATTGAAACACGCCAAAATTATAAGCGCTCCTTGAACTATCTTTTGCTAGATACAAACTAACGAATTATACGCCTGCCACAGGACAGAACCTGAGAAGTATGCCACGGCGAGTTCGGTAACCGCGTCAAATGAAACCCTAATCTAACTCCGTACTTTGCAAAATCTGAAATATCCATTGCTTTATGCTTGATTCAATCATGATTTGGGATACAATAAAGTTATGCATCGCAAGATTACTAGTGTTTCTTGAGACCTGATTGCTAATTAATGCCTAAAGAAACTGTAATGGACCCCCAGTTTATTGCAGAGAGTATATATATATATATACATATATTTAAATTTAACATAATATTAAATCATACAACAAACTTCTAGCAATTTTTAAATATTATCTGAATGTATCCGAATCTTTCTTTATGTGCACTGAGAAAAAATTATGTAACTGACGTCTAGAATCCAAATTGTGAATCTAGAAAAAAATAGTTCCATATCATCCTTATAAATTCTAGTCCCCATATGAAAGCGAGTTCTAGAAACCCCTATTAGAATTCTAGAGAGTTTGTCTATATTATCAATAGAAAAGTTATTTAAAAATCTCTGCAAATAAATGGGAATACAAGAGGCGGGTTTCAACAACGATGATCTTGTTACATTACCTAATTCTAGAAAATCAAGCGAGAATTTCTCGTAATACTAAATATTCAGAATATTCAGAATGTTGTTTCACCATCTAGAAATGTGTAGACTAGACATTCTCGATCATTTCGTCTATTCAGTTTATTGGCGTGTCTTATGTGTATAGCTTGAAAATCTATATTTCTAGTTTAGGGATTTAGAAAATGATCACTTATTCATTCTAGATGAAGGCGGTATATTTTTTTTCCTCGGCGTGAAACTGTTAATAAATAGTAAATAAATTTCCTGCCGTATACTGTGCTAAAGTGTTTGCATGTACATAAGAATATATGTTTATTTAATGTTAAGGACCTCAAAACTTGTAAACGTGTAAAAAAAAAAATATTGATTTCAAAATATTTACCAAAATACAACATTTTTTTAACTATACATACATACCACATACATACATACATACCACAGTGTTAAAATAAAAAAAAAAAAAAAAAAAAAAAAAGAAAGAAAGAAAGAAAGAAAAGAAAAGAAAGGAAAAATAAAAAACGTTTTAATTTGTTTATTTTTTCTGGTAAAAATGTCCTCTATTCTAAAAACGTAAAGAAAGAAAACGGCATAATTATAATAACAATTAAATATTTATATAAAAGTTCTGGTGTATAAGCAGTATAATATTTACTGCAAAAGGAAATTATTGTTCACCATACATAATTTAATATATCTAACCGAAAGTACCCATTAATAAAGGTTAATAATTACGTACATATACTTAAAAGACTTCCCAGAAATATTATTATCCATTTACTCTTAAGATATTTTTATATCGAAATACAGAGGTGGCTTTGTACGTATTTTCTACTAATTAAGTTAAGTTAACAGCATACTTATGGTAATTAATGGAAGGATTTCTATTAAGTAACCTTAGTCAATACATATTGCTTTGGTCATAGTTTTCACTGGTAAACTTTTGAGTATCAAACAATCAATAATTGGGAAATAAAGACTTAAAAAGAGAAAAACGTTTACATACAAAGTAAATCAAAGCTTTAACAACATTACTCCTCAACATTGAAGACATTTATCGAATATCGATATTCTTTTTAAATAAAAGATCACAGACGATTTTCATTTAAGAATTAAGATTTTGTATGAATATAAAGACCATAACATCTAGGCAAATATATCTAATATTAAAGATAGTTTGGAAGTAAATAATAAATAAATAAAAAACATAAGTATTATAATATAATATATGCTATTTTACAATTAATAAATATTTATGCTGATTGCAATAAAAATATTTTAAACCTACAATGAAAGTTTAAGGCGAAAATTTTATATTTAAGATTATCTAGATGTTGAAATAAATAAATGTATTTTTGTTAATTTAAATGGAAAGAGCATAAAATTTGACATATTGTTTACAAAGATTAATTTGAAACTTCCATTTTTAAGATTTGTACACCAATCGAGTGCAATAATACGGACTTTGCCTAAAACGTGAAGTTAAAATTAAACTGATTAAACAGTAAGGAAACGGATTTTGTGGTTCATCTCAGAGGATCAAACGTAAAAATTGCACAAAATACTCAGGATCTCTAACACCAGACGACTCAGGATCTCTAACACCAAGCGACAGTTGAACAGGGCGTTCAATCACTCATGCAAAGATAATTTATGAAGTATACTTTTATCAAGACTTTGTACTGTATTGTTTTCCATGTTTGTTCTTTTCCATCTCTGATTTGCAGAAATTAAACAAAAATTAAAAAAAAAAAAAAAAAAAAAAAAAAGTATCCCTTTACCCATACAGCACAGAATGTTTCAGTTATGTTGCAAAAAGCTTACAACCTTTCAAAAACGTAACACATTTAAGTATGCTCTCCGATACCTTTCTGAAACATTCGCCATGCTCGATTTTCTATCTGTTAGGATATGGTAACGTTTCTGATGTTTTGTTACGATCGCGGACATTTCTATGTTTTTTAAACTAATCGGAAAGATTTTAAACGTTTCTGAAATGTTTATAATGTTTCAATGTTAAATGATTGTTACGTGTCTGGAACATTTTGTGCTGTTAAGGTAATATATTTTACTAGCAGGCTACGCTCGCTTCGCTGTCACTATTTTTAAATGAATCCCTATGATTAATAAATTCTCAAAATTGCATGTGAAGAAAAGAAAAAGAAATAATTCTAATCGAGAAAAATGTCGCACAGTGTCCCCACTGCCTTCGGCTGCGCAGGCCATTGTGCACTGTGCGCTCGCATTTATGTTCGACACTCATAATGAATCACTATATTATCGTAAGGGAAAAACATAAACGTAAAATACAAAGATATTCTTCTATCATCGGTAGAATAATCAGTCCGTGCCCCCACTGCCTGCGGCTGCGTATACGGCGTGCATGTTCCTTCGCCCACCGTTCCCGACCCTCCTAATTATTCTACACTTTTAAAAATATCCGCAATCGTTTTCTCGGTGTTTTAATATACTAATTCCTAACATTTCATCATCATCATCTTATTATTATTATTATTATTATTATTGCCTCAGTGTCCGCTCCCCTTCCTGGCTCGTAATAATTCTACACTTTCAAAAATATCCGCCATCGATTTATCGGGTCTTAAAACCTAATAATACAGTGCGTTAAGAAATTATAAAACCACAAGCGTATTGGTGCATTCCTGAAGAAGAGAGAATAATATGCAATTTTTTTGTTGCGTATTTAAAACTGATAAGAAAACGCATCCTATACTAACTCCAACAGTTTAAAATTAAATTAAATTTTATTAAAACTTATTCATTTTTCTAAAAATTAAAGACTGTGACTGTTAAGAAATTATAAGACCACCTGAGAAAATTAGCACATTATACATGACGTCGAACTCAATATAAAGCGCATGCGGCAGTATATCATAAAAGCATTACCTAAGAAAAAAAGGCTTAGGTTTTGAATGTGTTATCAACGATTAATTTGACGATGCTTTGAGGTAAAGAATTATCGGAGTGCGAAGTGAGAAAAATTTATTTTATAAAGGTTCTGGTAAATCTGAAACAGGTATTGCGAGATTAATGAACCGTTCTAAAACTGCCATTCATAACGCCATAATTAGAAAAGTTTATTCAAATAAAATAAATCAATCTCGTAGAAAAAATATTTTGACAGCACGTAATAATAGACAAATTTTTCGACTGCGAACTAAAAAAGGTCTTTCAACTCGTGAAATTTCGAAACGTTCAAGCAAGAAAACTTCACATGTACCAGTCTGGAAAAATCTTAAATTAAATATTAATAAGAAATTTATGAAATTAAAGAAATAAATAAAGTTATTTAAATGCCATCGAGAAGAAAGATTAAAATGGGCTAAAAATGTCATGTCAAGGAATGATGAGAGGAAACAAATTATATTTTCTGATGAAAAAAAATTTAACCTTGATGGTCCCGATGGTTATAAACACTATTGGCATGACTTGAGGAAGGAACCAAAAGAATGCTTCAGTCAACAAATTGGTGGAGGATCAGTAATGATTTAGGGAGCTTTCAGTTATGAGGGGTTGTGTATTTACAGCGGATTTCGGGTCATATGAACTCTACAGAATATCAGTCTATGCTATATGATCATATGATACCGTTTGGACCTTTAGTGGGTGTTGCTATCTGGATGTTTCAACAGGGTAATGCTGCTTGTCATACATCTAAATCCACACAGGAGTGGTTTAAAAAAGAAAGAAATAATGTTTTGCCATGGCCAAGTCGAAGTGCAGACTTGAACTCAATGGAAAACCTATGGGGTATATTATCTCGCAAAGTTTATGCTAATAATAAACAATTTTCTTATGCCAATGAACTGGAAGTAGCCATTGTAAAAGAATGGTACAATATTTCTATAACTGAACTTAATCACCTGGTTACTTCAATGGAAAACAGAGTGTTTGAAGTCATCAGGAAAAATGGAGGACAAATATCATATTAATTTTTTATACAGATTTCTTTTTTGACAAGTGGTCTTATATTTTCTTAACAGGTTATTTTTCACTTATTTCTAATATATATTTTAATTAAACATTTATTGCATTATACCAAGTTATTGCAAACTAATTTTTAAAAAATATATAGAGTAATATGTTATTTTATGTATTTAAATTACGATTAGAATCTTTATTTTTCTTATTATTTGCAAAATTAAAGTGGTCTTATAATTTCTTAACAGACTGTACTAATTCTCAACGCTCTAATTGCTATTTCTATATTTTTGCCACTTCGCCCCCCTTGCCGTCTATTCTAATATTTTTCCCCTTTTGAAAACATCTGCATTGAATTTGTAGGTCCCAAAAACCTATACGTGCCAATTTTGAACGGACAAACTCTATTTCTATTGTTTTGCCCCTTCGTCCCCCACTTTCCCGGCTCTCCTAAAAATTTTACAAATTCGAAAATATCCGCAATCGATTTGTAGGTATCAAAAACCTCTATGTACTAATTTTAAACGATCTAACTCTATTTTTATTTTTTATTTATTTATTTTTTTTTTTTGCCACTCCGTCCCTCCCCCTTCCCGCCCTTCTTAATAACTTTACATTTTCGAAAATATCCTCATTCGACTTGCAAGCCTGTAAAACCTAGCTTTTCCAATTTTGAACGATGCAATTGTATTTCTTTTTCTTTATCTTTTTTTTTTTTTTTTTTTTTTTTGGCCCATAGTTTCCCCTTCCCGCCCCAACTGGGACGAACTTCTAAAATTCCAGAAATTGGTTTTTAGATATTTGTGTGAGCTATATTTTAGAGCGAAAATCTCACATATATCTTTTTTTTTCTGTTCTCGACATAAAGTATTTGAAATAACATTTTGCCCCCTTCCCTCTTTTGTGGCTGAATTTCTAAATTTACAGAAATTCGTCTTTAAGTATTTGCATTAGCTATAATTTAGAGCAAAACTTTAAGGTATATCTTTTATTTTTATTTTATTTTTATTTTTTTTAATTTGAGATATGAAGGAGTTTTGTGAAATCAGGTTTTGCCCTCCCTCCCCCCTTGTGTGGCGCATTGTGTAAAATCGCTTCTTAGCGGATGTTGCAACAAATTGTCGCAACATGTCATGCTTTTAGGTCCAGGGCTTTGGTCTAAACGATAATGAATATCTGACTTACTCACGCACTCGCTCCGAACTGACGATTTTACTATATATATATATATATATATATATATATATATATATATATATATGGATTAACTGAATAAAGTGTCTCGCCAGATGTGATTTAAAAGTTGTAATGAAAAAAATAGTTTTGTCACGCCAGAGGTGACATAGGAGCAGGGTTCTCAGAAAAAGAATTTTCGATACCAGAATTTTTATTTAGTATTTTCCTAAATAGAAATAAAGAATATCAACGATTAGTCAAATCTAAATTTACTGTATAAAAATATTGGTATGAAAATATCCTTTTGTGAGAATCCTGATTAAGAGATTTAGTGCAAAATGGTTTTGTCATGCCAGAGATGACTTAAGAGTTTCAGATAGCAATAGTTTTGTCATGCCAGAGGTGATTTCCTAGTGTAAATGACGTATAGACACAATAGGAATAGAATTAATAAAATAAATGGATACTTTGTATTAGTATCTAAAATTCAGGGAATTTTTTTTTCCTAACATTTGCCCTTTGTTTTCACCTTTTTAATGTTTGAAAGATCAAAGTTTCGATCCGGAATAATTTGATTATTATGAGCATATTTCATATCAAGAGAAACTTTACATGTCATATTTCTTTTCACATACACGCGTTTATAAATATCTGAATATCGCATTAAAAATTATCTCTTTCTCTCTTTCTCTCTCTCTCTATATATTTATATATATGTGTGTCAGATCTATCTATTTATTTATAGACTTGTGTATAGAGAGCTGAATACACACATACATGTACAACATGCCAGCATTTGATCGAACGTTGATTTAATGTCTGGGGATCGATATCGATAAATATGTATAGAGAAATTCTAAAATAGGTTTCATCCGGTAAAGAAAATGTAAAAGATATAGCATTTGAAACAAACTTTTTTCGTTTTTTATGGACATGTTTATTCTCATTTCCCAATACACATTCTTTGGACAAAATTTCAATTGTATAAAAAAAAAAAAAAAAAAAAAACATGTGCACTCCGGGAGTGCCGACAGAAGTGAAAACATGAACAATTGCGTGTGCATTTCTTGAATCGTCAGGAAATATTTTATTGTGCAGGAAACACTTTTAAATGAAGTGTTTTTTTATTCATTAATATAAATTACTACTGAAAAGATTATATTACAATTTCATTTAATGCGCTAACGGCAATAGAGACAGTGTCCGGAGATGAGAGAAGTCGTGTAGAGCCGCACCAGATTATAAAAACGTGAGAAAAAAGGCGGCTTTGGCCTTTCTCACTGTTTTGTGAGGTCTAACTGCAACGTTTCCGGCTGCAATCTTTAAGAGACAGTGTCCGGAGATGACAGAAGTCGTGTAGAGCCGCACCAGATTTTAAAACAATATACAGTATATAATTATTAACATTTCACATTGGCAAGTTAATTGTATGATACATTATTTGTATCATACAAGGATGGAAAGCGTCAGCTGACGATGACTTAAGTTCAATGATTTTTGTTCACCCAAAAGTTTTCACTTAAAATCGAAAGCGTCAGCTGACGATGACGCGAGTTCAATGAATTTTGTTCACCCAAAAGTGCTCAACGCGCCTAAACAAGTTTTCACTTCAAAAATTAAAAATATATTAAAAATATCTTAAAAATTGGACTTATTTCACGTTTTGTTTACCGACAGAAAAAAAAAAAAAAAAAAAAAAAAAACAAGTTTTCTTCGTTAAATTTATAACACGTAAGTTTACTTATTATTTAATTACATTTCCTACGATCATGGAAGCTTCTGCTCAAGTGCGGACAAAACGAGTCCACTGCTAAAATAGGGGTGATTTGAGAGAATATAAGCGATAAGAAAACACCGAATAACTGAATGTCTGTTAAATTATAGCTTCGGTCAATCTGTCTCCCCTATATTGCTTGGACTCATCCTCACTACTAGTTTTAGGGGCACCTTACTCTGTAATCCGTATTCAGTTTACATGTAAAACAGCGAGATAATTTCAGTTAAAATGTCAGATTAAATTTAGATGTTATATCCCTTTCTAACCTCGTATTGGATAAAATTTGAACTGCATAAAAAACTTATTTTTTTTTTAAATGTTGAATTTGTTTAATGTTTTGTTTATCGAGAGAAAGAAAATCTATCTATCTATCAATACTCTCTCTCTCTCTCTGTCTCTCTCTCTCTTATATATATATATACATATATATATATATATATATCTCCGTGTCATACCTATTTATCTATTTATAGACTTGTATAGAGAGAGCTGAATACACACATATATATATAACATGTATGTACATACAAACAAGCATTTGATCGAATGTTGATTTAATGTCTGGGGATTAACATCGATAAATATATATAGAGAAATTCCGAAATAGATTTCATCCGGTAAAGAAAATGTGAAAGATATAGTATTTGAAACACATTTTCTTCGCTTTTTGCTGACATGTTTATTCTCATTTCCCAAGACACATGCTTTGGATAAAATTTCAATTGTTTAATATATATATATATATATATATATATATATATATATTTTTAAATGTTGAATTTATTTAAAGCTTTTTTTATAGAGAGAAAGAAAGAAAAAAAACAACTTTTGTTCGTAAAATTTATAACGCATTAATTTAGTTAATCTGTATTCTGTTTAAATAATGAATTTAATAATATGTTTAACAGCGAGATAATTTCAGTTAAAATGTCTGATTAAATTTAACAGTTAGATTCCTTGCAAACCTCGCAATCTAATACGTTGTGGTCACCATAAACCTTTCTTCTATATTTTCTTACATAAATTCATGCAGTACAGTTGTTTGTTAAAGTTATACTCCATGATAAATGCAGGCAATTTCCATCTCAAAGAAATAGAACACTAAATGTTCTAACAGAGACAATTTTATCCTAGGAATAGAAAATTTTATAAAATGCGATTATTAAAAAGAGATTTTTGCTAAAAAGAAAAAAAAAATATCTATTGGTATTTTTTTTTTTTAATTATCACACATCTGTGATTCATATTAAAATTATTGACGATTTCTTTGAAAAATACTCTTTACAATCTCCAGGGTTTCTTTCCCCACAGGAAGAGGAAGCAAAGTTCTGCCATATACAAAAAAAATCTCTTCAAGTCGTCTGTTACTGTTATTAATAAACATTTTTAATATCATAATTATTCATTAAAAATAACTGTCATTATGTACATTTATATGAAATTTTGTCCCATACTGCCGCATTAAAATAATAATAATAATAATAATAATAATAAATAAATAAATAAATAAATAAAAACGTGATGACTAAGACACTTATTGGGCGATTTTCTCCCGAAAATTGATAGGCACCAATTTATGTCAAGGTACAACTTTATACAAATTCCTATGAAATTCTGAGCATTAGTTCTTGACCTAGTAGTGCCATACTCATACAGATGGACAGCCATTTCTAAAAATGGCCAAACCGTTGTTCTATACTAGTCAAATTTCATTAAAAATCAAAAGTATGAAATTTTTACGAAAACAATACTTTCCTGTATTAAATATAGAATAAATAAAAATATTTTAATATTTTTAATGCTAAATTTGTATCATTAAAAATTTAGCACTGCAACAACGCTAAAATATATAAACTACACAAGTTACAAAAAAAAAAAAAGTTTTTTGGTATATGTTATATATATATATATATATATATATATATATATATATATATATATATATAAGTAAAATAACCAAAATAACCAAGGATAAATGAAAATTAATAGCAAAACACATGAGGGCCTTCTTCATGGGAGCTCCCCCGCGAAGACAATGAAATTTCAGAAGTTTCTGACGAAACGTTGGCTATTTAGCCAAAAAACATGTTTCTAGCCCCCAACTTCTCACAGATGGAAGCAAGACCATACAGCAAACGAATTTAATTAATACAAAGCATAAAAAGCAATTAAATCATAAATGAAATACAAAAGCAAATACGTCAAAATAAAGTACATGAATAGAATTAATGCAAGAATAGAAAAATAATATATACTTGGACAAACTCGAATAGTCAGTAGAATGTGAAAAATTGAAATCCTCCTCCCCCCCCATCATAAGCATCATAGAGCCCGTTTCAGCAGGTAGGTTTACTTACCAGCTCTTAAATGTCGTCCGATTTAAAATTTATCTCTCTCACATACACACACATATATATATATATATATCTCCTAAACCGGATTCATGATATTGTAATTGAACCGATTATTATTTATTTCGAAAAATTAATACTTTAATAAATATGCAAACAAATAAATAACTAATAACTATATTTCTACACTTCCAAGCACATGAAATCTGGTAAAATTAAGAATAAACAGACTAAATTAAGTGTTAGAATGCAATAATAAGAAAAAAAAATATGATACGCGTTTACTTGAATACTTAGTAACGAGTAAATAAAGGCATGCACCAAATAAGAGTCAAATTATAAAGTAGTTTAATATTAATTAATATTCGATATAACAATTTGATATCTTCAGATACTGTTATGAATAATTTTCTGCTGTATAATTTACAGAATACTAATATCATTAATAATAATAATATGTTGCATTATAACTATATAGCTTCCATTACCCATTACTATACATATATTCTTTTTCGAAATTGTGGGCTCGTAAGACCTAAAATGGATTTAAAAATTAGACACCTAACAAAATTTCCTGTAAGAGCAAACTGTTACATACATCGTGAAGACATGTAAAATGGAATTTACTTAGTGTATATAAAAATAAATAAATAATCGTTAGAGACGTTTATTGAAACACCCATTTCCGAGATTTATAACCCACCTCCCAAATTAAAACACCTATCAGTTTGCTTGAACTCACCAATTAGTACATAAAAAAGGGTGTTTCTATACCAACTTAGAAGAAAATCGTTAGAGCCGTTTTAATGATATGGACATACAGTCCCACCACGGGTTTTCAATGTCTCTTTTCCCATTTTCAATAAAAGATGGAACAACCACCTGTATGCTAGACTTGTGTTAATTCTGAAGTTTCGTTTATCTCTCTTTATTAGTTATGGTGATATTATAGTCAGGAGATTCTACAGATACACACATACACACTATCCAATTGCCAAAAACCACATTTTTGGTCTAAGAAGACCATAAAAGATACAAGTCTGAAGAAAAATCGATATCGAAATTTGTGATATTTCATTACCTATGGCAGTCGGGTATACGAAGTAAAAAGTTCAGAAACATTATATATATATATATATATATATATATATATATATATAAAGAGAGAGAGAGAGAAAAGTTTGTATAGCGAAACGAAAAATGTAATAAAAGAAAGAACACATTAATGATTTGAAAATTTATTGAATAGTTTTTGATCCAATAATAATCTTTTTATCAGCAAAATTCGAGATTTTTCCAAAAAAAGTGACATCTAGTGCACATTGTTTTAACTGATGTTCTAATTTATTAAGTTTCTTTCATAAACTTAGCACATTGCGAAATTTCTGTAAATCCAGTAACATGTTTTAATTACACACTGCTTTTTTTTTTTTTTTTTTTAGTAAGGAAGGCTTAATCTACGGATTTTTACGATACCAGTTTTACGATATTTGGACATTTATCGAAAATATAATTGAATAATTTTAAAGAGATGTTATAATTTGAAAATAATAATAATAATAATAATAATAATAATATTACTACATACTAAATTCTGCTTTTGCCAGAAATTCATCTTTTATTATTATTATAATTATTATTATTATTATTAACAAATGTTTATTTATAAATACATTGTACAACAGAAATAAATATTTAAGCATTTTTTTATTTCTTGTCAACCTCAATAAATATTAATAATCAAGTTCATAAGAAAAACATAAAAAAAAAAAGGTTTTTAGGAGGAATGTACCTTTTTACTTGACGTTGCTAATAAACAGAAGAAAGAAAATTACATGCTATATTAAAAAAAAAAAAAAAAAAAAAAAAAAAAAAAAAAAAAAACTGTTTTAATTATTTAATAAGTGTTTCGTCTCAGTAAATTGTCATTCCATACCTAACGCTGCTAGATAATTTTATCGTAATTTATCGTTTACGAACATTAATGTCCCTTACGAACACCCTTCGAATTTTCTTTATTTTACAATAAACAAAATAATGCGTAAAAAATAATTGTCAATCTCAATTATTATTAAGAGCCTTAAGTTTATCACATTTAAAGATTATTAATAATGAAAAAGTCAGCAGGCCTTGTCATATTTCAAAGTTTGTTAATAGCGTTTCAGAACATTTGATAAAATTACCTGCTTATTATGTTTCAGAAGTAACAATTTTATTTATTTCGTTAATTTTCAAATTTGTGGATAAAACTTTTTATTAAACTAAATAAAAAGAATTTAATATCAACAAGTCTGGACACGTTAATTATGCACAGATTATTTAGTAACTGTCACGTGATGGTTATACAGTTTTAAATTCTCCATGATAAATGAATTAATAATAATGGGATATTTTTTAAATGTTTGTGTTAATTAATTTGGCAATTAATCATTTATTCTTAATTTACTGACAAATTGATTAGTAAGTCTCACACCCACAAAATTAACGTTACGTATTTTAGCGCTCAATTACGAAAAAATTATAAAATATGAATTTTTAAAATGTTGGTTAGTTAATTAAAAATTATTACTGATAACTTTATTCTTTTTCAAATACATAGAGTCTCATTCCCCAAAACAAACTGATATATTTCCCTACTTTTTGCTTTTTAAATTAAATTACAAGTTTAAAAACACATATATAAATAACTCTTATTTTTTTATGAGAATATTTAATTTCTTAAATTTGAATATTCTGAATTTCACAAATGTCGTTTTTAAAATTAAAGAAACAGACATAAATTTAAAAATTAATATTTGTAACTTAACTAAAAAAGAAATGTAATGATAAGTTTTCTGTCATATTGCTTTAAGTTTACAGTCAGCAGCAAAATTATTGAAGCACAATGCACACACACACACACACACACACACACACACACACACACACACACACACACACACACACACACACACACACACACACACATATATATATATATATATATATATAGATGTATGTATGTATATAATTTATTTATAATAAATTTTACTTTCCAAACACTATAGTGAGGAAAGTATTGTAATCATGTAAAAAATCCGAATTTGAGATTTTGATTTTTCTAGATGTTTCGAGGTCGCCTGAGTCCGTTTTCACTATTTTTACGATGATGTATGTATGTGTGTTTGGATGTATGTGTGGATGTATGTGTGTGTATCTCTGTGAGCGAACACGCTAGCGTCTAAACGCTTTATTCGAATAAGCTGAAATTTGGTACGTATAATGTAAGTCACCATAGTACGAACCCTATTGATTTTGATGAATCTAGCACTTAGAGTTTTTTTACAGGGACACCAGGAAATATTCTTTATCATTTTGGCCTATGGGGCCAAATTTTTAAAAGTGCGATAGCGTCTAAACTCTTTATTAATCTCAGCAAAAAATTTGTACGTATGTTATAGGCCACAGTTGCACGAGCTGTATAGATTTTGGTGAATTTAGCATTTACAGTTTTTTTTTCAGGGACACAAAGAAAAATTCTTTATCATTATGGCCTATAGGGCCAAGTTTTTAAAAATGTGATAGCGTCTAAACGCCTCATTAATCTGAGCAAAAAATTTGTACGCATTTTATAGGTCACAGTTGCACCAACTGTATAGATTTTTGTGAATTTAGCACTTACAGGTTTTTTACAGGGACACAAAGAAATATTCTTTTTCATTATGGCCTATGGGACCAAATTTTTAAAAGCGCGATAGCATCTAAACGCCTTATTCAATTGAGCTGAAAATTTATATGAATATTATAAATCACTGTTGCACTAACTATAAGCATTTTGATGAATCTAGCATTTATAGGTTTTTACAGGGACACAACGAAAAATTCTTTATCATTATGATCTATGGGCTCAAAGTTCAGTAGCGTTAAATAAAACATGGTATGATATTTTTAGAAAAATACTCAAACACTCTATTATGGTTTTCTCTCTTTTCTTTGTTTAACAACTCCTCTTTCTTTACTTTATCTACAAATCTGTTAATTACTCAATGTTCAGAAAATCGAATGGAGTCATTCCAGATGTTTTATAAACAGTGTAAGACTATGATCACGAGTCGACAAATATTTACTTAACAAAACAGTATTAGATGCCCATCTTTTAATTAGGAATTTTTACTAGTGTTTCAATAATTTTGTAGCGACTGCAGGGGCCGACTATACTATTTGGAGGCCCTCGGCACATCGTTTATGTGGTGCTTCCACCCACCTCCATCCCCTTATGCATATACACTTAAATATTTTTTTTTCTGTGTATTGTATATTGTATAACTTTTATCATTCTGTAATAGATATTTTGTATGATATAAATAGAATTCAATTATTATGCATCACTCAAAAATGTTAAATTAAATTAAATTAAATTAATAAATAACATAATCTCTGAGAAAAATAAAATTGAGGAAAACTTTATTTGGACAAAATGTCAGATTTATCTATTATAGTTTAAATACGCTGCGATAGGATTAAGGTGTTTTCATATCATATTCATAATAACATTGAAACCAGAATATATCGGTTTTAAGTATAATACATTTGTGAGTTTTTTAAAATATTCAACGTCTAATATAAGCAACTAATTAATAAGATGCTAATTTCTAATATAAGCAACATTGGACATTTTCAAAATTAAATTACGTCTCTGAGAAACGCAAATTCTTTAAATAACACATGTTTAATTTATTCTTCCGTTCCTGCGTCCTGAAAGGGAAGGGGGGGGGAGGGTATACGTATCTCATATCCAACGCAAAGAATAAGTTACCAGATAAAGCAAAATATCCTTATCATCAAGTGTAAGACAAAAAAGGCATCCATTCTATTGAAATCCAGATAAAAAAAGTTAAAGCATCCAGGTAAAAAAGTTAAAGCATCACCTTCATAAGAAATTAGTTTTAATTTCTTTTGCAACGAGACCTCAAATTATTATTATTATTATTATTGGTGCAGGGATAATCTTTCTTCTATGACTGTTGGAATCCACTTGCATAGAAATGTAATTTTTTAGAAGGTATTATTTATAATACTGTTTTCGTTTTTAATCCTAATCTATTCATTTCATACGAAGTCAGCGGGAATGTAAATATAAACCTATAACCAAATACTACTGAAAACGTAAAGATATTTTCCATTAGGATGATACAAAGTTCTTTAATTTGTATTATATAACTGTAAGTCTGAAAGGAAAAATTTATCTGGATTTTTTGGTCCACTGTAAAATGTTATACCATTCGACCGATCTCCACGAAAACTGGTATATTTCATAACCTAGCAAATGTTGTATCTTTTAATTTAATCGGATAATTGGTCAAAAGATATTAAAATATCCCTACTTTCAACTAAAGATTATTATTGTTAGCTAACTTTTGGTTAATTTTTTTTAAGGAAATCTTTTCCAAAAAGAGCATTTTTTAAATTTAAAAATTATTTTGGTGCCTCTAGATAGAGATGCCCTAGGCCGAGGCCTTGTCGGCCTGTGCGATAATCAGGCCCTGCTTATGCCGTCGTTTATTGGAGGAAGCGGGGAGGGGTTGTAATCCCCGGTGGCCAATGTATTTTATTTGTTTATACTTTTAATGTAATATACAAAGCGGGAGACTTAAAATAGCGCCAAACCAATGTAGCGGTCTACTTCCGCCTAACAAGTGTAACAAGTCTAAGATTAATTTTAGTAATTCACTTTTAAATTTTAGTAAATAACTTTTAAGTACAGAGCTGCCCATATCTTAATTAATAATCCGGAGGCTTGTTAATACATGCCTTTTTTCACACCAGTCTTTTTTTAGAGGACTTATCATCTTCTTTCATCGTAATTACCTTTAATCATAATTACTATAAAAATTATGTGGAAAAAAGGGCATGTACAAAAATACTCCAGATTAAGTCGGCATCTATGTAAGTATTCCTCACATCATAACATTATTTTAATGAAAGTGAACCAATTTTGAATAACTAAATATATTCTTTAGAGGTAAAATAGAATACTATTTTAATAATTTAGAATAAATGAAATAGAATGCGTGTCTTTTACCTTTCTTTCGACGTAAGGAAATCTGTAATGCACTCCAGGTTTCTTTTCTTTTCTCTATATGCATTAAAAAAAAGTTACTGTCACTGGCGTCAAATTTTTTTTGTCTGCGACAGCATCTTCGCGTCATGAGAGGTATCAATGTGTTCCGAGTATTCCGAGGAAGACATTTCAGCCGCTTAGAAATTTCTATCATTTTAATTGAAGAAGTTATTTACTAAAAACGACAAGTTTATGAAGGTACTCTATTTACCATTTTGAAAAGAGTTTCTCCCAGTGACGTTGTTCTTCTGTCATGAAGTCATTTTACAGGAGATAATCAAAATATGATCCATGGTTGTACGTAGGTAGGTAAGTTGATTGGATTTAACGTCGCACCAATACTGCGCTATGGGTAATAGGCGACGGTCTGGGATGCACACCTAGAGTTGTTCCGGAGACATGTCGTCACAATTTTGAACCTTCACGAAGCAGATCTCTCTCCGCTTTGGTGATCCCCAGAGGTTTAGTTGGGATGGGAACATGGAGGACTTTGCAACCACGACAGAATTTATGTGCACCAGCCACCATTAGTGTAAACGAAGGTCTTTGGCCGGCTCAAGTATCGAATCGGCAATCTTCCAATTACGTGCTCAACGCTTTACCGACTAGGGTACCGCGGCCCGAAATCATGGATGTGAAAACAAAGAAAATAAGTATCAACGTTTTTCACTACTTTCACCATTATTGTGCTATGGAAAATTGGCGACGTTCTGGGACGCACCCCTACGTATGTTACAGAAACATGCCACCACAGTTTTGGTCCTACACGAAGTGGATAGCTCCCCAGCTTCGGTGGCCCCCAGAGGTATAAATTTTATGGGAACACGGAGGATATTGCGACCATGACATATTTTACATGCACCAGCTACCATTAGTGTACACGACGGTCTTTGGTCGGTTCGAGAACCGAACCCACAATCTTCCAATTACGAGCTCGGCGCTCTAGCGACTGGGGTACCGTGGTCCCCAGATTTAAGGTTGTAAAAAAGAAATAAAAATTGTCATATACAAAAGCTGTAATGCAAAAGGGTCTAGATATTATGATTTTCTTTCTATTATATATATATATATATATATATATATATATATGACATTGAATATGAGGATTTCCATAATAATTTTCTGCTTTCGTCTTTTAATATGCACTATTAATATTCCTTTTCAGTTAAAGAAAGCAGCGAATAGGTGGGCAGAGTTCTGCATGTGTTAATAAGTAAAGTGAGTCGAGGAGGAGGCGAAGCCTCCTTCGGGGGTTGGTGAGCGGAGCGAGCAGGGGGCAGAGCACCCTAGTTAAAGAAAAAATATAGAAACAATCTGTAAAAGCATTTCGATCTTACGCGAGAGAAATTCTCATATGCTTATCAAAATTTTTAGCTAGAGCACATGCAATTTTTTTTAGAACATTTTTTTTTTTTTTTTTATGTTATGATTTTTCTGAATTTTCCTCATCTAAATCTTCGATATCACGATTGGCTATTTGGTATAACATCTGAATCGTTTTATGTCTAATTTAATAATGTACTATTTAATTTTTATTGTTGTACATAAATAAGAAACCAAATCTATTTTTGTACATATATAATGTTTTTTTTCAAAAATTTTTATGTGTCGTACAAGTTTTGTATTATACTGGCTAATAAGTTATAAAATTCTTACAAATTTCTGTGAAAAATAGATTGTGAGACTAATTTCAATAATTATTTTGTACATCAGAAAGCAATTTTAATGAGTATTATTACAAATAGGAATAATGACTATTTCAGAATACTTTTCATTAAAAAAAAAAAAAAAAAAAAAAAGAGAAGAAAAGAAAAAAAGATGAATAAAACTCATAAATTTGAAAATTTCCGAAAACAAATCTTAAATTTTTCAATTTTTTTTTTGAACAAATTTAGTAAACATGTGGCTCTTAAACTTCTTTTGGTATAAGTAGATATACAAATTACTCCGAATTTTTGTTTTTATTTTTATTACAGAACATTAAAAAAAAAAATATATGAAATAAATAAATAAATCCTAAAAGCATTCAATAGAAGCATTTCCATTATATGAAAAGAATTTTCGAAATAATATCACATCTATAGTACATTTGGCTGTTTTAAAGTGACTTACATATTTTATTTAATGCGAATATCATTGTTTTTCTGTGATTTGTTCTGATTTGAAAATTTAATAAGCGCTTGTAATGTTATATCTGTTACTTCATGTTCACAAAACAACTAAACCTATTTAACTGTACTTTATTGCTAAAAAAAAAAAAAAAAAAAAAAAAAAAAAATGCATAGGATTTGTGTTGAAATAATTTAAAAAGAATTTATTGTAAATACTTTTTCTTTTCTTTTCTTTTTTTTTTTTTTGAAATCGTTGACTCAGGTTATTTTCACTAGACATGCTTTTAAATAAATTTTGACTAGCTGGAACCCGTCGACTTCGACGGTCACTTTATTGACCGTAATGTTTTAAAAATCGTCGTATCATTATTAAAATGTATTTCAAGTTAAAACATCTAATATAATTTACAACATTTCACTTAAAAAAAAAAAAAAAAAAAAAAAAAAAAAGAAAAAAAAAAAAGAAATTCGGAAAAATGGTTATAAATTGAAATACTATATATGACATCACTTTCTACAAAGTACTGTCAATGTGACGTCAAACTGACTCCAAATAAAACAGTTGCTATCTTTTATTTTCTGTTTCTTATAATACTTAGGCTACATGTTAGCTGACCCGCCCGGCTTTGCCCGGACAATAATAACCTTAATTGAACCTTAAATTAGTATGATTTTATATCTTTAACTCGATTTTGTTTGAATTTCTATTTTTAAATAAAGGCATCGCGAAAAAAATAATCAGCTGTAACAAAAAAATTACCTCGAACCGAACGAAACTCAGTCTTGTGACACCGGTGTCTGCGGCAACACATACGTGAGCCGCTAACAACATAAAAAAAATTCCCAAAAATTAACCTGCAACTGAAAGAACCCGCCCAGTGTTGCCCGGGCCCATGATAATAACCTTAAATGCACCTTAAATTTGTATGGTTTTATACCATTAACTCGATTTTGTTTGAATTTCTATTTTTAAATGAAAACATCACAAATAATAATAATATTAATATTAATCATCTGTAACAAAAAAAAAAAAAAAAAAAAAAATTACTTCAAACAGAATGGAACTCGGGTTCGTATCCCAGTGCCTGTGGCACGTATATGCAGGCCGCTATTAACATGAAAAAATTATCAAAATTAACCTTGAACCGAACGAACCTCTGACTCGTGTTACCGCTGCCTGTGGCTGCGGCACCGTATAGTAGGCATGCTACGCACGCACTGCAAAATCCACTCTCCTCCAACAGGGAGCGCAGTATGTTGTATACGAACATCACCGATCACCTTGAATTTGGAAGACCTTTCAAATAAGGTGTCACATGGTGGTGTCAACTGCAAAATCTTTAGCTGCACTTTCCACCGCCAGGGGGCGCAGTTTGTTCTGTACGAACATCACCAACGGTGAGGAAATACCAAGACCTTTAAAATAAGATATAACATGATAGGGTCTACTACAAAATCACCTAGTTCCATTTTTCACCACCAGGGGGCGCACTATATTGTATACAAACATCCCCAATCAACATGAAATTTCAAGACCTCTATCACCAATCGCCTTGGATTTCCAAAACCTTTTAAATAAGGTGTCACATGGTTTTGTTAACTGCCAAATCCTTTAGTTGCACTTTCCACCGCCAGGGGGCGCACTGTGTTCTGTACGAACATCACCAACGGTCAGGAAATACCAAGACCTTTAAAATAAGATATAACATGATAGGGTCTACAGAAAAATCACTTAGTTTCATTTTTCACCACCAGGGGTCGCACTATACTGTATTCAAACATCCCCAATCGACATGAAATTTCAAGACCTTTAAAATGAGGTGCTACATGTGTGGGTCTAGAACGGATTTCCCTCTCAAACTAATTTCCCCCATTTCCCCTCCCCTCCAAATCTACTTTCCCCCTCTAAAATCGAAAATTCTAAATTCGTAGATATTTATTTTTTAGTATTCGACTCTAGTCCCCATATGTACAATATCTTCACCGTGAAGTAATTTGAAGCTTAGTTAAGCTCGTAAACGTGTTTTTAACCCAAACGGGTGGGAAGAAACGTTTTCCCACCCGTTTCCGCCGGGGCAGAAACGGTTTCTCCCCCGGGAGGGAAACCGTTCGACTTTTTTTTATTTTTCTCTTCTCATAGCACATCTACAGACCAAGACCTTTTTTTAGACACCTCAACCAAATTTTTACACCAAGTAGTTCTCTCAATATAGTGGAGACAGACAAAAACATGTTTCAAATTAATATATAGATATCATAAAAATAGTTTAATGAATTTTGCGAATTCTTTATAACTAGATATTCCAGAACACTGTTATGCTAATGGTAACAATTCTATAGACAAATTTGTAACTACTCAGCCCCTAAATCTAACACATCTTCAAAAAAAAAAAAAAAAAAAGAAAGAAAGAAACATAAAATAAAAAATAAGTGTTAGTATATGTGAAAAAGCATTTGTGGTTTTAGCTTCCCTTCGACATAAACAGGTCTGAAATGCACTCCAAATTTCTTTTTATTTTTACAAATCGTTTCTAAAAACATTCCGTTAAAAGCATTTCGATTTTACTAGAAAGAACTGCTCAGAAGTTCTATAAAACACTTCAGCTTGTAGAATGTGACTTGTATACTTTCTTAAATGCGAGAATATTTGTGAATTATTCACAGCTGAAAATTAAATGAAGAGTGCAATGCTATTACATTTGCGCGTTAAAAAAAAAAAAAAAAAAAAAGTAAAGAAAAAAAGTAAAATGTTTAATGTATGACATAATTATAGAAAATAAAACTTATTTTAATAACCTTTTTCTTAATATATATGTTAAGAAAAATAGGGTAAAAATAGGGTTTATTATTATAAGGATATATCAGATTGTATAATAGGGTTTCTTATATAATCATCAGAGTATCTATCTATTAATCTATCTATCTATATATATATATCGTTAATTAATATGCTCAGACGTTAATTATTTATCAATTAATCGTTGTTTGCAATGCTTTTAATTTCATTAATTTGTTGGCAACTTCCTATTCTCCAGATTGTGTTAAAGTTTTACATGTGGCTGCTCTGCTTATTTCTACTTTTCTCTCTGGATTCCTAGATTAATAAATTATTTAATTTCTCATTCAAAATGGTTTTGCTGCCTCGATCGGGGCTGAAACAATATAAATTGCTATGATTAGCTATATTGTTTTACGAAATCGATGCAGCTTTCACAACTTTATGAAGTACATGGTCCCTAAAGAGTTTATACTTCAAATTTTAAGCATTTTTATCAAATTATTATTTCTGGGGTCCTTTATTTACTTTCTCCGTCATTAAGTTTAATGGTCCTTTTATTATTATTATTATTTATGTCGGCGTAAGTAATTTAAATTGTTTTTGTCTGTTATTGGTTCTTATCTGTATCGCAACATTTTTGTGTCAGTCTTACCTATATGTTACAATCAGTTCTATTTTTGTTGTGTTGGTATTGTTTTGAATCTATTAATTGCTAAATTATAAGGTTAAATTTTATTGCGATATCTATCATTTATATATATATATATATAAATGATAGACATCATAATAAATTTTAACATTAAATTATATATATCTGTGTGTGTATATATATCACGACAATGCGAAGAAATCAGGAAAATGGTCACCAAATTAATTATTAAGAATTTAAAATATCTCTTGATATCACTTCATCATCTCTGCGAGCTAGATAATGACGTCGAATTACCGATATACTCGTTGCTAATGCAGACGTAGCTACTCTCCTGGTTGCGGAATCCTCTCAGACATTAGTAACATGGGAATACTCAAAGCCCGTGTGATGAATATGCACCTTCTCTGAACCACTACATCTAAAACCAGTTCTGTTTCACTTTATTTAATACTAGCTGACCCGTCCGGCTTCGCACTGATGAACAAATTTTAGTTAAAGATGGATTGATATGTAAAAAATCAAGAAATATATCAGTTTATATGTTATAGTCAGGCAATATTATTAACTGGAAAGTCAAAATATAATTTTACAATTATTTTTTTTAATTAGTTGTTAAATGTTGGCAATTTTTACTTAATGCTATTTATTTATTTATTTATTTATTTCATAAAAAGAAACATTTCTTTACTCATGAATAAAAAATATTGAAAAATAAACCTATGACATGAAAATGTTTTTGATAAAATTGACGTCATAATAGCTTTAATTATTATTTATTTGTTCATTTCGCAAATATATTTAATTATTTCCATAATTGATTATTATTTTAATAATGTATATTAAACGAGAAATCAATAATATGAAACAATATTCGTACAATATATACTATTACAGAATCTGGTGTGAAACAACCACACGACTTCCATTACCCACTATTACACGTAATATATACAATTTTTTGGAGATATTACTTGCATTTTTTGAGATTTTCGAGTAAGAGAAACTTGATACACGTATAAAGACACATACAACAGAGTTTGCATAGCGAGTTAAAAAATAAGGGGAAAAAATAGATAGTTATTTTTTTAAACACGAATTTCCGAGATCTAAAACTGAACTACCTAATCAGGATGACCATTAATATTCCTGTAATAAGCACGTAATACTTGAGAAAGGTTGTCTAAATTGGATTAAAGAAAAAATTTTCAAGAATACGTTAGAGCCGTTTTTGAGATACCAACTTTTACCAAAACTTAGCATACTCAATTATTGACCTAAAAACAATAATTACATACAAAATGATATTTAACATGGCGAGTTTGAAAAAAATCCGTACAAGCGTTTTTAAAGGAACGCACTTGCGAAGTCTGAAATTGAGCTGTTTATAGAGGACGCCTATCAATTTTCCTGAACTAAGCAACTTTTCAATTGAAAGGGTATCTAATATATTATTTATACAGCAACTTTGAAGAAAATCATTAGAGGTGTTTTTGAATATGGGCTTACGGTCCCATTTCTGGTTTTCGATGACCCAATTCTGGTTTTTCAATTTTCACGAAAATTTAGAAAATTTATCTGTACACCAGACCTGAATCACTTGTGAAGTTTAGTAGTTCTATTTTTATTAGTTTTGGAGATATGACAGCCAGAAGATTACACACACACGTGCACATATACACACACACTGACCAATTGCCAAAACCTATACAATACTTCCACTACCTACGGTAGTAGGGTAATTGAAGTAAACACATACATCTCGTATTTACTACGATAATATACAGATTTTCGTATTACGTTTTCGATCGCCAAATACAAAAATCGCCAATGACGATAGATATCAAATCTATGCTTTGTTTTCAATTAAAATATTGAAACTTTTAATTAAAAATTTATTTTACCAAAATTTATTATAGCTTCTAGCACTTAGAGAGAGACAGTGTAACTTTTGATTATTGAAAGAAAAAAAAAAAAAAAAAGCAATCGGCTTTTTAGTTCTAGCGATCGTTCTCTACATATGCATATAAACCTTTCTTCTTTTTATATTAGTATAGCTATAGAGCATAGGTATATTAAATAGGTTTCCAATCAACATAATGTAACTCAAATAATTAAATGCTATTTACATTTCAGTAATGGCTGTATGCGCTATGTATATTGAGCTACTTGCCATAACTGTTAGTTGCTAAAAATAGTCGCCAAATAAATTTAAACATCTCAATACGCAAGCGAAGTGTGACATCACTGACCGCCCATGGATGGAAGAAAAAGATTTTCCATGTTAATCGCTCATTGGATTTTTTTTTTTTTTTTTTTTTTTTTTTTTTATTAAAATTCTAGAAGAATTATTTCCCGATTTTAATCCTCATATTTGGGTATAGATATGTATTAGTTATTGTATGCATGCGTTAGATTGAGTTATTTTGCTGTCAAATTGACAAAATTTTAATTTTAAATTTCAAAACTGTCACCCTTGGCGTTTTTTGTATTTGGCGATCAAAAAGTAATACGAAAATATACATGCCAGATGTATATTTTCGTAATATGTATTGTACGAAATATTGTTTCAAATTATTCGTTACACTCTTAATGTAAGTTTTTAAAATAACCATGATTTTTGAAAGGAATTAAATTATATTCGCCAGATTATTTGGTGATTTTTTTTTTTTTCTGCCAAGGATGACGGATATCAAATCTATTCCGCTGCAACATATTAGTATATTATATCAGATACTTTATTTAGACATTTGAAAACAAATTTGACTTCAAATTATGATAGAATATTTATCCTTTCCCTTTTAATTAGTTTATTAGTTGGATGTTTATTGTGTAAATATCATCCTTTGAAATGAAATGTTTATGTTTTCAATCGAATATGGAAATTTGCCATTTTTTTTTCTAGAGTTTTGAAATTTAAAATTCCAATTTTATCAATTTTACAACAAAAACAATTTAATCCAACGGATGCACATGATAACTAATACATATCTATATCCAAATATGGGGATTAAAATGGGGAAATAATTTTCCTCGATCTTTATTATTTTTTTACAAAAAATCCAGTTCACTTTTTATATTATTGTTCGCGTGAAAATATATTTTATTATATGTCTAAAAATAAACTAATTCGTGAATCTTTTTGGCAACAATTATAAATTAAAATAAATAATATTATAAAATAGAATTTCTTATTTTATTTTATTTTATTTATTTATTTATTTTTAAATTCCAATTTCGTTTACACACATCAGTTTAAACCACGGAGTAATAAAGACTCCGTGGTTTAAACATTGATGCTTAGATCATTATATTATATCATATCATATCAAATTAAATTATTAGAAAAATAAACACTTTTAATTCTATCCGCGTTTGTAATGATCGATAGATGGCGCTCTCTGAACTGCAGTTGTTAGTAAATATAACAGCCACGTGTATTTATTATTCTTTTTTCTCCGCCATTTCATCATGGAAAGTCGATTGCATAATATGAGGATATGCAGTGGTGTGATAATTTCACCTTAGCCCACCAGAGGGCGAGCATTTCATTACAATCGCGGATAATGACGTCAGATTTAACGTGTAAGTTTAACAATTAAAAAAGCTTTATATAAATTTCAATTTAATTCATGTGCAAATATATTTCTTTTCTTTTCACGTCAAGATATTTTAAAAACGAAATGAATATGTAAATGTTTCTTTTATGTTGGCAGCAGCTAATTTTTTTAATATTTCATTATTTCCATTTCTATTACGGCTTCTATGTGGATTTTAATTAAAATGCTCAGATTTTAAACTAAAATTTATTTTATCAAAATTAAATATAGCCTATAACAATATGGCATACTGTAGCTTTCGGCCAGTGAAAGAAGTTTTTAAATCGGTTCAGTAGTTCCAGAGATTACCCTCCACAAACAAACAATTTTTTGCGCTTTATATAATGATATAGATGACAGCCCATCTGTCTATTAGACAATTATGCCTCTCTTAACCCTATAAGGCCACCGTATCCATCATAAAACATTTGGGAACGTTTTAAGACATAAGCAATTATGAGTCAAAGTCGTGTATTTAAAAGAATCCATCCATTTGTAAAATAAGTTACTGAACGTACAAGTATTTTGAATCCCTCGGTTGAACATACGTGCGTTACATGTCCTCACCTATGCCGTGAAATTGGCCGTTAGAATAATTCGGAAATTCCCGTTTATGTTCCAGATTTTGCCGCTAAAGTTCAAACATTTCTGTGTCCATTCATTTTTTGCAATGGAGTATATATATTTTATATGGGCATACGATAATATCGATAATTGTCATTTTATTTAATATATTGATTTTAATAATGGGAATCTCATTTCATTATCCAAGACATTAAACTTTTAAGATAAATCCATAAGGATGATATTTAAGATTTTTCAAAAGTATATTTATTCTAATAATGTCATAATATATATTTATCGGAAGAAACAGTAATTATCAAGTAACTTAATAATTATCTAGTAACTTAATAATTATCTAGCTATCGAAACACATAAACATACGACATTTTAACAGTTTAACATTTTACTATTTGTTTAATAAAAGAACGAAACTTAGTTCGAAATAATAATTGAATGTCGTATGTTCATGTGTTTCGATAGCTAGATAATTATTAATGTAAAAATTAAGGTAAGTATTTTTTTTTTTTTTATGTTAGAACTATACTTTTATAATTAAAGGGTATTACGATTTACTAATATACCGTAGCACAATACTGTTCTAATCTATTTAACTTTGTATTATTTTAAAGTTTCATGTTATAAAAATTTAAATGAATCGACTATTTATGATAAAAAGTTCTGTATATCTGTAAACAACACCGATTTGTTTTATGCATCTTTTAAACGTCAAGTTTGAATTTGAAATTTAATATAAATTGGTTGTAAATTATTATTATTATTTATTTATTTATTTATTTATTTATTTATTAATGGGGAAAAGTAATTTATACTCGGAAAGTATTTAACGAAATCACTATTTCATTCATATATTTTGATTCGATATGTTTAACACGTTTCATTTATATTCTAAATAGGTCTGATTTTTTTCTTTTTCTTTTTTTTTTTTAAATAAAGATTAGAATTTACAAGGGAGAAATCTTACCAAAATTAAATAGAATGTTTATAAATAATAATGAAAATGTTCTAAACATATATGCTAAGCTTATTTAATAATTAAACCAGTGTAAACCAAACTCATTTCATAAGTCATATTGAAAATATCATAATTATTATTATATCCTAATTGATTGTTAAATCATAGTTCTGTATCATTACACATAAATAATTCTATTTTTACGATTAATGTATCTTCTTAAATTAGTTTTTTTATTTACAACGACAACTGTCTAAACAACTTGCATCAGAAGATTAATCAGTCAGATTATAAGGTTTAACGTTGCTAGGAATTCTACTGTAGTTTGTTTATTGTCTTTCTATTCTTTACCTGTTTTTTTTTTTTTTTTTTAATATAAAGTAAATATTTGTATTTTTTTAGTATATAAAACGTAACTGACTATATTTTTAAGTTTACATAATTAAAAATATACTAACTCGTTAATTTTCTGTAAAGGCAGCATAATAAATATAATATGTATAGAACAATTTATTATCAGATATTTCCAAAATTAAGTAAAATATTTGTAAATAATAATGTGAACAATGTAAATAATGTAAAAATTTATAATATAATGTATAATAGTAAAAATTATAAGAGGATTTGTAAATAATAATGAAATGATTCGAAACGTATCTGCTAAGCATTTTCATAATTAAACCACATAAGCATAGACTTATTTTTATAAATCTAATTCTCTCTCTCTGTATATACACATACATACATATATATATATATATATATATATATATATATATATATTAATCATTATTATATTTTTATTGTTTATTGTTTATTACATCGTAAATCTATATCATTACACAACGGTAATAACACTGCTCTGAAAAAAAAAAAAAAAGATCTGATACGATTCTTGTTGATTCTTATGTAAAATGACCTCCTGAATCCGAATATGACTCCCATTTTGCCCAGTCACCCACCGTTTTCTAGATGCACTTCCCTCAATTTCTTTCGCTGTTCGATAATTTTATGACCATGAATTTGATTTGAAGAATAAAAAATAATTAATTTAACACCTAAATATATATATATATATAAAGTTTAAAAATAATATTAATAACATATTAAAAAAATAAAAGATATGTAATGCATAATTTCAGTGGCAAATCCCTCCCTAAATTTTTCCCTTGTTGCAAATGTTTTAGAATTTTCCAGCACTGCAGCCCCTCAGAAGATATATAACGGTTAAAATAACCCTGACCCCTCCTAAAAATTAAATTTATTGCCATAAAATCACCGAAAAATGATAAAAATAGGAGGTCATTCCTAAAATACGGTGGGTGATAGGGCAAAATGGGCGTCATATTCGAATTCAAGAGGTCATTTTATATAAGAATATGCTGAAATGGTGTCAGAGGCAATTTTCATGCTGAGTAGTGTAATTTACGGGTAATGTATTTCCTGAAATTAGTTTTTTATTTACAACGATAACTTTCTAAGCAACTTGCAACATAATATCAATCGATCAGGCTATAAGATTTAATGTTTCTAGAATTTCCACTGTTGTTTGTTTTTTGTCTCTATTATTTAAATGTTAAAATTACTTTTCAACAAAAAGTAGATATATGTATCAATTTTCTTAACATATTAACGTAATTGCAAGGTATTTTTAAGTTCACATAAGAACATATTTAATAAATCATTAATTTGGTGTATTAGCTGCGTAATAAGTATAAGATATATAGAATAGTTTATTATCAAATAATTTCATAATTAGTTTAAATTTAAACCCGATGCAGAATCAGTTATCAGTATATTTTGGCATCATTCTTCTCTATTTATTTATTTATTTATTTATTATTGAAGAGAATTTTAAGATGTTTTAAAATAGATATATTTTGATGCATAATATCTCTTTAATTAACTTTAAAACATGCATGGATAAAAGATATTATTACTGAACTTTTACTTAAGTATTTAAAATTTAGACGCTGTGTGTTATCATTTATCAGAAAATTTGCATCATCTATTCGTGAATTGATAACAATGACTAAGTTCATAAAATCATACATTCAAATAGAAATGTTTTCCAATTAATAGCAGCAGGGGAAAAAACCTACATTTCTTAAATTAAAAATTCAAACTTTAATTTAGACATCTCATGAAACAAAAAATTATTTAAAATTTCTGAGTTATTCTGGTATTGTAATAATTTTGCTTTTGATAAAAAAAAAAAAAATAAATAAATAAATAAATCAGAAATTTTAAATTTTTTTTTTAAACTGATAAACACATTAGATTGTATTACACACACGCAAAAATGGCAGTAAAAAGAAGATACTTTATTTAAATATTAATTATTTTTTATTTCAAATGAAAGTAAACGGACTTATTTCAAAATGTAAACATTCAAATCCTTCCACATCAATTTAGAAGTTCAAATATATTATATAAATATCATATCACATTCAATTTAAAAATCTGAAATATATGGTTTTATTTATATTTTTCCTACTTTATAATTTATTTTTAATGTTCTTTAAAATACCTGTTTTTATGATTAGGGTGTAAAGAAGCATTTTAATATCATTAGAAATATATATATTTACATATGATATATTTATTAAGTGTCCATACTAAAATTTTTGGGTTTGAGTAATTTCACTTTTATAATTTTATTTATACTTCTTTTTTTTTTTTTTTTAAATAACTGCGTACACTAAAACGTATAAAGTATTACCATAATTTCAGTGTATTACTTGCGGATTATCTTATAAAAGATTTTAAATGCGTGAGGTGCGTATTATACAATGATGCGTATTATCTGTTGATTGTTTGCATCAGTCGTAGTTTTAATGTTCATTTTTTATTCTACTATAAAATTAAAATATAAGTTTGATTTTTCACTCAACACATGGTGACTTCAAACACTGTAATATTCTTTAGAACATTACTGCAGAACATTACTTTATTTTATTTTATTGGGTTTTCAAAAGTAGATATTTGTTTATTAAAATGCATACAGTCTGCTTTTGTGCTTGATTATGATAATTCATTTTTAAAGCACCATATATCATCACAGAGGACAAACAGAAAAGAGGTATCTTGCAAAGATGAATAACAAAGCTGAAAAAGTGCGTTTTTTATAGGTAGGTAAGGGGAAAATTGAGACTTATGCTAGGCCAAAAGGACAAATCGCCTCAAAAAACCGGTTTTGAACCAGAACATACCTATCTTAAATGATCTTAATATTAAAATTTATAAGGCCTATATATTTTATATTTTCTGTAGACTGTAATGTTATTAAATTTACTTTTTATAGCAAAGGTACCATATATGATTCAATTTGAATTTTATTCTTATATATATATATATATTATCCAGTAATAGATTATCCACATATACATACATATATATAAGTAAAAAATAAAAATAAAAAAAATAGAAGCTTCGGATTATCTGCCGTTGCGGACTATATACCGAAAATTACGGTATTAATTTTCGTAAACATCTGAAGTTTTAAAATCTATCCAAATATGTATTATATTTCTAAATTATAACGTGATATATGTATATTATAACGTGATATTGCTGTTATTATTCAAAATTAACTGCATAAAACATAATAATGTATAAAAATATATTATTAAGTTATTCTTATAGCAATAAATACATTTATACATTAATAAGAAGAACGGAAACAGCTTTCTTAAAAAATAAAAAAAATAAACTCGTTGTCTTATTCGCATGTATTTTTTTTACTATGCAACTTTAACTAAGCTAATTTATAGTGTCTGACCAATATGATGACCACTTTAAACAATATATTTTTGTGGACGTCATAGCAGTCCTGTATACTTTTAATGACATCATTTTCTAACAGTTTCTAACTTTATTTTTATGTTTAGGAACTTTATTTATTATTTTATATTAAGCAATATACTGAATAATTTATTCAAATCAATATGAATTAATTAATTGGAATTTATCATTTGTTTCGAATTGTTATGTATGCATGCTTATCACTAAATTTTCCGAAAAGGTAAAGACAATTTCATAAAATATATTTTACATTTTGACAATTTTTAATTACAGGTTTAAAATGAAGGAGATTTTTAAATATTTGTGTTTGATTTTCTCAAATACATAATAATAATTTAAAAAAATAATAATAATTAGAAAAATATTTACTTTAATTAATATATAAATTAAAAATTATATTTATGAATTATCGTTTATGAAATCTGATTTTAATGGTATTTTACCAAAATGTTTTCATTTAATTTTTTCTTTCTTATATAGTGTAACCAGATTAAATATCTTTTTCATTTTTTCAGAAAAATTGGGCAGAATAATACGTAAACAGCGCTTCTGAATAATAACAATTAAAAAATTCCGAATTCTTAATTCTTATTTAAATAATTAGCTAACTGAATCAGCTCATTGAAGAATCAGCACGTGACATAATCTTGCAGAAAAAAATGCTAGATAGTTTACAAGTATAAGTAAATATTACGCTTGACAGTTATTTAGTTTAGTCGAAAAAAATGAAAAGTGTAAATATTTAATTTTAAAATGAATAAACATTGTCAGTATAGTTTAAAAATTTCCAACGTATTTTGCTTCGATATTTTAATTGAAGGTAATTTTAAACTTTTTTTGGAAAATAAGGCTTATTTATTTTAAACATATTCTGAATATAAATTAAAACCAAATAAAGTTAAAACAAAAGTTACCTAATGTAATTTAGATTCACGAAACGTCATGTTTGTACATTCAGTTAATTTTGAATATGTATTGTCCTAAAAAGAATTAAATAAAACAAAGACGGGTTTTTAACAAAGAAATTAAATTTTCAATACAACGAACTTAATATAAAACTAAAATATTTGGAAATAATGAATGTTGATTAAAGAAATCGTAATTGATTTAAAAAAAAACATAATAATTGCGGTAAAAGATCGAGGTTAAATAATAAGTTCTAGAAAATTATACTGTCTATTGTGACACTATGTGAACCCTTCAAATCATTCATTAAAAAATTATTCACATTTATTTTAAATATTTTCTGTGTAATTAACTCGTACATTAAGCTATTTTTAATATTTATATATATATATGGGCATCAGAAAATGTAATAGAGAGAAATAATATAAAATAATCCTTACCTGGATAATTAGAATGAAAATAAATACAAGAATACTTTTTAAAATCATCATTTTTATCTATATGTTGCAGTTAAATCAAGAAGTATTGTTTTCCAGGTAAATATATTCTTTTCCAATTTTCACAGAATATGGTGTTGTCTTATGTATAAAAACCTTCTTTTCTCATAACTGCTTAACATGATACTTTCTAGTATGTTTTATCATCATATTATTTTCAGATCGCCAAAAACCCTGTTAAAAATTAAAACACATTCTTGAAACAGTAAAATATGGAATAAAATATTATATTAAAAATAATAGTAACATTTATTTAAAAATAAATTGAAACAGTAAAATATTTTTATAATAAAAATTATAATTAATGAAATTATTTTATAAATATTTGCGAAAGTATTTTAGCATTTAGAAGATATTATAGCAATCAGATAGGTTGAATATACTTTAAAATGTTATTTATAAATCAATAGTAGAATTTTTAAGAAAATATAATTTGCGCATAGAAAAAGGATTTATGATTTTACCAATAATAAATTAAGCGCTGAAACATTCACAAAATATTAATGAAAAACTAAAAGCTATATTATTACGTTATATACATTAAAAAATAAAGAGAGATATAGCCAGTAAGTTTATTCATGAAAATACATTGGATTTTTCAATAATATGTTTTTCTGGACTGCCATAAAACATTTATGATAGACAAAATTTAACTTAAAATTTCAAGAAATTACATTGTAAGAATCATTGATTGAAAAAAAAAAAAATTACTTTTACTTTACCATAAGTATACTTGATAAATAATAAATAATACAAATAAGTTCAGTTTTATATTTAATTAATAATAATTTAACTAAACAATTTTATTAACGTATCATATTATAGTAATTCTTCAGATTTTTATATATTGGTTAGCTTTTAATCACATTTTTTTTAAAAAATTACTATTTTTATTTATTTATTAATTTTTTTAAAAAAATCTTTAATTATGTGAATTAAAATACATAAATTTGAATATTATCTTTATTTACTTAAATAATTTTCTTAAACGGTTATAAGTGGATTTAAGAAAATTATCTTTAAAATATATAAATAAATAAGGTCTAATAATATTTATATATGTACTTCATGTTTTAATATGTGTTATAAAGAAACTTTAAATATTTTTAAATTATATTTTTTGATACAAAACTAATAACTTACGTGCCAGAAAACGTTGAAAATATCATTAACATAATATCAGTTAAAGAGACACTAGAAAATTCTTTCTTATAGGAATAACGACGTCAGATTTATCACACGAGGATTTATTTTTCTATCGCAACTCGTCTGCGTATCAAGTTGATGCCACTTACGAGGTCGCTAAAATGATAGTTAAACAGAGAAATTTTCTTCCTTAGTTTCAACTCTTCTCCAGAGAGCGCCCTCTTTTCAATTCTGTAGCGCAGCCGTAGAGATATCTCCTTTCTTTTCTTCCTCCAAGTTTTGTCTTACAGTTTAAATAAGATTTTTTTTCTTTACTAAGTTCAGTTTTATTATATTTTCCAATTCCTATTTATTTTCGTTCGTGGGAATAGGATATTAAGATATATATATCTATATATTTTTAATTAAATCTTAAAGTTTTACAAATCTTCTTGTATATCTTTAATAATTATATCTATCTTTAATAGTTATAAAGTATATCATATATCTTGAAGTCATATATCTTTCAGCCTAAATATTTACTAAGAAATCGAAGATTTTTTTTTTATTATTTAATTTAATTTAATTTAATTTATTTATTTATTTATTTATTTATTTTTTTTTTTTTTTGGGGGGGGGGGATATTAAAATTGTTCGCTAATTTTTTTAAGGTTTACGAGCAAATATAATTACAAATATGCACTGTAAAAAATATGTCCTATTTTTAAATTTAAAATTTAATATACTTAATTTTTTTCTTCTGGATTACCATTTAATTTTCAATAAGTATAATAAATTAAAAAGAGAAAAAAAGATTTTGTCTTCAAATGAATGTATTATATAAAAAAATAGTATAATAGCCATTGCTAAGATACGCAGTCGATTACAAAAAAGGAATAAATTTATGAAAAATGAAACATAGAAGCCAATATTTAAAATCGAAAAAAAATTAATTTAAAAAGTTCAAATTCGAAATTCGAAAACACTCTGGATGAGGTGCATACATATAGCGTCCCAGGAATTCATCTGCCAAGTTTTATAGCTCTACGATCAGTAGTGTGAGCACCAGAGCGCAGACAGACACACACACAGACACACAGATACTTTTCTTTATTTATGTTATTTATATGGGTTATTATTATTATTATTATTATTATTTTTAATGGAAATATTTAAAGGTTCTAATTTATTGATTTTAAAAAAGTATTTATTATTAATATCTAATATCATAATATATATATATATTTCGAAATGTTAATTTGAATGGTTTATGTTTAATTACAATTTCTGGTGTTTTTCGTTGTGTACTCTTCATTTCATAAAAATGGAATTTTTTCTGTTAAATATATTAATATTCATAATTATAATTAATATTTAATATATTTTATTTTTAAAATGTATTTGTAATAATGAGGCTTGGGATGTTATTATTATTATTACTATTACTATAATTATTATTATTATTTTAATCAACTTTAGATTTTTTTTCTTATTTTAATTTTATGTTAATGTTAATTTGGATTGAGACGCTCAGAGAGATGTTTCTTTTTCCTTAATGATTTTGAGTGCGCAACACTAGTGCGACGTTAAACCCAACCAACCAACCAAACAAACAAACAAACATTAAGATAATCAAAATGTATTCTTATATTTCAGTTTCCTTTATAAATATTTAATTTTTTTTGTTGAAGAACTTATTTTTAATTTCCTAAAATCCAAATCAACTGTGTGGTTTAACTAGTAACTAACATTTATATATATATATATATATATATATATATATTATATTATATTATATATAAATATATATTATTATATATATTATTATTTATATTATTATATATATAATCTAGAGTGCATCACTGTAGAGTGAATTTTAAATAGAACTAGATGTTTTGATTTAAACAGAGCGTTTACTTTTAATATCTTTAATTGCTTAAAATACAATTAATTAGTTGAAAATTTAATTATGTATAATAATCTACTATATATTTCATAATTTTATAATTATTTACATTTTAAGTAAAATAAAGTCTATAAATTTTGAAGTTCTTAAATTTCAGTTTACCTTTCCTTTTAACGCGATTAGACATAGTGTTATTAGTTGGTTTTAAATTTTCTGTTTATGAAAATATAATATAAGAATGCCATTATTTAAAAATAATACAAGTAACGATTATTAATTCAACTTTGCTAACATTTCAGACATTTTATAACATTAAATATATCATGGTTTTGGTTAAATTTTATTTATTTATTTATTTATTTTTCTTTTTGCAGTAATTATTATATGTATTTTAACTTTTTACTTACCTTTAACTTTTTACTTAACTTTTTACTTTATGTGTATTTTAACTTTTTATCAATTATTATTTCAACTTTGCTAACATTTCAGACATTTTATAACATTACATATATATCATGGTTTTTGTTAAAATTTATTTATTTATTTATTTTTCTTTTTGCGGTAATTATTATCTTTATTTTAACTTCTTACTTTTCGATCATATATGGTCTTGCAGAGATTTTGGGGTAAATTTGGGCACCCGAAAAAATAGTTTAACCTGCTGCAACTGTCTTATGCCTTGGTGGCATCTTCTCCTCCTTTTACTTATATTGTTTTATCTATTATTCTTTGATCATATAAACTATACATGATCTCATTCTCCAATGTTTCAAAAACAATTCGTGTTAAATTTTTAAATGTCTTTTAACTTATATGGGACTTCATTTCTATATGTCGTTATTTGAAATAAATTCTCTTCTTCTTTCCTGGTGTTTGATCGTTGTAATGATGAATTATATACATATGATAACGAAAAATTCGGAGTGTGCGATTTTTTTTTTTTTTTTTTTTTTTTTTTTTTAACATAAGAATATTGGCATTCATAAAAATTTGGTCAATTCTACTTTGTAAATTTCTCTTTTTTTTTCTATCTCTCTCATTTTTACTATGAATCTTGTTGGTCCATTTTCCGAGATAATTAGGGGAGTAACCACTAAGTAGGGGAGTCACCATTAAAAAAATATTAATTTTACATGAGCACAAAAATAAGAACCTTTTTTATATTTATTTTTTAACGCAATTCTGTTTATAAACGCATACCTATTGCATTATATTAAAAAATAAGCATGCTGAATTTATAACCATTTAATTACAAAAAAAAAATATCTTTCCCCCTGGTGATGTTTTTTTTTTAAATTACTGCGATAAAAATTAAAAACTTATAATGAAAATTCATAAAAGTTTTTCTTTTTACTTTTTTCTTTTTTTGTTTGGGGGAGGGGGAGTGAGAGGCTAAGAAGTATATACAAAATATATTACTTTTTGTTAATTTTTTTCTGTTTATTTAAAAATTACCATTCTTTGACCTCCATTCTAGTGAAAATAAAAATCTAATATTTTTTCAAAATTTTTTTTTATAAAAATGGGGAATATATTTTTTCTACAAGGGAGAGTATTTCCTAAAATGTAGTTTTCAGAACTGATATAATATCTTAATAAAATATTAAATTTTTATCCTTGTAGTAGTAAATGCGAGATACAAAAACACAATTAATTTGTCAAAGAACTATTTTTTCACCTCCATTTCCCAAACAGCATAGGTAATGGAAGTAATGTATTCGATCAACCAAAAATTTTTATACAGATTTTTCTCTTTTATTTATACTTTTTATGATCGTTTAAGTTCAAAAAACTATTTTTTAAAAATCGATCAGTGCGTGGATGTGTATTTTATGAGGAATCGTTTGACTATCATATCTTCAAAGTGAAAAAATATATAACAACGAGACTTTGTAAGTAAATCTGGTTCGGTGTTCAGATGTGTTTTCCAGCTGTTGCAGAAAATTGGAAAATTGTAATAGGGACCATAAATCAGTATCTTAAATACGGTCTTAACAATTTCTTTAAAGTTGCTATGTAAATCATCTATTTGTCTTTCCATACGTATTAGTTTGTTATTGTAAAAATATAGATAAGCATACTGATACCTTATTCCAATTTTAGGTCTTGGATATGGATATCATAAAAAAATGACTCTGTGAAGCATCTTTAATCTCGCGAGTTAACTTCTTTTAAGATGTTCTTTCACATGTATTAATCTGTTTGCAGATGGATTTCCAAAGTATCGTTGAAAATAGAATTTGGGACTAAAAGTCAGTATCTCAAAAACTGCACTAACGATTTTCTTCAAATATACTGAATTAAACTTCTTTTAGATGTCTTTTTGTGAATGTATTTGATTGTTAGTACAGGAAAACTGACAGATATCTTGGTTGGGAGGATCACTTTTAGATCTCAAAAACGGGTAAAGTAAGACATCCTGTAAGGGACACTTCCGAAGAAGGGGCACTTCTATTTAAGGGACAAATTTCTTTGGCCCCATTACCTTTGAATAGCCTTAAGGGCCCTCTTCACTCACCGCCGCCGGAAGCCGAAGCAAATGTTATTCTATGGGAAATTTTTCTTTACAAATAACTTATTAACTAATATATATTTTTAAATTCTGTTTTCACATTCTGAAAATTCCCAGCTGTTAAATTGACGGACCTTATTCAAAAAATTATTTTTTTTTTTAATTTTTTATAGTTTATTTTGTAGCTGCAAAATACGAATTTTCAATATGCGAATTTTTTTTTTTTCATTTTGCAATTTCAAAATAAAAAATAAAAAATTAAAGAAATACATTTTTGAAAAAGGTCCGTCAATTTAACAGTTGGGAATTTTCTGAATATGAAAACAGAATTTAAAAATATGTATTAGTTAATAAGTTATTTGTAAAGAAAATTTCCCCATAGAATAACATTGGCTCGGACTTCCGGCGACGGTAAGTGAAGAGGGCCGTTAACGTGTTTACCTCTCTATAAGGGACACCCAAAAGTTACAAAATAAAAGGTTATAGACAGTTTGAGAGTTCAGCGACAAATTACGAATATTAAGATGTGGTTTTGTGATAAAGGAAGCATAAAAAAGTAAAATGTATTATGCCTTCTATTTTGAAGAATATTTTCAGTGTAGAAAGGGATCAACCTGTGAAATTAATGTTCTTCCCATCAAATACAACTTCTTCATTATAGCAACCTTTATATGAAAGAATTATCTGGAACTTCAGGGTTCAATAAAGAAGTTTTTTTCCGTGACATTTAAATTCACAAGATACATCTAAAAGCAGTGTGAAATATGCACATGTGTCTGTTTTGAATGCAATCCAGAGGATCCTGGCCATTGATGAAAATTTGTGAAATGAGACAAATAATAATATCATAGATTTTTAGTATCGCCTGTAGATCATGAAGGTATTAGAGAAAAATGCTTAGAGGATCCCGAAAGTAGCAATAAATGAATGTAGAGGTCAAAAGCTATGAAAATGCTTAAAATACATTTCACAACTAAAGACATTCATTGTAAATAATGGTGATTATGAAGCTCTTAAAATAATAAATGAATTTAATATCCACTAAAAAAACCTTTTTCTCCTTTTATTTAAATAATTTAATTAACTGAGAGATTTATTTATTACAAAAGAAAAATTTAAAAACATGAATAAAAAATGGTTACTATCTCACTGCATTCTGAGTCTTTAAAGTTTAGTAATACCCGCATTTCTATTTAAATTAAGTTTTCTAAGGACAGTTTAATTTATATGCCATATAAGTGGCATTTTCATGTATAATTTCTCTAATTTCCAAGTTTGATAAATAGAACTTCTAGCATAAATTTATTGAAAAATGTTTCAGTATAGTTTAAATAATTATCAGTTTATAAATAATATCAATAATACATTATTAAATTTATGTTTAAATATTTTTTCCAAGTTAAAATTAAATATTTTTAAACTGTAAAAGAAAGTATTTTTATTTTATTTTTCTCTAGATAAACCTCCTAACCGTTATCCTTTCATCTCTTATTTAAATAATTAGCTGACCTATTATTCAATACAGTTAATTAGTGTTTCTGATACCAAATTTGTTAAGACACATCACTCAACGAAACTCAGTTTTTTGTGTTAAAAGTGTCATTGAATATGAGCAAGGAAAATGTTATTTTTAAAGAGTTTTCCTTTAAATATAATTATATATAATGGATTTGGAGAGATTAATCTAATATTGACAACAGTAATCTCAATATCGTATTTCACTTCTGCATAAGGCCTAATGCTAAAAGTAAAGCAAAGCAGAAAGTTCCTTTTACTTTTTTTTTTATACTGTTAAAGAAAGTATTTTTATTTTATTTTTCTCTAGATAAACCTCCTAACCGTTATCCTGTCATCTCTTATTTAAATAATTAGCTGACCTATTATTCAATACAGTTTATTAGTGTTTCTGATAGCAAATTTGTTAAGACACATCACTCAACGAAATTCAGTTATTTTTGTGTTAAAAGTGTCATTGAATACGAGCAAGGAAAATGTTATTTTGAAAGAGTTTTCCTTAAAATGTAATTATATATAGTGGATTTGGAGAGATTAATCTAATATTGACAACAGTAATCTCAATATCGTATTTTACTTCTGCATAAGGTCTAATGCTAAAAGTAAAGCAAAGCAGAAAGTTTCTCTTACTCTTTTTTTTACACTGTTAAAGAAAGTATTTTTATTTCATTTTTCTCTAGATAAACCTCCTAACCGTTATCCTGTCATCTCTTATTTAAATAATTAGCTGACCTATTATTCAATACACTTTATTAGTGTTTCTGATACCAAATTTGTTAAGACACATCACTCAACGAAACTCAGTTTTTTGTGTTAAAAGTGTCATTAAATATGAGCAAGGAAAATGTTACTTTGAAAGAGTTTTCATTTAAATATAATTACATAAAGTGGATTTGGGGAGATTTATCTAATATTTACAACAGTAATCTCGATATCGTATTTTACTTCTTCATAAAGTCTAATGTTAAAAGTAAAGCAAAGCAGAAAGTTTCTTTTACTTTTTTTTTATACTGTTAAAGAAAGTATATTTTTTTTTCTCTAGATAAACCTCCTAACCGCTATCTCGTCATCTCTTATTTAAATAATTAGCTGACCTATTATTCAATACAGTTTATTAGTGTTTCTGATACAAAATTTGTTAAGACACATCACTCAACGAAACTCAGTTTTTTGTGTTAAAAGTGTCACTGAATATGAGCAAGGAAAATGTTATTTTGAAAGAGTTTTCCTTTAAATATAATTATATATAAAGGATTTGGAGAGATTAATCTAATATTGACAACAGTAATCTCGATATCGTATTTCACTTCTGCATAAGGTCTAATGCTAAAAGTAAAGCAAAGCAGAAAGTTTCTTTTACTTTTTTTTCTTTTTTTGCATTTCAGATAAACTTTTGACAGTTTTAGCTTCTCCCAGTAACTCTATTATACACTTCTAAGTACAGATTGTCTTTGCTGTTCAGGAAATAAAATTCGTTTTACCGCGTTGTAGAACTTTATAGGGAACATCACGATAAAAAATGAGAAATCAAAATTGTGAAGATAAAAGAAAACAAACTTTAACCAAGAAGATTACACATAAAATTAAAATTAGCCAGGCTTCTCCCGTCTGTCAGTGCAGTCCCTTTTGATGCAATACAGGGAAAAAGAGAAACTCTGCACTCTCAGAAATGGATGCTCAAACTTAACGAAATATTCTTTAATTTTGACGAAACCGTTTCCAGGGAAATACTCCGAGCGAATATTCCGTGAAATTGAGAAAGTTACTTTCGTCACTTGTTTGAACATACGAATTTTGTCAAAAGTAAAGAAGCATTTTTTTTCATCCTAGTTTTGTTATACATAATAAAATACAAATGATAGAATTATAAAATTACCTGCAAATTCGTTGCTTTGAACGATTAAATCCTATTTATATTTGATGAAAATATAAATAAAACAGAGCAAACAAATAAATGTAATTGTAACATAATGTCGAAACAACACAGGGAAGAAAAAACAATATGGCGGTAAGGAAAGCTAGCACGTGCTGTTGTGAGTAAACAGTTTCGTCAAATATTTGAGAGTTCATGTTACGTCAAAAATCACGTGATCGCTTAACGAAATGGTTGTCAAAAACAATTAAATTAAGCCGGAGGATGTCTGAGTCGTCAAACTTGAGTATATCATTTTCGAGAGTATGATGTCTTCAATACCATTCATAAAATGCTATACTCAGTGATTTAATGCAAAAAAGTCGAAGAGTTAAATTTATGAGGCTTCAAGGAGTTTTCATAAGAAGTTCAAAAATCGGGATTTACAAGAAAGTCGAGTTGGGATAGAAGTCTTTACTCTGATTATAAAAACACTTTATGAAGGATAGACAGCAATTACTTTGCGGCATTTAGCAATTCATTAGTTTTGAATAAGATTATTGGAAACTAGTTTGTGTATAAATGCAAATTGATTTTCCAGTGTATATAAGGTATCTTAAAATAGTACTTCAGTTTATGTCAGTTCTGTGAGTTTTTTAATTCTGCTTTGTACAGTTTTGTTAATTCTGTTTTGTTTTTTCAGGTTGCAGATCGCGGAATTTTAGTCTAGTGGAGCCCCTTTAGAGATAACTCTAGGAGTTTAGTTCACCTGAAGTGTAGTATAGTTGAAAATTAATTTCTGCACTTCATTTATTAAACACAGAGCAGAAATGAAAAAGTACGATGGAATAGCAAGAGACCTTTCATCACAAATTTTCAAGAATTTTGTAGGTTTTTGAGAAACATGTGCCTGCGTCTGGAATTTCAAGTAAAACTATTGAAAAGAAAAATACATATAATTAATGGGTTAATTTGCTGTAAAAATGACTTCAGTATTTCGTGACTTTTGGCTAAATTAAGTGTAATAAATGTTATCATTTAAAAAAATGTTTGCCTTTAAACGGCAACAAAAGTTTTTATTTAAGGATAAAAAAAGAATGGAAATTAAGGAATAGAAAAGAAAGATGTAGTGGTATTACGGAAATTAGATTGAATACAGCAATTAAAAGATATATATATATATTTAAGCGTCGAGTTATTATTTTTTTAAACTACTTAAAAATGGTGTATGGAAAAAAATAGGCATGTATAACTGTACAAAATTGTGACATATATTGAGCTGCACTTTAGGGCCACGATTGAAAAAAAAAAAAAAAAAAAAAAAAAAAACTGTTTTTCCTGATGATGTGTTGATAGCAAAAAGTTTCAAAACCAATATATTCTAATTGTAATTAAGTTTTTAATTAAATATAATTTTATATATATACGTGTTTTAAAGTGTTTTTTAACAAGTTTTATAATTATACACGTGTTTTAACCAGCCTCATTTTCTGAGAGATGATGACAGTATGTTCATTTTAGTCGAAGAAAACTATATATAGAATTATGAAATCTGTGAAATAAAATACAATTTAAGTTTAAAAAGACTTCATGAGACTTGAAAGAATAGTCTATTGAAAAGTATTGTATGTATGTATGTATATGTGATGTTCTTAATGATGTAGAAAATTATTTGCTATTTCGGTAATTATACATTTACTAAAAAATGATAATCTTCGAACAACGTATATTACCTTACTTTTTTAACTTTTTAAAAACAAGAAATACGAGAAATTTTAAAAGGAAACGCTTGAAGATAAACAACTTAATTAAATTCTAATGGAAATTAAATTCTTAATTATATTTCAATGCAAATTTCACGGAAATTGAAACATAAGTAAACTCAAAGTTTAAAAAAAAAGTGTATTAAAAGATTAAAGTTAAATTGATTTTAAAAAGAAGAAGAAAAAAAAAGTTTTCCTAGTATGAAATTTTTTCTCTGTTAACGAAAAAGTCCACTTACCAAAATAAGTGTTTAATTTTAGATCTTTCATAAAATATGCATTGTGAAACAGACGTCTATCTAATCTTTGATATTAAAAACTTTATTAGACGGTGAAGAAACATCACTTAGAACAAAAAGCTTTATTAAATTTAATTTTTTTTCTCGTCAATATTAGTTTTCATAACTCGCAGCAGATTATGAGTAAAGAAGAAAATGATTTATGATTTTAGGAATTTTTTTTCAATACCAAATTTATTGAAATATCAAAATGAACAAAATTTATTTATATGATATAGTATTTAAACGAAGTATTTAGTTATTTGGAATACGTAATAAAAGTTATATTTAATTTAAAATATATATGTTACCATAACATTTATGTAAAAAAATAAAATAAATAAAAATAAATAAAAATAAAATCCCCATACACATAGTAACAATATAAAATTAAATATAACATGATTATCTGTATTATATTATCTATATATTATATATTTACAATTATATTTCATATATGTTAATTTATTCTGATTATTTTTCTGTACTTTTCAATATCTTTATCTTTTAATTATATATATATATATATATATATATATACATAATAATGATTTATTAAGCGTAGTAGAAGCCAAGCAACACATACAAGATCAATGAAACCACAAAGACCAATAAGAATGAAAAATTTCTTCATGTAGGAGAAACTCAGAAAGGTGAAGAAATTCATGAGGGGATGCAATACACATATTTAAAGAAACCAAATTTATTAATTAACAGCCTGTATAAGAATTAAAACAATAAACTAACTCAACAAAATCTTAACAGAAAAACATAAACTAAATCGAAAATTATGTTAAATCAATTTAAGAAACTTAAGAAGGAAGGAGGGAGGCAGGCGGCAAGACTTGTGACTTGCCTGTGGGGTTACACTAGTTTCACGCCGGCAACACTCCCCCAACCTGCCAAGACCAGAATAGGAGTCATATGGATTAAAAAAAGCAAAATTTCATAGCAGATAAAGAATAATGAAACTATGAAGCAACAATGAAATTCATAGATTGATTAGTATGTGTTTAATAGTATGATTAGATTTTTACGAATAGTTAGCAACTCAACAATGACTAAACTTAAAATTTAATGGAAAAAGAAAGATTGAAAATTAATACAAAGTAAATATATATCTATATATCTATATCTATATCTATCTCTCTCTCTCTCTCTCTCTCTCTCTCTCTCTATATATATATATATATATATATATATATATATATATATGATACATATTTTAAGTAATTATTTAGCAATTAATAAATACATGTATAATCCAACACAACAAAATAAAACTGATTGTAACACATTGCTAAATCTAGCACAAAAATGTTTCGATACATGTTAAGATCCAATGCGAGACAAAAATAATATAAATTACTTACGCCCACTAGAGTAATAAAGGTCCATTTAACATAATTACGGAGAAAATAAATAAAGGACCACAGAAATAATAATTGGAATAAAAAATGGATTAATGTTTGGAAAAAAAATGCTTAAAAATAGAAGTAGTATCTCATCAGGAAGCATGTACTTCATAAAGCTGTGAAAGCTGCAACGATTTCGTAAAACAATATAGCTAACAATAGCAAATGCATATCGTTCATACCTCGATCGAGCAGCAAATCATTCTGAATGAGAAATGAAATAAAATATAAAATCAAATCATCAAGGAAAGCAGAAAGAAAATTAGAAAAAATCAGAGTATGTATATATGTATATATATATATATAAATATGTGTGTGTGTGTGTATGTGTGTGTGTATGCGTCTTTTAACGTTCTCAGATTTCACGCCATATCTAGCGTGTTTATTATCTTCTTGCAACATTTTCATATTTTTTTTCTCTTATGTCTTGTTATTTTTATTGTTTTGAGTATGTTATCATATCTTGTGGTATATGACCATACCACGATGCCATGTTGTGCCATAGATTTTCCGTTTCAGCAGATTAATAGCTTATCTTAATGATTTATCGCCAGCCTCAAAGGATTCGATAGAGATGTTTAATTGTATTTTTTTCAGTAATAATAAAAACAAAACATATTTTTAATGACATATTACTAGAGCCGGTAAAGGTAATTACATTTTGCATTTCTTGTTTTCGCTAAATGTTCTTTGCCAGTTGGTAATAGATAAAAGATTTTTAAACTGGCCAATTAAATCTCTCTCTTGGCACTTTTTATGGCTTAAATTTGTAATTTAAATAACTTGGCGATTTTCATACTGTTGATTTCACGGCCACCCGATCTTAGATTCCTCCGAATTCAACTTATCTGAGCAACTAAAAAATTACAATCAATCTCTCCCACACCTTGAGGATTTTCAAAATTTGTTATTTTAGGGTATTTGAATGTGTTACAATGTAAATGTGTTTATTAGCGCAATGATTTAAGAAAATATGTAATACTTTAATATAGGCAAAAACTTTCAGTAAAATCATGATAAGGACAAATGATTATCTTTTCTACTGGATCACGGTGATTTATTTAAACAGCGTATGATGCAGACTGCCATATACCAAACTAATGGAAAATCAATGGCACACGTGTAGTACAGTATGATGATGTGAAAGATCTTTACAATTCATAAAAAAAAAAAAAGGGGGTTATTTCATTTGAAACGCATTCCGCTATTTTAATAACCAGTAAAATGATCTTGTATTCACATTAACAAGTAATAATTTTATTCTGCCATAATGACACAAAAATTTCAGCACGACCCGTAAAGTAACAGTACCATAACCTACACTGACAGACTGTATCATGTATGTGTATTTAATGCACATGTCTTAAAAATCACAGTGTATACTAATTTTCTGTAACTTTCTTTATATACATGATGGTTATTATAATAAAAATTCTGCTTGCTATTTTTGTTACAATAAAAGCCGATATTTTGTTTTAATAGTCAACAAAAAATAAATTGTATAGAACACAAGCTAACACAGAAATTTTAAACCTTTATTTCTTTAATTGAGATATTTATTTATATCCAGGCACTTTATTGAAAATGTAATTTCATCATACATTTTATAGGGGGTGGAGCCAAATTACACAGCTCTATCTCACAAGGAAATTTTAAAAAGTGACCGCTTCATGTGCGCAAGATTCATCCCCCGGCAAATTATCTTCAAAGAAAAATTCACTTTATGCAATCCCTCCTCCCTCCCCCCCCCCAACCACCACCACCACCTAAAAAAAAAAAAAAAAAAAAAAAAAAAAAAAAAAAAAAAGCAGCAACAAGAAGGTGACACTGTCGGTAACTAAAGTCTCCGAACACTAGCAAAAATTCATATATAAAAAAAATACAGTTTTGTTAAATAAATCCTTGTCTAATCCTGTTCTTAGTCAGTGTAAGAACATGATTCGATAATTATTTATTAAAAAAATATATATATATATGAAGTGTACTTTTTCACATAGGAATTTTTGCTAGTGTTCGGAGACTTTTGTTCCCAACTGTATCTGAATAGGATGAAAATAGGTAAATGCGATATTAGAGAAGAACAAATGATTATAATATTTAAGAGAAAGAGATTCACAAAGTGCATAAGTCTGTGATGCCTTGGTTCACGTATATGCAAAACGTTATTAAGCTTGGCATTGATTACTTGTGTTGTCAGATATGGTCCTGTGGAATATCGAGCCAAATTTTGTCGAACTGTTGCATTAGATAAACAAAGCCCTGAACTGGTTGTAGTGCCCTTTTCATAATGCTTTCAATAGGAGAGAGATCCGGTGATCTTTCTGGCTAAGGTATAAAAGCTTATATATCCATTTAATATGTATAAATTGAACTGTATCAGGTGCTGTTCAGTAAAATATATATTCAGTCAATAAATGTTTTGGTATTTGATATGTTTTTTACGTAATTTAAATCTTTAAATTAAATTTACTCAATTTGAAGTTTTCCAGTAACTCATTATCACCAATACACTAAGATTTCTACAAATATTGGAAGAAATATATATATATATATATATATATATATTTTATGTTTAATAGAACCTACATTAAAGAATTCGGGATGAATTCTAAAATTTATTAATTAGTTTTTGAGAAAAAAAAATTAAAAAGTGCATATCTATGTAATATATATATATATATATATATATATATATATATATATATATATATATATTATTTTTAATATATTTCTATTTTTAATATTTTTTCGTTTAAAGATAATACAAAATCCATCCCTAATTCTTTTAATTTCTTTCTATGAAATATCGAAATTATATATATATATATATATATATATATGTATCTGTGGAAGTTCTAGCATTTTGAAGATCATGAATTTATAAAATAATTACCTAAATATATATTTCATTGTATGAATCTAATGTAATTCAATTTATAAATGTTAAATTCAAATGTAAGCTTTTATATGAAACCTACTTCAGCCGTGTCGTCAAAGGTGCCATGTCCCCTTAACGGCCCTCTTCACTCACGGTCGCTGGAAGCCCGACCCAATGCTACTCTATGGGAAATTTTCTTTGCGTATAACTAATCAACTAATACATATTTTTAAATTCTGTTTTCACATTCAGAAAATTCCCAACTGTTAAATTGACGCACCTTTTTTAAAAACGTATATATTTTTAATATTTTATTTTGAAATTGTAAAATGAGAAATTTCACATGTTGAAAATACGTATTTTACAGCTTCAAAATAAAAAATAAAAAATTTAAAAAAATGCATTTTTTAAAAAAGTGCGTCAATTTAACATTTGGAAATTTTGTGAATGTGAAAACAAAATTAAAAAATATGGATTAGTTAATAAGTAATAAGTAGAGAAAATGTCCCCATAGAATAACATTAGCTTCGACTTCCGGCGACGGTGAGTGAAGCGGGCCCTTAATATATAGCATTTCCACCACAGTACCTTGCCACAAATGTCTGTACGCTTTTTTTTTTTATCATACGTGTTTTGTCAAATATCTAAATATATATATTAAAATATTTGACGAATCATTCTGAATCTTCGGGGGTCGTCAAAAATATGTTATTATTATATATTTTAGAAATATAATTTTTACGAATTTAAAAAAAAAAAAAAAAAAAAAAAAAAAAAGAACAGGAAAATAATGCAAAAATGCTGAATGTTTAAGATCATCTTGTAAAATCGTAGAATGATTCAAATGAGCTATAACTGTAGAATTCAATTAAGGTTTTTTTTTTTTTTTCTAATTATCTATATTCATTTGTATAGGAATAGCACATATATTCACACACACACACACACACACATATATATATATATATATATATATATATTATTAATTTATTTCAAAAATGCCCATGAATGTATATGTGAACATTACATTTTCACAATGCATTCAGCGTTTTTTTTTTTTTTTTTTTTTTTTTCAGGTCTTGTTTTTATCATAGATATAGTAATATATATAAATCTATCATCCCCATGTTATCGAGCAAAATATTTTGATGCTGAAAAAAAGTTCTAAAATCAGCCATTAGAGAGTATTGAAAAAAAGAATAAAAAGAAAAATTAATTTGAAAATGTATCTGGAGTTTTTCATTCACCTTTAGTAAATAAATTAATCATAAATTTTATTTACTAAACTATCCGTGTGTATTCCTGTGTGTGATTTACTCGGGGAAAGGCAGCCATTAGAGTGACTTTTCCCGAAAGAAAAAGGCCTCACTTTTTCCCTCTCGCTGATCAATCTATGTCTTATTACTATATCTATGGTTTTTATTTTTGTTTTTTAAGATATTATTTTGTATCATACCTGAAGTAACATTTTTATTAATACTGTCTAACTTGATTTTATATGAATGCTAAATAAGTCAGGATCAAATGACACTTAATCAAATGGTTAAACTTTATAGTTATTATTCCTGGTATTTTCGAAAAACGTCGATATTGTGTTTTGACTCCACATTCAATATTTTACGTATCAGAATTTTGAATTATTTATATTTACATTTTATCCCCTCTTTAATTTAGATTTCTGTTACCTTCTAATACTTGATTCATTTTCAGATTTTCTTTTTTTTTTTTTTACTTGTCGTTAACAATTTTAATAAAACTTCATTCTTTTCAATTGTTTTTCAATTTATTTAAAGTTCAAATTTCAGTTTTTTTTAATAAATTTCTGTTTAAAGAAGAGTAGAGTTTATTTTAAATTCATACTTTAATTTATAATGATACATTAAAATTGATTAGAAACAGAAAGTTTATTTTAGTGTGTTTCAAAATATTAATAGCAACCTTTTACATGCATTTCAGTTATCAGCGTTTTTATTATTTGAATTTATATTTCATACAACAACCACGCTTTCTTATATATATATATGTATTTATTTATTGCATTTTAAGTTCATATAATAATTAATATGTTTTCAGAGTTATTTTACTTACGACTAATGGAGCATAATAAAACTCATTATTTTACAAAAATTTCTATTGTGCAATTGGTTTAGAGTTGAACTGTTTAATATCTCTCTGTATATAAACAAAAAAGTTTAGTTGGTTTTAAAATTTAATTCATTATAAATTAAAATTTTAATTTAGAATGTTACAGTTCTTAATGCTCCCTTATTCAGAAAATGTATGTTTACTTTTTAGAACTCCTCCATTTCATCGCATGGCAAATGCCATTAGACATTAAGTTTAGAATGTTCAGTTAATTATAAATTAAAAGTTTTTTTTTTTTGCTTCGAATTAATGTTTTATCATTTTGATCGATGGAAAATGCGAATTGATATTACATTTTTGAGAGGGTTGGGGGATTGGAATTAAATAAGTTCACACAAAAAAGTTTAAATAAAAAAGTTCAAAAACGTAGCATAATTCATATTTTATTTTTCAACTTTGCTGAAAACTGTCAAAATGCAATGTTTACAGGGTAATTAGACAGAAGTTATGCCCATAAACACATACAATTCGAACATTAACTTCGGTCAATTAATTAAAATTAGATTTGAGGTTATAATTATTGCAAGTAAACAAATATAACAACTAATATACTGCTAAAGCGATACAAAATTAATTTTGTGCACACAAAAGCCAACCAACACAATTTTAGTCAGCAAACAAAAAAACCCAGTCCGAAGAAGTGTACCAATAATTTTAATGAAATTATGCAATAAAAAGTATCACCAGATTCCATTAAAGACCGTTTTATTAAACCCAAATATTTACTGCGTAATCAAAATAAAATACAAACATGCTTTTCAGTTTTTCCACACAGTATCCTTTTCATACATTTACTTCTCTTAAATATAACATTCATTCGATATATAATGACGTTTCTAGAACAAGCATTTACAGCACATGTATAGAACTTCCGATATAATAAGCAAATACAAGCCATCTTTAGATTTCTTTTCAATCTATCGAATGATTATTTCCCAATGAAAAGTGTTTTAATTTTCCGAACTTAACAGAAGCAAATAAGGACCCATAGTTTATGGTATATTTCCGGAAACTTTTCAGCGATGGATTATAGCATCTCTATTTTTTATTACAGTGTGCTAAAATGTCAGTCCAGGCTAGCGTGATATGAAGGGCAACACAATGAGGCGTAGAATATCGTTGACTTAACGCTGTGCGGTAATGGAGCTACGGATGACAATCCAAGAGGATGAATGAAATAACACCCCAGACCATCATTACTGGTTGACATATGGTGGGTGACACTCAGGATAGTACCCCACGTCTTCGCGGATCATTGGGACTCAGTTCGAAGCAGGACTCATCCCCAAAGAAAATTTCACACCAGTACATTATTCCAGTTCAAATAAGCACAAAACCACTACAGATAGGATTGTCGGTGTACAGAAGACAGTAGTATTCGGCGCGATGTGTAATATGAGTTCAGAATCCTTTTTTTTTTTAAGCCGCCTATTAAAGAGTCTTGCGGTCACTGAAGCAGTGGTCTCACGCAGGATCGAGGACGATGATGAATTCTGCGCTCTGAGTGCCGCTCTGACGTTTGATCGGTCCCCAAGTGCTGTCGTCTTGACCGCTAGTTTCTTGACGCGGTGATGGGCCGTAGTTCACCCGTTCCTGACAACATTGTTCACTAGTGGCATCACTCTTATCCAAATGTCGAGCGGTTTGCCGATTAGACCAACCAGCTTCTTTGAGCCCAACTCCACGTCCTTTCTCAAATGCTAGCATCTGCACATATTGTTGCGCACCTGTTTGAGAATCATTGTTAATATACATTTGAGTACACGGAAATATATTCTCAAGATATTTATGACCTGGAATCGAAATTTCTACTGTTTAATATCATGCTAGTCGCGGAGTTAAAATGTGTTGCAGTCCACGTGTTCATTCATTGCCCGCCAAAATTTACAATTATGAATTTTCCGTCGTAACCTGTATGCATATCTATTGTGTCCAATTTTTCTATCTCTTTCTCTCTCTCTTTATTTATTTATTTATATATATATATATATATATATTTTTGGCATGTGTGTGTGTTAGTGTATTTCCCATATAATCGAATACGTTAACTGATATTTTGGCCGTTAATAAGGGGTTTCCATACTTTTCGCTAGGAACCTATTGCGACAAACAGCCAAGATCAATATTGTATGAGAATATTTTGTAAAAATTTTAATTCAATTATGATACAGGCTGAAGTTACATTTCTATAACCAGATAAAAATGTACCTTACATATACATTTCACTATGAATTTACTGATGCAATGCAATTGAACATTTTGAGAAAATGCAGCTAGATTGAGTCTTTGGATATGATGAACCACTTAAAATAAATAGAGACAGAATAGAAACATATTATCTGACTATCGGAAAATCTCTCGAAAAATAATAAAAAAAAATGGATACGATTAGATCCTATTCGCATTTTAAGTAATTAATAAATTATTTGCTGCATTATTTTCATAATTTAAATATAATATTTTTCATGACTGAATAGAAAATAATCTATATTAGAATTTTAGATTTTAAAATACAAATTATTTGACTATTATTCTGACAAGTTTTTTTAAGTTAATATTATGTATATGTGATGATTTAATACCCTACTAATAATTAATAATTTTGTAGAAACAACATTCTACATAAAAAACGAGTGAGCGGATTTCCACCAATTTTGATGTATAAAACTAAATAAAATCTAGGCATTTAGCAAAAGTTCATGAAGTACGTACTAAGTGGAGCTTTTCATAGAAAAATATCAATTTTAACATTGAATTTATACTAATCAATATCGGATAAATACTAATCAATATATGTTTGACCATTCTTACTTTTACCACTATTACTTTTATTGTTCTCAAAAATGCTCAGTGGGTTGCCCAAAATAAATTTTACAAGAGCTAAAAGTGGCCAAGCAAGGATTCGAAACTTGGACCTTTAGCCCAGAATCCCAACAGTTTATTAATTGTATTATCATATAAATGGTGATGCGATGTATTCAATCGGCTAGATTAACGAACGCGGCTCATGATCAAACCCGGTAATTACAGTTTACAAATTTCAAGAGCAATACTTCTTAGCCCTTGGTTGGCGCTTAACGTATGAACGATCTGTCAAACATGGAACCTCTTCGATATCAAATGGAAATGTATTATTTACGATATTTAAAATGCTTATAAAAGGAATTCAGTTAAATCTTATTGACATATTTTTTAAATCTCGGAAATTTTTGTTCATATTTAAAAATACTTAATCTTAAGAAATTTCGCAACTACAAAATTTAAGATAATATATATATATATATATATATATATATATATATATAAAGTGAAATACATTTTAAAACTTAATAACTATTATTACTTCATCAATTTAAATTATGAGGATCACGTTCACTTTCTAAAATTAAGCGTAGGATTATCCTAAAACTATTTTTTAATGTCTATACGGCAAACAAATTACTTCACTTATAATCTTAAATTACAACATGATCAAAATTTAGGTTAAAAAACGAAATCTAAAACAATTTTTAAAAGATTAATCAATGTTTGAAACATTGTCAGTATGATATTTTAAGAAACTGTGTTACTTCACACTATAAATTATTTTAGCATGAAGTTACATGTTTCAGATTTACTACGGACTGATTCAGTTATAAATCAGCGATTTTAAATTTTGGAAAAAAGGTAAAAATTTTTGATGAAGTGAAGTGCACAGCTCTATTTAAAAAGCCTCGTTTGAGTACGGTTTTAGGTAATTTTAATAAAATTAATATTATTTACACATTAATGTTATTGGTGGCTTTCAAATATCTACACGTATTACACTGTTAAAAATTTCAGTTCAAGCTTGAACCAGCATGCGGAGAAAAGTTATAAGTAATAATTCAAGCTCACTTTTATGTTTTCAACTCCTTGCGATTGAATTTAAGTGCACCAAAACTTGGAGCTACAATACATCTACACACAAGGGAAGCACGAATCAGTAAATTTCCCACTGAAACCAAACCAAACATAAATTAAAGAGCGTGGTCGAAAAAAAAAAAGGAAAAGTGCAAATTTTGTGCAACTACTGACCCATGGCCTGAAATAAAACCCTAGAAAATTTAGCCCTTTTATCAGAATTAGCGAAACAGGATTAGCGGCCAAGAAAGCATGGCACAGTGTCAGAGTGTTTGACTTGAGGCAAAAAGGTCTTCAGTTCGATCCTTATCTCGGTCGATTTTTTTTTTCTTTCTTTTAACGTAATACCAATATTTGGTTCAACATAAAATTACCAAATCATGGTAAAATGTTAAACCATCGGGTGTTTGCTGCTACTTCAGCACGAAGTTTTGGTTCAAACTAACACCAACTTTTTTACAGTGTAAAAAAGTGTTCGTATGATACCAGTATTGAAGAAGCCATTAAAATAGCACATAACCTATTGTATTCAAAATAGTCTTCAGACACTGTGTAAAAATGAACAATTTTAAAAGTAAATATTAGAGATATTGATTAAGAGATAAAATCAAAGGAAATATTTATCAGAAAGATATGTTTTAAAAGTTTTTGGTAAAAAAAAAAAAAAAAAAAAGAAAACTCTAGTAAGATTGGAAATCAATGAATGTTATGTAATTTATATATCTTTTTTATTTATTTATTTATTTTTTTTTAACGCAGTTTCTAATTATATAAAAACTTTCCGTAAACCTAAGAATTTATTTAGAAGAAAATCATTATTGTGCTATATAAATCATAAATAATAATAATAATAATAATAATAATAATAATAATAATATTTAAAATTTCAAAGATAATTTTCGAAGAGCGAAATAAAATATGAACTTTTAAGTTTGAAACTATAATTTTTTCATGTAAATTTAATGGTTTTCAGATTATAGGTTGATCCGAAATTTATATATTTACAAATTTAATAAAAAACATACATTGTATGCATACTCCACTTTTCATTCATAATTTATAATGAAGATAAATGTTTTTTTAAACATAACCCAGTTTAAAAATTAAAGAAAATGAATTTTTGCATTTAAGCTCAAAAATCTATAAAATTTTACACTGAACAACAAATTACTAATATGTATACTTGGAAGAAACAAATTAAAATTTTGATTTTATTTATTGCATTAATTTAACCAACATTGTGAATTCAATTTAGTAGAAATGAGTTTTTCAAGGCAAAGATTTCGAAAATATACACACATATTATCTATATATATATATGTATATATATATATATATATATATATATATTCACCCTATTAATTTTTTATGTTATTTTAATTGTATTATAAAATATCCGTAACTATCTCAAAGCCCTTTCGAAAAAGCAAAAATCGGTTTTTTTAATCTTTTTTTTTTATTTAAGTGTAATATCATGTAATTTCTTTCTATTCATCTATAGAGCGCAAATATAACTGTTATTCATTATTGTATTGATATTCCACCCACACTTTTGATGACTTTACTAGCTAAAATTAAATAAATGGACAACATATTGCTCATAAAAATGAAGCTTTATTCAATAAATAACAAATATATATTTATTTAACCAAAAATTAAAAAATATATATGATATTTTACTAATGTATTAATATTTCAAACCACGGTCTTTTAAATTTATTTCAATTAAAAATGATAAGCTTTATCTATTCCAAACTTATTTTACTTCAATATATCTTAATGTGCATTATAATATATTGAAATAAAATATGTTATTTTCTGCACTATAGATATAGTTATAAATTTAGTCCACTTACATATATTTAGGTATTTTTTGTACAGTGTTGTAATTTAAAATAATAATAATAACAAGGCTAAAAAATTTATCACAATTTGCTTATCATAACACTGTCCTTTTTATAAGAAGCGTACCAAAATCAAATTCGTATAATATTTCGTCATTAGCGGCTTGCTTCACTTAATAACCCCTACCGTGTTCCGACCGCCTATTCATTGCTTTGCCTTCCACTGAATAGGAATATTTGTAGCGCATAACACAAGACAAAGGCAAAAAAATATTACAGAAATCCCCATATTCAATGTAAAATTGAAGTACATAATATTTAATACTATATTATTATTATTATTATTATTAGGAGTAGTAGTAGTATTAGAACAGAAAGAAATTCGTAATACCTAGATTATTTTGCGTTACAACTTTAGCTAATGACCGTCTTGGTGACTTTCAAATTTTTGTTACTATTCGACGACGAATTTTTTGGTATAATTACTTGTAAAAAAAAAAAAAAAAAAAAAGCTGTCTAATACTTATTTTTTCTTATGCCTTTAGTTTTTCACATAAAGTTTTTCGTTAATTTAGAGCAGTAGATAGCACTCTATACATTTTTAATGTACAGTTAGATAATAATTTCATACATACCAAAACATCTGGCAAGGAAAAAAATGTTTATTGTTATCATTATTATTTTAATTTGGAAAATTTTATACAGCTACAGATTTTAATTTTCTCCTACCCACTTCTTAAAATAACGAAGAATAAAATCTACTTGATTCTTTATAAAAGATTTAGATAAGAAATTTTTTTCTTGCCATAATTGGAAATATAAAATACATTCTAGAAGTGGCTAATCTTGTAATGTTAAAAATTATTAGTACTAAATCAGAAGATGCTGTCTTTTATAAATGAGTTTGAATTTGAATCTAAAATATTTTTTTAAAGTTAAAATATATCCGAAGTATTTTAAAATATCTTTTTTTAAATAAAAAGATAAATATAATTTAAAATCATAAAGAAATGCAGTCAATTACATAGATACGACATTATTTTAATATCTCCTCCGTCTCCCCTCCCAAACACACACACACACACACTCACACACACACACACACATATATATATATAAGAGAAAATTTAAATATAGGAGGAATTATTAAATAAATAGAACTAGAACAAAGTTTTTATAAACCAATGCGCAAAAGCAGCAAAAGGAAATATAAAACTATAATAAATAAACAAAATAATCAAAAACAGATGAAATTTAATACCAAAACACATGAGGGCCTTCATCAGGGGAGCTCCCCATGTAGGAAAGGAATATGAGAAATTTCTGACGAAACGCTGGTAATTTAACTAAAAAACACGTTTCTAGCCGCCAACTTCTCACGAATGGAAGCACGGCCATACAGCAAACGAATTTTAATTAATACACTTCGCATTAATACACTTCTTTAATTAATACACTTAAAAGCTTCGCCCGCTAGCGGGTTAGTATTTTCAAATGAATCACTAAAATTAATGAATCACTAAAATTAATGAATCACTAAAGTTAATGAATCACTAACAGTAACTTTTAGTGTTCAGAAAAGAAATTAAAAATATATGTATCATTTATGATTGGATAAAAAGTCGACCCGGGTCTCCACTGCCTTCGGCAGCGAAGTCCCGTCCGCGCTGCGCGCGCGTATTTCTTCTCTAACCCTTCCTGCTCCCTAAAAAAAATCATTTTTGATCGGGTAAAAACTCGCACCGTGTCCCCACTGCCTTCGGCAGCGCAGACCTATGCGCGCTGCACGCGCACGTGTGAAGGTATACGTACGCTGCGCGCACATATTCCTTCTCAAGACAAATTTTTATTCTTAAGAAAAGAAAATTTAAAAAATCATTTGTCATCGGGTACAAAGTCGGCCCGGGTCCCCACTGCCTTCGGCAGCGCAGTCCCATGCGCGCTGCGCGTGCGTATTCCTTCCCTGACCCTTCGTGCCCCTTAAAAAAAATCATTTCTGATCGGGTAAAAACTCGCACTGGGTCCCCACTACCCTCGGCAGCGCAAACCCATGCACGCTGCGCTCGCACGTGTGGAGGTATACGTGAGCTGCGCGCACATATTCCTTCTCAAGTGAAATTTTTATTCTTAAAAAAAGAAAATTTAAAAAATCATTTCTCAGCGGGTACAAAGTCATCGCAGTCCCGTGCGCGCTGCGCGCGCCTATTCCTTACCTGACCTTTCGTGCCCCCTTAAAAAAAATCATTTCTGATCGGGTGAAAACTCATACCGGGTCCCCACTTCCTTCAGAAGCGCAGTCCCATGCGCGCGCACGTGTGAATGTATACGCGCGCTGCGCGCGCATATTCCTCCTCTTTTCAAATATTTATTCTTAAGAGAAGAAAATCAAAAAAATCAATTCTCATTGGTTAAAAAGTTTATTTCTTCTCCACCCTTTCAGGCCCTCTTAATTAACCTACGTATACCAATTTTGAACGACCTAACTCATTTGGCTGAGATGCAAAAGAAAACGTAATCAGGAGACCTGAAAACGTGTAAATTATGTGGAAACCTTCCATAATTTAAAAGAACTTTAAAATATTATTCGAATGATGTATTAAAAATAATTTAATCATAATTAGAAATTGAAATATTGAAATTTGAAAATATTATATCGCCATCTGGCGGTAGAAATTTCTGTATTCCACTGTTCGATTCCAATTCAAAAAAGCTTTCTAATGATGTATTACTTATGAAATTATTTTAATTAGTAGCTGAGATACAAAAGAAAACTAAATCAGGATACCTCAAAACGTGTAAATCTGGTGAAAACTTTCCATAATATAAAAGAACTTTAAAATATCTTTCGAATGATGTATTAAAAAAAAATTAATCATAATTACAAATTGAAATATTGAAATTTGAAAATATTACAGCGCCATCTGGCGGTACGAATTTCTGTATTCCACTGTTCGATTCCAAATCAAAAAAGCGTTCTGATGATGTATTACTTATGAAATTATTTTAATTAGTAGCTGAGATACAAAAGAAAACCTAATCAGGACACCTCAAAACGTGTAAATCGGGTGAAATCTCGTGCGCATCGCGCGCGGTATACACCTATTTCTTCCCCAACCTTTCAGCCCCTCCTATTTAAACTACGTATACCAATTCTGAACGGTCTAACTCAATCAGCTGAGATGCAAAAGAAAACCTAATCAGACACCTCAAAACGTGTAAATCAGGTGAAAACTTTCGATAATATAAAAAATATTAAAATATCTTTCAAATGATGTATTAAAAATAATTTAATTGTAATTAGAAATTGAAATTTTAAAATATTAAAGCGCCATCTTGCGGTAGAAATTTCTCTAATGTACAGTTCGATTCCAAATCAACAAATCTTTCTAATGATGTATGACTTATGAAATTATTTTAATTAGTAGCTGAGATACAAAAGAAAACTGATGCTGGACACCTCAAAACGTGTAAATCTGGTGAAAACTTTCGATAATATAAAAGAACTTTAAAATATCTTTCGAATGATGTATTAAAAATATTTTAATCATAATTAGAAATTGAAATATTCGTATTAGAATAAAATTTAATTTGGAATTAAAATGTAAACCTTTTGTTTATTGACGAAAATCGATGAAATTTGAACTGCAAGTTTATTTTGTGGTGTTAAGATCGTATACCAAGTGCCGTGTGCGAATTCTAAAAATTCAAGAAAATAGAAATTTGCAATTTTTTATCCCACTTAAAATACATCTGATTATCAACGTGAGGTGGTTTTTTTTTTCGTTTCCGAGCAAACTTCTCTCTTCCTTGAAGTGGTTCCCATGGTAACGAAAAGCGGCAATGAACACGTAATACAATCTCATCGAAGCAAGGTCGCGTATTCATTATAGTGGGTTTAAAGCCTAAAATTAAAAAAATTATAACTTATTCAGTTTTTGAAATTTTCTCTCAATCTTTTTGAAATTGAATTATGGAAGCGAAAGAAAAAAAAAAAAGAAATGATTTATCTCTAAACGCTTTTGTGTTTTAAAATGTTTTGTGAGAAAATCGATGTTTCGTAAAATCAAAAAATATGGATCGCTAATCCGTAATTTGTAAAAACGTTTATATGGTTCGAAAGAGGATTAAATGACCTTTCCTTATATACCAGTTGTTACAAAATGGAACAGTTACTCGGTCGTACTGGGCGTTTCAAAAAAGACGATCGCGAAAAAGAGAAATTTTCGACCCTTTTTAAAACTTTTTCTTTAAATATAAAAAATCCGTGTTTTTTTTTTTTAAATTCTACCGTAAGAATCGGTAATAAATGCTCTTTCTCGTGGTAAAGGTGTATTTTCGATATTTCCAACAGATCGGCAGCGATCGCTTTACAAAAACCCACGACATTTCCTCTTTCTCTTTCTTCTTTTGAGGTAAGCGGTCCCGGTCGAAAATGATGATCGCATGCCAATTTGAATCGTTTTTTTCGTTTGACATGGGTCGACATTTTAATTAATATCTCCGCTAATTAGGGTCGCATCGTTTAGCAAACTAGATAACGTACATCTGCGATAAATTATCTGTCAAACGGTACCTGTTCGAAGTCCGTGCGACCATTAGCGGCGCAGCCTTAGCTGTTTCAAGCCGTTTCTCACAGACAGACAGAAACACAGACACACACACAGACACACACACGCGTACAGATTTTAATAATATAAGAGATAGCATACATAGCAATTAAATTCACAAAGTAATTTAAATAAAAAGCAATTAAATAAAAAGCAATTAAATTCAGAAATGAAGTACAAAATATAATACATCAAATATAAAATTCAAGAAATATAATATATCAAATATCAAATACAAGAAATTATATAAAACAAGAATATATAAATACATACGTGGACAAACTGGAAAAGTCAGAAAA